>JACEFZ010010502.1:117500-402500 GCA_014155875.1 Cepaea nemoralis | reverse complement strand
AAGAAGTATGACAGTTTGTAAACACCACAAAAATTTGTTTTTATACAAGAATGTTACAGAGGTGTCATCATCATATACCACACCTTAGACGTGGGTGGTCTTGGTTCACATATCACATAATTACCAGTCCTGGATCAGATCTATGTTCCATTCTTGGCACATTTGGTCCAATGTAACTATAACTCTTTGCAGTGCTTCATTGTTTGGGTGTGGGGGGGGGGGGGGGGTGTCTGGCAGGTTGTGCCTTCACCTTGTGCCATGCCATGCAGCGCACGTCAAAGATAAAGATTTGTAAGTGCTAAAATTGCAAGTGCAGCACAGATAGTGAACACACACACAGTAAATATTGGAAACGGGATGTCATAAAGAGATAGACGGGGAACAGCCATGAAAGAAGGAAGGCACATTGTTATCAGCAGGACAAGATCTTTGAGAAGCGAATGGAGAAAATAACTGAACATCCAGAGAATTTAATGAAATGAAGAATGAAGGAAGAAGCAAAGACAGATTGAGGAATGAACGCGATCCGGCACAGAATACAGACAGAAGCAGAGGAATGAAATAAGATATAAAGGGCCGACATTTCAGTTGGAGAATCAACGAAAGGTCTTACAAGAACTAACACCCCAAGTTCCGGTGTGAGTAATTAAATATAAAGGTTTCTGTGAACTGTGAATATTATTGTTACATGTGATAGGACAGGCAACATGTTTGACTTTAATAGTAGTGTTATTAAGTACGGCAGCATGTGGAGTTATGACGGAATGCATGGTGAGTGCGTCATGTGGATGGCCCGCATGTCGTAAAGAAGACATGGGTTACTGCCCGAAATAAAATATACACACTAAATTGAAGCACTATGTCGATGTTGTATATCACCAGTTTGGTTACTAAGTTCAAGTTGTTTGATTCAGAAACTAAAGCTAGACCTACGAGCAAAATTATTGCCAGTGAAAGTAAGCAACTACGTGGCAGAAGGGTATCACTATTTGGCATGCCATCCAAGACCTGCTTCTCTTCAACCGTGGTATCAATCAAAGCTTCATACAGGGGATTCTCCCTGTCTGCTGTGATCCTAGGGTACATCTCAACGTGGAGCATGGCAGGGCTATTATATGATGCATACATATAATAATCATATCCCTTGTGCAGCCAAGAATTTTTTTTTTTTTTGGTGCTAGCTTGCTTTGAACTCAAGTGTAGTCCAAACACACTGCTTCCAGTATTGCTGAACTGAATTTTGCTTGTGGATTATCTTTCCCTATTAACAGTGTCCCTCGCCATCAGGGGAACCAACTCTGACTTCAGAGGTACATGTAATTTACGTCAAGGACAATAGGTCAACAATTTAGTCCAACTGTCCGGTGTAAGGGGTACAGCTAAGAATGAATTGCATGGCCTCATTTTGTATGTGTTCTAGCTTCACCAATTGGCTTTGAAATATTGTGATGTCTGTCAGGGTCTTAAACTCGGCTCGCTAACCTAACAGGGTGAGACAGTACAAGTACAACGTGATTTGACGTAAGACTCAACGACACACCGTTCTATGGATTTATTCACATATCAAATACAGAACGATGATCACAACAATATATACTCGATACTTCACTACACTTACATACAGCTCACAAGTCTCACTCAAGATGTCCAGACACTCGACTTTCAGTACAGATACCACACAACGCCTTTCTCTCTAATCTTGCGTCCGTCCAAGTCCGTGTCCCAGAGCTGTCTGCCGCTAGTTCGCCACTGGCCTCCCACCTCAGGTGGCTTCACGAGGCATGCGTGCGGTTAGCGTCGTCCAGGCCTGACCGCTGGTCGTTCGTCAGCCAGCAATCTTGCAGGCCGGTTACTACCACTCGCCTGGCGGTGTAACAAAGTTGCTGCCTCCCTGCTGGGAGCTAAGTCGCCTGGTGGGCGTAATGATGTCACTGCATCATCGTACCCTTTTGGGACTCTGACACGCTCCCCCGGCAAATTCATGAAAGATGTCATCTTTCATGTATAATATATGTACATGCAGGGTTAATATTCTAACCTTGTCAGAGTCTACCCTTCTATTGTTATATACATTAGTATCTAAATACACAAATACATATATGCCATAGAAATATATAAGAAATGGAAGTTGCATTCAACGACATGTGGTGTTCAAACTTTAACACATGTCAGGTTTCATCGTCTCGATGGCTGATTACCTCAATTGCATTAACGACCCAGTCAGATCGGTAGTACCAGCTTCACGCATCTACCTCGCAGCAAATAGAAAAAAACGTAATAATATGGTTCTTGAAACAAAAACCATCTAGCTAGACCGAAATGCGGCTGTTTATAAGTCGCATAAAACGCTCAAACCCTGACCTTACTTGGCCAGTAGCTCTTGTGTTGGTCTGCAATGTCGGCAACCCTCTGCCATGCTAGTAGATTGGTACCTGTTGTGTCAATAATCTGGCAACACTTGGCTATTTATACACAACACATTAGAATATACATTTCAAATTATGGCCCTTTGTGAATTGATGTAATAACAAATAAATGAAAGGGAAATAATTTTCACATTAATGAAATACAATAATTTACAATCATTATTCTATTTCTTAGCGTCATTGCTTGACGTTTCTCCATATTAACGAGAAAAAGTCGGTAATATGAATACATTAATCAAGATATGATTCTAAGATTACACTACATAAATATATAAATACACAATTCGTGTATTTAAGTTTGTTGATTCCTAAAGATTTTAGAATCGTCATAGATTTTTACACTTTTATTTGTCGTCTGCTAATTTTACTCTAAATTCTAACTAATCCGGAAGTACACACGAACACTAAAATCAGCTGATGTTTAAGCTTGCAGAACACACTTGTTCCGGTCTGATGTAGTTACGGAAAATACCATGTTCTCACAGTTCATGTGTCGGATGTTTCATTACAAAACCTTCTGGATTACGATTGACTGTTCATGTGTTGGATGTTTCACTACCGAACATTATGGATTTCAGTTCACTGCAGTGGTGTAGCTGTCAATGTTCAGTTTACACGTTCACACTCGTCATTAAAATATCCCTGGAAAATTCCACACGGAGATGTCACTGTCAAATTGGATAATTCGCTTACGGTAAGTTCTTGAGCGAATGTGACACTGTTCTTGTTCTTGGTATATACAATTAATAAAGTTCGCTTTCTACCACACACTACACAATTATACACGACAATCACTACATGAATTAGTAAAATAAGAACACTATATATAATGGGAGTAATCCCTATCACAATATTGTAGACATTGCACAGCTTTTTGTGAATGGAAAAAATTATTCACTTATAAATGGCTGTGTCGGTCTGAGTGTATTTGTACACACTGCACTCAGACATTGGTGCTTACTGGGTCGGTCGGACAACGGGACAAAAGATCGGCAATTGAATTGGATCTGCCTGGGATATGTCGAACCTCAAAGCTGTAATCTTGAAGTTTAAGAGACCAGCGCGCTACCATATGATTTGAGGGTACTCCTGAATTTATAAACCGTAACGGGCTGCTGTCAGATTCCACGATAAAGTGACGTCCTAGAAGAAATCTGGATAATTTTGTTATACCCACCACTAAAGCTAGGGCTTCCAATTGAGGGATAGACCACGCCCGTTCTCTGGGCTTTAGTTTCCTGGATACAAAGTAAACGGGATGGAGTATGTTGTTGTATTCCTGCAACAAGACTGCTCCAATCGCCACGGAGCTAGCATCTGTACGCAATCTGAAAGGTAAACGGAGATTGGGCAATTTCAGGATGAGATTATTCAAACTATTATCAGAAAAATATGCAAGTACTTTGCGGAATGCAATTTGTAGGCATTCATTGTTTACAATTTTCTCTGGTTTGTCTTTGGTTAGTAAATTAGTAAACACTTCGGTCAGTTCGGAAAAATCAGGAATGAACTGCCTGTAATCATTTATTAATCCCAACAAACTTCTGACTTGTTTCTTAGTAGTCGGAAGTGAGAGTTTTAGTATTTTGGACACAATTTTATCGTCTGTCATGACAAAGCCATTGGATATTTTGTACCCCAAGAAAGTTATTTCCTGGTAGGCTATGTCTACTTTCGCAGGCTTCACTGTCAGTCCGTGCTGTCTAATACGTTCAAATGTCTGTTCTAACGTCTTAATGTGCTCTGTCATCGTCTCTGTGTGAACACAGATGTCGTCGATATAGCAGATTATGTTAGGAATGTCTACCAGAAGAAGTCGTGTCATACGTACGAATGTGGCAGGGGCATTGACTAGCCCAAATGGAAGTTTGCACCATTCGTACAGTCCCCAAGGAGTGGCAAATGCTGTCAGATGTCTGCTCTGTTCGTCTACTGCTATTTGCCAATATCCTTTCGTCATGTCTAACGTCGTAAAGAACCTAGCGTCTGTCAATTCTGTCAGAAGATCGTCAGTGTTTGCCATTGGCTCCAAATCTAGAACAGTTATTTTATTTAGCTTCCTATAGTCGATGCACAGTCTTATTGTATTGTCCTTTTTGCGTACAATCACCATTGGAGATGAAAAGTCTGACTGGGATCGTCTTATGATGTTGTTTTTCTCTAAGTTGATGATTTCCTGGTGTAAATGTTCTTTGTAATGTAATGGAATGGTGTATGGTCTGCATTTTATGGGTGTGTTTGATGTGAGTGTGATGTGATGCTGTACTAATTCTGTTTGTCCTGGGTTGTTGGAAAAGATGGTGTTGTATTGTTGTATAAGCTGTTTGCAACTGTCTGTCTCTGCTTGAGTCAACTTGGGGTTGATTTTGATCTCCTTCAAGCAGTTTGTCGTGTCTAATGCAGGCGTTGGAATCTCGTCACTAGCATCGTCGTCTTCGTGATCTATTATCACTGTACAAGCTGTCGTATCGTCTTGTTCGTTGTCTCTGTTGTGGTATGGTCTTAGCATATTTATGTGAAATATTTTGTGTTTGTCTTTTATGAGGATTTCGTAGTCTACAGGTGAAATCTGTCTCGTCACTTTAAAAGGTCCCTGCCAAGAATCAGTCAATAAGTGTCTGTCACTAGGTAGTAGAAGAAGAACGTCCTGTCCAGGTGTCAAAGTTATCGTCCTGTTACCTTTGTCAGCATACTGTCTATAAGTAGCACCAGATAGTTTTAGTGCATTCTTTGCAATAACACAAGATTTGATGATTCTTTCACGCAATGATGTGACATATACGTATGATGATATGGGTTTAAGTACTGGAGTAGAGTCAGTTAACATTTGGTGATAAATGGTTAATGGGCCGCGTGGTTTGGCACCATAGATAAGTTCAAAAGGAGAGAAACCGGTACTAGCATGTGGTACCTCGTGATAAGCAAAGAGAATAGCTGGTAGATATAAATCCCAGTTATTGGGGTGCTCTTGCGTTACTTTGGCAAGCATGTGCTTTAGATCCCCGTTAAATTTTTCCACAATTCCACTACTGTGAGGATGGTACGGGGAATTGAAACATTGCTTCACTCCCAACATTTTGGTGAAAGCTTGGGTAGATGCGGCAATAAACTGAGTGCCCCTATCAGATTGGATAGTATCTGGAAAACCTATCCGAGAAAATATATGGAAGAAAACTTCCATTATATCATTGGCAGTAATGTTCTTTAGCGGAATAGCTTCTGGCCAGCGACTACATTGATCAATGAAGTTAGAATATATTTATTCCCTCTAGTTGTTGTATGATTAAGAGGGCCCACTATGTCAACAGATAGTTTTTCAAAAGGTCGACTGGCTAAGTCAGTAACTTGTAACTTTGCCTGTGGGTTTTTACCTTTTTTTACCAGTTTCTGGCAGGTGTCACAACTTCTGCAATATTCTTTAATGTCATTGCAAAATTTGGGCCAATGAAACTGTGTCAATAACCTTGATCTGGTCTTAACGTATGCCATGTGCCCTGCAAGAGGTATATCGTGAGCAAGATGTAAGGCTTGCTTGCGATAATTTGTTGGCAAAACAGTTTGCTCTGTTGTATTGTCACCTTTGGTGTAATACCTGGTGAGTATATCATTTTTCATAGCAAAATGCCATTTTGCATTCTTTGTTACCTTTGGCTTTTGGCCGATCAGATTAAAGTATTTTGACAATGAAGGATCAGCTTTTTGAGCTGTTACAAATGTTTCCTTCATGGTGTTAGTAGGTAGTGATTCTGGGCTAAGCATTTGTATAGCCTCAGTTTGATTACTTTCATCTTGCACTCTAGCAGTAGATCTAGTTACTGCGTTCACACATTCAATGATATCAGATGATGATGGAACAATGTTATCAATGATGTCATGAGAACTTAGTGCTACATTAGCTACATTTACAATACAATCAATAGGTGGTGTGACATTTTCAATGATGACATTGGATGGTGATGTTATGTTATCATCAATACACATAGATGTTATGTAATGAGGTTTATCATTCACCTCTGGTAAATTTCCAATAATTACATCACACACTGGGTTTGTTAATGCAGCGCACTTTACTTTCCCAGTGAGGAAAGGTGTTTCAATATATGCCCATGCTAGTGGGTATCTCTCAATATTGCCTGAGAATGTTCTGCATGTTACGTGCCTGCCTGTATAGTCTGTAGGCATTATGAACGTTCTCTTCAGACCAATAAGTGAACTGCCTGTGTCACGAAGGACTGTAGCTGACTTGCCATTCACATATCCGTGATGGATGATTATCTTGCCTTTTGAATCTACTACCAAATTAGCTTCTTCATTGGCAATAGGGATGGCGTGACCGCATGTTAAAATACCATCTTCATAGAAGGTGTTACAAACAGAGCATTTATTTGCGCTAAATATGTCAAAAGCCTGTGCTGAGTTCACAGGATGTTTCTCTGGCTGTTCTTCGTCTGACGCCGAACTGTCAAACAAGGCGGCATTTGCTTTGTTGGTCATTTGCCTACCTTTACAATCTTTTCGATGGTGTCCGTACGCCTTACAGAGGAAACATTTACGCAAACTTCTGAAGGATTTACGCTCCTGATCTTGTCTGTTTACCATGTTTAATAGGTACGTATGGTATCCTGGTTGTTTATCGCACATTTCATTCTGATGATGTGAAAATTTACAATAAATACAATGCTTAAACTTCTCAGAGGTAGGCCTTTGAGGTTTCTGCCTACTGTAGGGTTTGTCATAGTTAGCCGCTGCTACAAAGTTAATGTCAGTAGCTTCAGTGGCAAAGCAATGTTTGTTGGCTGTGTAGTACGCTGAACCACGTCTCTCAATCTCATCTACACTAGTGCACTCATTCTCTTGCAAAAACTTTGAAAATGCTGATGGAATAGATGAAATAATTTTGTCTCGAATGATCAGATCTTCCAGTCTCTGATAATTTTTGTCAATTTTAGCTGCTGAAGTCCATTTGGTAAATATATCTCGGACTAAGCAGAGGTAATCAGAGAACGTTTGAGTCGGTTTTGGGCTCAATTTACTGAATTGTTCTCTGTAACCTGCCTCATCTAACATAAAATGTGCCATAATCTTAGATTTCAGATAATGGTAATCTTTCCTGAGGTCTTTGGGGATGGTTTCAATGACTTTAAGAGGTTCCCCTGATAAACTCCTCATGTAAACAATATTCCATTCAGACAGCGGAACTTGGTAATGTTCCATTAAAGTTTCAAAATTTTGGGTAAAGGCTGCGATGCAGTCACCCGAGGTATAATTACGTACAATACCTTGATATTTCTTGTACTGGTTTTCTTTCTCCAGTCTCTCAGATTTCTTAGACTCTTTATTAATCGCAGTCTCAGTGTCAAGTTGTTTCATCTTTAACTGTAACTCCAGTTCTTCTCTCTTGCTCTGAGCTGCAATTTCTGCCTTCTTTAATTCACTATCTATCTCAGCTTGCTTTTAAGGCAGTGAGTTCTATTCGCTCTATTTTGTCTTTGCAGCCATTTCTAGCTTCTGCATGTTTTAAAGGCTGTTTCTGCCTCTACTTGCTTGGCAGCCATCTCTGCCTGCTTTAATGCTCTTTCAGCCGCTCTTTCTTCGCGTTCACAGTATTCAGAGTATTTCTTCTCACTCCATTTTGTCAATTCATCACCTGTTAAATGTAATTTTATCCCCATATCGATGAAATCAAATAATGAAGACATGATGAAAAATGTCAATGAAATACCAGCCACACAAAATATGTTATAAGTGGTTAGTAATAAACAATTTACAATTGACTTATTTTGACAATACGTGCCTAAAATTGCATTCTTAAAGTATAGGAAAAGAAAAATATACTCAAGTGCCCTGGATGCGGTGAAGAATGGTTAGAAATCGGGCTAGGAACTGTAGGGTCGCTACTTCGAAAATACAAATGACCTCTACGGCAAAGTTCGGATGGTATGGAAAAACCTGCTTTGTTTTTGGAGGAAAATGAATTAGCGTCTATTTGTTGGTGTGTGCCTGCTTGTCACTAAGTGTTGATTAGGTTTGTATGGCGTTGAGTGTAGTTGTAGGTCGTAAGTTTGTCCGTCAACAATTTTTTTTTTTTTTCAAACAAGTTACTTTCTTTCCAAACTTTTTGCGTTCCACAAACTCAATGCACAAAGACAATCTACATGTATCTCAACACTCTACAACATTGATGACACATCACTTACATCAAGATGACATTCAGTAAGGACATAGACATCAAGTTTACAAGATGGCGACAAGGTCAAAATGGCGACAAGATCACAATGTCGACAAGGTCAAAACGATGACAATTTTACAAATCACAAATGTTTTACACGCTTACAAGAACAAACAATATGTATGCACTGTACGTTTACAAATAGTCTTACACATGTTTAAATAATGTAGTAATAAATCAAAATGAGCCTTCCACGATCACATTTACATGTACTATAAAGTTTGACACAAATTCTAAGTACACAAACTCTAGTTTTGAATCGTTAATCACATAAACACGTTCATTTCAAAGCCGGACGAATGCCACCACGTCCACACTTGTCAGGGTCTTAAACTCGGCTCGCTAACCTAACAGTGTGAGACAGTACAAGTACAACGTGATTTGACGTAAGACTCAACGACACACCGTTCTATGGATTTATTCACATATCAAATACAGAACGATGATCACAACAATATATACTCGATACTTCAATACACTTACATACAGCTCACAAGTCTCACTCAAGATGTCCAGACACTCGACTTTCAGTACAGATACCACACAACGCCTTTCTCTCTAATCTTGCGTCCGTCCAAGTCCGTGTCCCAGAGCTGTCTCCCGCTAGTTTGCCACTGGCCTCCCACCTCAGGTGGCTTCACGAGGCATGCGTGCGGTTAGCGTCGTCCAGGCCTGACCGCTGGTCGTTCGTCAGCCAGCAATCTTGCAGGCCGGTTACTACCACTCGCCTGGCGGCGTAACGAAGTTGCTGCCTCCCTGCTGGGAGCTAAGTCGCCTGGCGGGCGTAACGATGTCACTGCATCATCGTACCCTTTTGGGACTCTGACAATGTCATTGGTAAGTTTACCTTAAGTCTTTGTAGCCTATTGTACAACACTTTACTCATTTGAAGTCAAAACAATGTGTGTCAAGCATATGCCAGGTTTACAATACTACCAGGTTAACACTGACTTACCAGCACAATGGCTCTTGGTTCAGACTACAATACTGACTAAATAGGGTTAGTTTTCCTGACAATTAGATGTCTACAGAATCTTCTCAACCCCAGGAAATGTTTCTTTTTAATGCTCTAGCTCTAGAAATTTCTCTGGGGGAAATAGACTGTGATAACTGGAACTGGTCACCTCACTTAACATAACCAATGTATTTGAAGGCCTGGCATTTTACACCCGTCCAACAGTATTTCTTATGGGACTACCTTGACATCTTAGTTTATGACAGGAGCAGCAAATAAAGAAATGCAAACATTAAACCTGAAATAGGAGTCGAACAATGTGGGTTTGTAGAAGGCAAGGGTACAGTAAATGCTGTGAACAGTAATTGAATGCTCTTTAGAAGTAAACAAAGATCTACATCTTTGCTTTGTTGACTACACAAAGGCTTTCGATAGAGTAAGACATGCTAACATGGTAGAGATGCTTGCAGATTTACAAATTGTTGGGAAGGACCTTAGACTTTTAAAAAACATATATTGGAAACAACAAGCTGCCAACAGAATTGATAATGAAGTAGGTCAATATCAGCCTATTAAGAGAGGTGTAAGACAGGGATGTGTAATGTCTCCAGATCTGGTTTCCCTATACAGTGAAAATATTTTCAAAAATGTACAAGATATGAAAGGAATCATCATTGGAGGAAGAAACATCAATATTATTAGATATGCAGATGATACAGTATTGATTGCAGACAATGAGCAGGATCTGCAACATTTAGTAGACATGGTTGTTGCACACAGTGAACAACTAGGCCTAGAATTAAATTGTAAGAAGACAAAGATTATGGTTGTCACTAGGAAGAACGAAATGCCACAATGTAATATATAGGTAAATGGGAATATTCTTAAACAACTGAATCGGTACAATTCTCTCTGAACAGTCTTAACATCTGATGGGAGATGCCTTGAAGAGATTAGAACAAGAATTGCCATGGTGAAGGTAGCCTTTTGCAAGATGGAAAACATACTGACCAATAAAAAGATGTAAATTTCTACGAGAAAAAGAGTGCTGATGTGCTACATAGAGCCTGTACTGTTGTATGGATGTGAAGTGTAGACAATGAGCAGTCAAGCTGAAAAACATCTGATGGCTGTAGAAATTTTGTTTCTGAGGAGAATGCAAAGAATACCATGGACAGACAGAAAAACCAATAACTAAGTCCTACAAGAAACAAATGAAAATTGTAAACTGAGTAGAGAAATTGGACGTGGACAGTCAAACGTTTTAGGACATGTTATGAGAAGAAATAAATTAAAGATCTTGATGTCAACTGGCAAGATCGAGGAGAAGCGAACAAGGGGAAGACAGAGAAGTAAATACCTGGATGGTTTGGCCACATGGCATGACCGAGACAGGAACACTGAACTGATCCACGACTCTGGTGATCAAGTGAAATGGCGAATCATGACCGCCCACGCTTTCCAGCATGGCACATGATGGATGGATGGAAACATTAAAACGTTTATAAAGATATAACTGTAAAGTTTGAATACACTTCTCAAGGCACTCATTTATAATATATAGTGACCTTAAGCCCTCCCATTGAGCATCGGGTTAGAGTCTGTTGAGGATGAAATACCTAACACCTATGCAGGAAATATTACTAAGCTAGGCCCAATCCCAGCCAGTCGGTTTATGCTGTGATGAATCATGACTTGGTTGCATCCAAAAGTGAAGTGCCAGACTTGCATACCTTGCTGGTTTCTGCGTTTGGAAAAGGTAAGGAGGGCAATGCAGCACGGTCTCCCTGAAGATGGCACTGGGTCAGAAGGAACATCTCTACACTAACTTTTACTCTGAAGATGGCACTGGGTCGGGAGTGACATTTTTACACCAACTTTTACTCTGATACATGGTACTAGGTCAGGAGGAACATCTCTACACCAACTTTTACTCTGATACATGGTACTGGGTCAGGATGAACATCTCTACACCAACTTTTACTCTGATACATGGTACTGGGTCAGGATGAACATCTCTACACCAACTTTTACTCTGATACATGGTACTGGGTTGGGAGGAACATCTCTACACCAACTTTTACTCTGATACATGG
Organism: Cepaea nemoralis; assembly: GCA_014155875.1. Lineage (NCBI taxonomy): Eukaryota > Metazoa > Mollusca > Gastropoda > Stylommatophora > Helicidae > Cepaea > Cepaea nemoralis. The sequence continues at coordinate 390,794 of JACEFZ010010502.1, read as the reverse complement.
TACTGGGTCGGGAAGAACATCTCTACACCAACTTTTACTCTGATACATGGTACTGGGTCGGGAGGAACATCTCTACACCAACTTTTACTCTGATACATGGTACTGGGTCGGGAGGAACATCTCTACACCAACTTTTACTCTGATACATGGTACTGGGTCGGGAGGAACATCTTTACACCAACTTTTACTCTGATACATGGTACTGGGTCAGAAGGAACATCTCTACACCAACTTTTACTCTGATACATGGTACTGGGTCGGGAGGAACATCTCTACACCAACTTTTACTCTGATACATGGTACTGGGTCGGGAGGAACATCTCTACACCAACTTTTACTCTGATACATGGTACTGGGTCGGGAGGAACATCTTTACACCAACTTTTACTCTGATACATGGTACTGGGTCGGGAGGAACATCTCTACACCAACTTTTACTCTGATACATGGTACTGGGTCGGGAGGAACATCTTTACACCAACTTTTACTCTGATACATGGTACTGGATCGGGAGGAACATCTTTACACCAACTTTTACTCTGATACATGGTACTGGGTCGGAAGGAACATCTCTACACCAACTTTTACTTTATTACATGGTACTGGGTCGGGAGGAACATCTCTACACCAACTTTTAATCTGATACATGGTACTGCGTCGGGAGGAACATCTCTATACCAACTTTTACTCTGATACATGGTACTGGGTCGGGAGGAACATCTCTACACCAACTTTTACTCTGATACATGGTACTGGGTCGGGAGGAACATCTCTACACCAACTTTTACTCTGATACATGGTACTGGGTCGGGAGGAACATCTCTACATCAACTTTTACTCTGATACATGGTACTGGGTTGGGAGGAACATCTCTACACCAACTTTTACTCTGATACATGGTACTGGGTCAGGATGAACATCTCTACACCAACTTTTACTCTGATACATGGTACTGGGTCGGGAGGAACATCTCTACACCAACTTTTACTCTGATACATGGTACTGGGTCAGGAGGAACATCTCTACACCAACTTTTACTCTGATACATGGTACTGGGTCGGGAGGAACATCTCTACACCAACTTTTACTCTGATACATGGTACTGGGTCGGGAGGAACATCTTTACACCAACTTTTACTCTGATACATGGTACTGGGTCAGAAGGAACATCTCTACACCAACTTTTACTCTGATACATGGTACTGGGTCGGGAGGAACATCTTTACACCAACTTTTACTCTGATGCATGGTACTGGGTCGGGAGGAACATCTCTACACCAACTTTTACTCTGATGCATGGTACTGGGTCGGGAGGAACATCTCTACACCAACTTTTACTCTGATACATGGTACTGGGTCGGGAGGAACATCTCTACACCAACTTTTACTCTGAAGATGGTACTGGGTCAGGATGAACATCTCTACACCAACATTTACTCTGAAGATGGTACTGGGTCGGGAGGAACATCTCTACACCAACTTTTAATCTGAAGATGGTACTGGGTCGGGAGGAACATCTCTACACCAACTTTTACTCTGATACATGGTACTGGGTCGGGAGGAACATCTCTACACCAACTTTTTCTTTGATACATGGTACTGGGTCAGGAGGAACATCGCTACACAAACTTTTACTCTGAAGATGGTACTGGGTCGGGAGGAACATCTCTACACCGTTTACTCTGAAGATGGTACTGGGTCGGGAGGAACATCTCTACACCGTTTACTCTGAAGATGGTACTGGGTCGGGATGAACATCTCTATACCGTTTACTCTGAAGATGGTACTGGGTCAGGAGGAACATCTCTACACCAACTTTTACTCTGGTAGATGCAAACCCATTTCAGGGCTCAATCGACCTGAATGCCAAAGCCTCGGGATGCAAGCCCCTTTCAGGGTTGAAATAATCTGAATGCCAATGCATCGGACTTAACAGTTTAAACTAAACTCAATCTTCCAGAAGATTCATCATCTAACCAATATAAACTTTAAAATTATAGTTTCTTTAAGTTAGCTGCGTATCCATTACAGGACATCGTAGTCAAACCCCACCAATTTTTGGCTGTTTGTGATTACTTGGCAAGTTTACGCTAATAGTTTGCAATTGTTTTCTGAACTACCGACACTCATACCATTGGATGGAAATCAGCACTTCTCTTCCAAATCGCCTGCAGCTGTGTTTCAAGCGCAGTATTTGGGATTACAAATTGCGTTCGTAAGCCCTTCACCACAGTGACGGCAATTTCTTTAAAGCATTTAGTATTGAAACCGCAGCAATTGTTTTACATGTATTTTATTTATCATGTCTATTCTTCTTCTTCTTTCAGGCTGAAGCCTATTTATGTACAGCATATCCATTGTCAGAAGAAACATCATATATATGTAAGTTTGTCATGTTTTGTTTAAAGATATTTGAGTTAACATGATTTGCTGTTGTAAAACTGCAGCTTGCCTGAAAGAAACAAAAATTAAAGTAATGCATTTATAAACTGGCATAAATTGCCATGCTCTTATATACAATTTACATAGATTTTCCTGTAGGGCAGCAGTCAATTGTTAACAAGCTAATGAGGAAAATTAACTAGAAATATTTCCTTTGAGCTGCCTGTTTGAAACCACCATTATGAACAATATATCTGTGAGGCTTGCTCTTTGATTAGGTATTTTTTTGAAAAGTTAGATCGTGTTTAGCCTTTCAGGTTTGTATTATAATTGATACTCTCTCTTAAAAGGTCTCTTCTTAATCTAATGCTGAAATGCAAAACAGAGATGAAGACTCTCTCTCTCTCTCTCTCTCTCTCTCTCTCTCTCTCTCTCTCTCTCTCTCTCTCTCTCTCTCTCTCTCTCTCTCTCTCTCTCTCTCTCTCTCTCTCTCTCTCTCTCTCTCTCTCTCTCTCTCTCTCTCTCTCTCTCTCTCTCTCTCTCTCTCTCTCCTCTCTCTCTCTCTCTCTCTCTCTCTCTCTCTCTCCTCTCTCTCTCTCTCTCTCTCTCTCTCTATATATATATATATATATATATATATATATATATATATATATAGGATTAGTTTTACCAGCCAGTAAGTATTGCTCTGGGGTTGACCCAGCCTCATACAAATGGGCAGGATTTGCCCAGAAAGGAAAGATTATGAGGAATATGTCATGGCCTAGAATGTGTGAATGCCTAACATTTTACACCCCAACAGCAGAATGTACTACGAGTGGTTCTAAAAAGTTAGTTCCACGTTCGTTTCATGACATTGCAATGAACCCCAGCATTTATTGGCTGTGATTTAACAAGCAATGTTAGTTCAGTAGTTTGCCATTGCTTTCTGAATAGCAGACGTCTCATACCATTAAAATCACAGCAAAGTCGTCTGCTTCCAAATTACCCATAAGCCATTGCTTTATGAACGAGAAGTCAACATTTCATTCCAGCTGATTGACATGTGGAACAAACCCTGTGCACTGCCACCAGAAGAGAAAGTTTAAGCATGTTAATCCTTTCAGCCACACTTACCTCCAAGCTAGTCAATACCTCACATATAACAGAACACTTACTCATAGCAAATAGCATGGAAGTAGTCCACTTACTTTCTTGAGGAGCATGAGTTGACTAAGCCTTGAACATCCATATTTGCAGCCCAGCTATGCTTTTTATCTACCACAGAAACAACTAATATGTGAAGACATTCTAGCATTCGAGCCGTCTTCTTCCTTAATTTTGAAAAAAAAAATGCATGCACGCTCACACACACAGATAAGAGAGAGAGAGAGAGAGAGAGTAAGCAATTGTGAGGAAGTTTATGCCTTAAAGCAACAGGTACACAGTTGTTTCAATCATTGAATTCTCCTTCTGTCTTGTTCATCCTGAAAGAATGTTGGCTGTATTGTATGAGTTTATAATGAAAATGTGATATCTGTGGCTTTTGACCTACACATTCACCATCAGAATAGCAGTATTTGGGCCGAAATTTGCCTTTCTTCTTCAATCCATACTCACCCATCCAGACTTGATAAAGTAAGTAAAAGGCCCCTTTTAATTGCCTCTCTGAATACCTGTAATGTTAAATATTTTCAGATAAATTTGAAGCATTGGCTGATGCAACAACAGTTCATCACATGATCCTGTATGGCTGCAGTGGTGAGCCATACAGTAGAGATCCTGTCTGGTGAGTAGCTGCATTTCCTAAGAATATTAAGAACATTGCATTACTTGTAAACAGATGTTTGCAAACAGTCATTTATAATTTATAAAACTTCATACTGTTTGTGCATTTCAGTGAACACCATTTGAGAAAACTGAAAGAGCTAGGAATATACTTTTACAATATCTCACTGAGTACGAGTAGTCTTGGTTTCTATCCACATCAAACATGCAAAATACATAATATTGTAAACAAACATATCCCTGGTATGTTAAAATAAAACATTTGACTTGAAATATTTAAAACAAGCTGGAAAGCTGTTATTTCTTTACCTGGTATAATACTGTCTCCAGTGGCTCAGCTCGATGATGGGGCATTTCTAACTTCATATTTTCCTGTTGTAGAGGACAGTTGCCGGCTTCCTGGCCTAGAGGTTAACGACTTTTCTCCGTAATCTCATATACTCTCATAAGCAACGTGACGACGGTGAGTAACTTATGGGGTATGTGAGCTGGCCGCTCAGAAAGCAATGGCAAACTACTGAGCATAATCTTGCCAAGAAATCAACAATCAGCTGAAAGATGCTGACGTTGACAGCAATGTCCTGTAAAGGAAATGCAAACATTATTATTATTAGAGGACAGTTAATGTGTACAAGTGTGGCAAAAGCAGTTCAGGGGACAGATTATCCACCATAGTGAGTGAATTCTACACCTGAACAGAGCAGCACATTTGTCGAGACCTGACAGCCACACATTGCTGTCAAGATGCATGTCACAGATCACCCATGACATTGTGACAGTTTAGTGGAGACCACTATGCTATCCTCACAAAAATGAGTTTATGAGTATGTCATAAAGCTTGAATGGAGGAAAAACGTGCTGAGACAGAAACTTCACATTAGTCTTTAGACTGAATAGCCTGTCATGACAACTAAGATAATACAATATATAAAGAAACCAAAAAGCTATGTTAAGATCCTGCAGAGAAAAGACAAGCACGTTTACATACCTTACAAGGATCGAGGCCTGGTGAAAATTTATCATTGTGGAAAAATAAATAACGATAATTTTATAATAACTAAGAAAAGTAAGAAGTAAGATATGTACATCACATGTAGGTCCGAAGTTTTGGTTATAATAACTTTTCTCAAGAACAACACAAACATGAGTATTAATGAGTTTATATTAAATAATAACACACAACATATGAACAATCAAACATAACCAGATTTGTCATGTTATAATTCAGGACATGTGATGCCATGTGCAGCGGTGGACCAGAAAGCATTATATTTTCCTGGGCCAAAAATGCCCCTCATACAGTCTTACCAGAAGGTTTGTTACATGTATGTTTCTTTGGTACCGAGATATGCATTGCTAAAATGTTGCTTGGTATGCATTTACCATACATAAGTGGTCTTAGTTCAATACCCTGGATCAGCAGAATTCTTTTATCCTAATAGTTTTCTCTGGGATTGACTCAGACTCATGAAAATGGGTAAGTAAAAAGTATATGACCCATTTGCATGCCTTGAGGCATACTGAGTATGTGTTACTAGCCCTGTATTTTTATCGACCACTGGATGGGTGATGTGATCAGCTTCATGCCAGTCACTTTTACTTCCCAGGACATATCTTGGTATTCATTTTGGCTGTTTCGAACTGGAAGACAGGGTCTTTTTTTAACATCCACCTTGATATGAATTCGAAATATGACCTTCGGACAGGCAAGCCTGGTAGCCACTGCATTACCACAGCTCCAGTGTAAATGTCAACAGGATCATTTTTTGCTGTTGAATTGTCTGAGAAGAGGCGGCAAGGAAGAGGACTAGTCACATCCTAATGCCATGCTCTATAATATGTCACGTCACACTCCAAATGCAATACCTGCCAAGGGACTATCTTTACTATGCTTAACCTAATCACACCTTTCTCATCTAGAGTTGCTCAGAGCCCCAGGATTCCATGAGAGGTGGCTTTATGTTCTGTGAAAGTTATTGGTAACATTGTCATTTATTGGAAAGTCAAAACAAAGATTCCAGTCTAAATAGCAGAAAATGGTCAGAGACAATTTTGTTTTCTCACATGTAACATTACAAAGAAAAATCTTTCTTAAATGTACCATTAAAAAGGTTAGTTGCTTATCCCAAAACAGGATGTCACAGTCAACCCCAGCATTTTTGACTGTTTGTGATTTCTTGGCAAGTTTACATTCAGTAGTTTGTCATTGCATTCTGAACAACCAACACTCATACCATTTATAAAAACCAATGCAAGGCGGCCTGCAGTCTGCTGCCACATCGCCCACAGCTGTGTTTCGAACACGGTGTGTGGAATTATGAATTGCTCCCTTAACTCCTTCGCCACAGAGCTGCCGTATAAAATGGACCTTCATATTGCTATAGTCAGTGTCTGAGGATAAGGGGAATGTTTGGGAGCCGATCACTTTGCATTGATTTAGATGGTATGAGGTGTCAGCATTTCAGAAAGCAATGGCAAGTTATGAACATAAAATTGCCAAGTAAATGACAAACAATCAAAAATCCTGTAAAGGACTTGAAACTAACTTTATATAGCTGTAGCAATAACTGAAATATGTTTGAATGCAGAAAACGAGGAAAAACCAATAATAAGGATAAGGAGTGACTAATTACGTGAATTAAGAAAATATAATTTCAAGGATTATCATCTAATCATAGGGATTAGGAAAGAGTAAACATTTCTTAAGGTATTAAGAGAGCAAAATAATTAGATATTTCAGTGGCTTCAAGTGTTCCCCAATGATTGATATTTTTCTTTGTTTTGATGTTCTCTGAACTGTTTTTATCCTCGTTTGAATTTTTCTCACAGGTGTGGGCTTCAGGATTGGAAAGAATAGTACAATCACATTCCTTGTTCTTCAGGTACACTATGCTAAGGCATTTAAGAGTAAGTATTTTGTTTTTCTTTGCTGCACATCTTTCAAATCTGTAACACTAATTAGTGTCATCATTTATTTAAACTTTTTTATTAACAAAGTAACTACCAACACATTGTGTACCCACAGTGGTGAAATACTACAAAAGTCAATACATTTTATGTAGTAAGAAAATTATATAAAGTTATTTGATAAAATCCAGTCCAACATTTTTAACACCAAGGGAAATGACTTCTTTTACTGAATTACAGTGGTGCGCATTTTGTTACTTATATTTAAAATTTCACTTTACATATTTGTTGCCATATTGTGCATGTTTGTTTACTAAGGCAACCAGTGACTGTCGCTAAAGCCAATCAAACGTCTTACTGAGCGGTCAGTGAGTATGCTCAGGGAGATCGAGATGTGCTGGAAGACAGTGGGTGGAGTTTCTGAAGAGATAAGGACTGACACAAATCAGCTATATTTTGGTGCCAGCCCATGCGGGTGTGAGAGAAAATTAACGAGCCAGTAGGCTTGAGAGTTGGGCTACCATAGAAAGTATATGAGCACAGAGTGGACTAGGCTGATATAGTGAATGCTGCTGGAGAGGCAAGGGGATTGAACGAATCAAGCGACAACTACAAATCTGCAACGTTAACTAACTCAGACTATTAAGAGAAATTTTTTTTGTCACAGCGTTTCTACTTCTGTAAATTCCTTTGTATTTTCTTTATCACTAATTCGGTCATATCATGTTCTGTTATTTTGCATTGAATATTTGTTGTTTGTTATTATTTTATGCATTCAAGCTTCACATTTCATCTGTTACTTGACCATATCTATTGCATTGCTGTTAAGAGAAAATGGCTACAACAATCTGTATTTTTAAATTAAATCATTGATTTCTCTGTTCATTGTTACAGTGTTTGAGAGAGCACTTATGTATGCATGGATGTGCATGTTTGCTTTCATAAATTTCTCTCTCTGTCTCTCTCTCTGTCTCTCTCTCTGTCTCTCTCTCTCTCTCTCTCTCTCTCTCTCTCTCTCTCTCTCTCTCTCTCTCTCTCTCTCTCTCTCTCTCTCTCTCTCTCTCTCTCACTCTCTCTCTCTCTCTCCCTCTCTCTCTCTTTTTCTTTCTCTCACACACACTCACTTATAAATTGATCTTGTTAATTAACTCTTTTTATAGAAGATTCTATATTAGATATTTTTCCCCCTTCAGAGGAAGAAAAGGCTGACCAATCTGGATTAAGGATATATACAACAAGTGAAGAGTGAGTACAGGTTTCACTTTTTAATATGACTCAAAGCATTCATCCATCTGTTTGCTATTGGTTTAACATTCTTCTTTTAAATCTGCAAACATTTAGTAAATGTTACTGACTGATAAGTATTTTTAATATTTCAACTTTTGAACACATCCAAGCAGAGAGGCAGAGAAATCATGTAGTTAGCAAGTTCAAAGTACACCAGAAGCAAGCATCCTAGAAGAAGAGGGAGAAAGATTGAGGAAAACTAGATCTAAACGAACTAAATGCTATAAACTGAAGAAATATGTTCAGAAATAAAAGTAAAAACATCAACACAGAAGCCACAAACAGTTTGTTGCACGATGTTGCAATATCTCGTCAGGTGCATACTGCAGAGTTATATATCATATGAAGTGAGTAAATGAATAATTCTTCAGCTGAAACAATTAAAACACATAGTCACAGGTATTATTCGAATGTTGAACATTTATTATCCCCACAGTAATTTCAAATTTAGAGCGAACTCTTTCTGTTTGCACAAAACTGGCTGAATCGCCTGATTACTAATGCCTCACTATATTTGAGCAATTGCTTTTTGTTCGTAGAATATAGTATGCGGTACGCTTTTTCTTTGTTCACGCTATGATCTTATTTTATTAGTTGCTGAGAAATCGATGATGTCAGTGTTTTATAGCCTCTTGATTGCACAATGATTTCTGGCGACTGATTAACCATCTTTTCCCACACACACTGGTATATGTTTGACTACTCTAAAACAATATCATTTTCAGGGTTGGTGTGGTTTAGAGTTCTACAAGATGAGAACATAAAAAAGCTGGCTCATCAGCAGGAACATGTTTGTGGAACTGAAACACTAATGAAACCTCACAGTGGTGTGGACAGAACAGTGATGGATGGCATGGTTGCTGGAAGAAGAGGCAAGGGTCGGCCAGCATGAAGACATACAGGACATTAATGACACCTTGGGCATGAGCATGAGAAACTTCTTGCTGGGCCATGATAAGGAGGACATTCTGCAAAGGACCTGCTGCTTGATAATGATGTGGCTTAGAGATCTAGTGCCTGCCTCTCACTCAAGTGGATCGGGTTCAAATCTGAGGAACTGTGGATTTTTACCGCATAAGGAACCTGATGGGAGCTATACTCAGATATTCCTATCCATTTTGGATAAGGGTGAAAAAAATGGGAGGCCTCGATTGTTGATGTGCACATTAATGATAGCTCAGCAATTGGAAATCGACAAGAATAGGCTGAATTGGCTGTTGCTAAGGCTACACTTGAAATTGAGAAAACTCACTCACCAGTGTATTTACCATCATCATGTACCATGCAATAAGCGTGGGCGGTCATGTTTTGCCATCTCACTTGATCACCAGAGTCATGGCTCAGCTCAGTGTTCCTGTTTCGACCATGCCACATGGCCAAACCATCCACATATTTACTTCTCTGCCTTCCCCTTGTTCTCTTCACCTCAATATTGCCAGTTGTCACCAAGTTCTCCAATTTATTTCTTCTCATAACATGACCAATAAATTTGACTGACTACGTCTAATTTCTCTAATCAGTTTACGATTTTCATTAGTTTCTTGTAAAACTTGGTCATTGGTTTTTCTGTCTGTCCATGGCATTCTATGCATTGTTCTCAGAAACCACATTTCCACAGCCATCATTGTCCACGCTTCACATCCATACAAAAGCTCAGTTTCTATGTAGCACCTCAACACTCATTTTCTCATTGCAAATGACATCTTTTTATTGGTCAGTATCTTTTCCATCTTGCAAAAGGCTACCTTCGCCATGGTAGAGTATTTAAGACGTGTAATACTGGTATGCAACATGTGGATCCTCACCATTGCTGCATAGTTTTTGAACTGTATTGAGAAGCTCCTAATGTGATCTGGGGTAGGAGACTAGAGCTCTTATGGTGTTATCTGTGTGCAATCTGTGGTAATTCTTTGTAAACAAATAAACATTATTGGTTGTCAGATGATGAAATGACTACCAGCCTGTGTAGTCGCAGTAGCATGCACACATGCCTACTGCCCAGCGGCCATGTGTTTCAGTTCCCTTCAAGGTGGATTTGTGAAATTGACCTGTGCACCCTAATCGACCCAGCCTAAAATGGGTACCAGAAAAGGTGGCAGATCTGATATTGACCACATCATGTGTTTATTGGTCAGTGAGAATGTGGGGCCAGCACCATATATCTCAAGGCATGTAAATGGGACCTTTACTTTACTTACATTTTAAGAAATCAGAATTTATGGCCATATCCAAGAAGAAAGAAATAAGCAGACAAGCTGACACATTTAATGCCAGAAAAAGATTGTCGTCTTCACTGTGTCATTTGACAAACTGGATTAACTGTTCTAACCCCTTAGCAATGTTCCTGAGCAGGACTGTATCATCTGAATTTCTGAGTTCTGGAATAGATATTCAAAGGATATATACAAATGATAGTATTATACAACAAAATCTGATGAATGCAGTTATATATGAATAAAGATATATCAAAGTGAGAATGAATATGCATTGTTATTTGCAAATTTTCTAAAGAATATTGCATGTTTATGCATGTATAAATATTTGCCTTATACATGTCTGTTTACATTACAACATCTCTATCTTTTTTGGAACTGCAGTAGTGCAGTGGCTAGTATGCTTGCCTGCTGGCCCAGCAGTCATGTGTTCGAATTAGCAGACATATTTTTAAAATTGACCTAAATTGGGTAGCAGGAAATGACTTGGGAAGTCAAGCATGATATTGACCTCATCACATCTCATGTATCAATTGATATATAAAAATGTTTCCAGTCATGACTAATTAAGCTGCTGTTGTTTTATTTTGGTTTCTATTTTGTGCAGGCAACCATTTGTTGCAGGAATATACTTAATGGCCGCCAGTGAATTTTCAATCCCCCAGGGAAACCCATGTAAGTGTGTGTGATCAGTGAGACAGATTATGAGTATGTTATGTAATTTAAATTGTGGTACTATGTCTCAGTTAAACTGTCATATTTGGGGCAGTTGGGGGGGGGGGGGGGGGGGAATTAGGTTAACGGTCAGAGGATTTACTACATTGCATAAGGTTTGGCTCCATCTACTGTTTTCTAAAACTGGGAATGAAAAGAGAGTTGGTGAAAGAAATAAAAACAGGCAAGTGAAATATTTTGGCCACGTTAAAAGACATTCTTATAAAAACCATACTGGAGGGTAAGGTTAAAGGCAAGTGAGCAAGAGGTAGACAATGATACAAGTGGGAAGATAATATCAAGAGAGGAACGAAGAGCAATCTGACAGAATGTAAAGTCAGGGCGAGAGACAGACAGTGTTAGAGATCTATTGCAGCCAACCTTCATTGTGGAGACGGCACCTGATTGATTGATTTACTCCCGTCTGTCTCTGCAGAATGGCAAGCTACATGTTGAGTCATCACACAGAACACAAATTCCATAGCTCCAGCAATGACCTACAGTGGTCTCCAGGGAAACTGCACACCACTCGTGGTTTGAATGATGCAAAAATGAACCCATGACCTTCAGAGCATGAAGAAGAAGGATTGACGACTATGCTACGAAGACCCGTATTTAGTGGAAGACATTGCCAGGTCAAAAAATCACCATAGTGTTAAATTCAAAGGGCAAAGATCAGAAATGGAATAAAGACAAAGGAGAAAATGATTGCAGATAGGTCACACACTGAGCGGTGAGACGTCAGATGGTGTGTGATGGTGGAAATGACCATGTGCTCACGTGCATCCATTGTGGATGAACATTTACAGCATGAGTTGGTCTGATCAGATACATTCGCTACCGCTATGGGTTGTAGTTGTTATGATGGCAAAGTGCCAGAGTGTGTGTTAACTTCAGAGCAGAATCAGATCAGATGAATTGACATCTTCACAACAAATGTCAGTTGCAGTGGATCTCCAGCATTTTCTTTTTACTCTGGCCATGATATTTCTGCCTAGCATTCTCCTTCTAATCCATCTCTTAATGTTATTAAAACATTACTTGATCTGAAGCAGTTTACTGCTATAGTCTGTGATATGATAGCACCATCACATTTTGCTGACCGAGAGCAAGGAGGAATATGTTTCCAATATTTCCCTCACTTTGCCAAGTGATAAGCTCAGGTTTCGAACTGTATCCATACTCATACATTACTAGCAAAGTTCGCTATCAACTTTGCAAGCGCGCCATCTTGATCTTATCCTCCCATTTAACTGTCATCTTTCTCCAGTATATTTACTTTCCACCGGTCCTTCCAGTGTTCTGCACGTTTTCAGCAAAATATTGTATTTGTTTGCCAATCTTGATTATTAATTCTCTGAGCAGAATATCATCATCATCAAGTGCCATGCCAGCTGGCGTAGGCATTCATGTGTCTCCACAGATCTCGGTCTTTCTTGTTCTGGACAAACTCTGTTGATGATATTCCTCCATTCCACCGTCTCAATCCTTTCAGCATCATTTCTCTTGTTCTGGACAAACTCTGGTGATGACAATCCTCCATGCCACCGTCTCAATCCTTTCAGCATCATTTCTCTTGGTCTGCCTCTGCCTCTCTTCCTCTCAATCTTTCCAGTTGTCACAATGTTCTCCAATGCCTCTATTCTCATCACGTGATCACAGAAAGCTGTTTGTCTCTTTCTTATTGTTGTATATAATGTTCTAGTTTCATTAGCCTCTTTCAGGCAATTGTTAGTTACTTTGGCAGTGCAAGGAATTCGCAACATTTGGCTTAGGAACTAAGACATTTATTTCTTTGTTTTATCTTGACTCCCCACCACCTCGTCTTTGATTGCAGTTTGTCAAGATCATTTATGTCTTTTTCTAGCGACTAGAACTGACAACATTACACTATGCTTAACCATATCGGTGCACTGTCTCTTTAAGCAGGCTGAGTGGTCTCGAGGTTTGGTGTCCGCCTCGAGTGCTGGAGGTCCCGGGTTCAGGCCCCAGTGAGGACCGGGATTTATTTAAAAAATCCACCTGGACTTCCAGTAATAAAATTTCCCCTGGTCTCTGGGTAGTGAGATCGGACGCCCGTGTGTATTGTTGCGCACGTAAAAAATCCCTTGGCAGTTGGAAATCGAAAAAGAGTAGCCTAGCGGCGCTGCCCGGGAAAAATTTCGAGTTAAAAATCTACCCAAAGTTTTTTCAGGATCCTCGCCGATGCAACGGAGTTCGTGCATTGAGCTGAGTTTCTCCAGACTCAGGTTTGAGTTAGGAGGAAAACGGAGCACTTATGGGTTAAACCGTGTGCCGTGATGTTGATCCAACGACTAAACTAAAGTAAACTAAACTAAGCAGAAATGGTTAATGCTTTTACATGGTTAGGACACTGAGGATGGACAAAGGACAAATTATCTTGTCACATTATGAAATTATGTAGGCTGAAGAGCGGCTGGCTGAGTTGCTGAAAATGCTGGGTTCTTCTTCGTGAGACCCAGGTTCAAATCCTCTGTAAGGTGTGGATTTTTTTCTGTCAGAGGAACCTGCACAGTTCGCGGTGATTGCACTAGCCAGGCAGCCTTAATTCCTCAGGCTCAAGACCCACTTGTCCTATGCCGCAGGGTACTATAGGCAGTAGATGACAGTAGGCTGACAGAAATTTATCAATCAACCCAACTCAATATTTGAAATCTGTTGTGACAGTTTCAAGTATTATCACAGATGCAGCAATGTGGAATATAACACTGTTACGTGATATGTGAACATTTATGTCTGCAACCCATTGTCTGCTCAAGAAGAGCAAGCACAAGTTTTACGTGCAATGACAATATTAATTCTAGTTAGATATATGAGTGTATGTACATGTTGATTGTTCCCACAGTGTCCTGTTCGTGTAGATATCGCTAATAATAACCTAATTGAGTTGTTTCTGACTTTGTAATCATGCACCCTGTGAATGTGAAACCTCCAGGATGCATTGTTGAGACAAATCTTTGGACAATAGACTGTTTCCCATTCAGGACGTTCTTCCTTCAATATCTCTGGCAGATCCATATGAATGGTGATAGCCAGTACAGTTAGGTATCAATGACATTGTGGTTGAACTTATTCTGCAATAGATTCTCGTTAAGACAGTTAGATGATAAATTGAACTATTTTGTCCTTTTTTCTGTTCTTTCCACTCACTGCCACATGATTCGGTCTTTAGTTTCTTTTGTGTCATTTATGATGCCATCTTTCAGGAGTCTGTTCAGTTAATTGTTACACCATTTTGTTAGCATTTATAATCAATGTTAACAGTGGAAGCTGTGATGGTGTAGGGATTAGGGCACTCAACAGCCAGCACAGTAGTTCTGGCTTTGATTCCCAATCATGCCAGGGGGAAATATTTTCCAACCAGTTTGGCTCTGGGATTAGCACCACCTCAATGAAATTGTTACTAGAGGAAAGTTAGTGGGTAGCTAATACAGACCATTTGGCCTCACACATGCTGCTCTCTCATGGAGAATATGGGTTGAGCACCATATCCCCAGGGAGAGGCGGTAGCGTTTTGGCTAACATAGTTGTCTGGTGGTCATGTGTTTGTATTCCCATTGAAGCAAATTATTTTTTAACAACCTGGGCTTCCAATTCAAAAATGTATACTAGGAAGATAAAGGTGGATTTGCGTGATATAGACAACAAAACTTAAAGAGTGCCATGGGTCTATAAAAATATGGGGCTATAACAATGTACCAAATGTCCTCATGGCAAGCAAAAGTGAGTCTGTTTTATGTATATGTGAGTACAAATGTTTCCTCCTTTATTTCAGCATACCCAGTAGATGTTGGTTGTGATTTTGATATGGAGCAGAGCATTTTCCCATTTGCTTACAGACCCCATGCTCATAGCTTGGGTAAGTTGTCACATTTACTCTTATTTCTCTCATTGTGTAGCAACCAACTGCTAATATTTTTGTTGATTACTCCATGTTTGGTATACTTGTCTTAACACCTTGTGTTCTGACCTGTTGTTACATTAATTCACTATAATCCAAAACTGATCTCAGACTTGCCAGAGTAACTAACAATAAGCGCCTGGAAATGGCTAGACAGTATAAAAACACAAAGTGTAGGGCAGCTTTACAAAATAAACATACAGAAGACGTTGCAGTGACAGACCTTTACCAGAAAACAGCGTTTAAACCACGGAAAGACTATAAATTAAAAACAAAAAATTGTTATTCATCCTGTTTGTTTTGCTTTTATTTAGTCACCGTGGTATCATCTCTGTGGTTTTTATGTTGGTATATTTTCTTGTTGTTGTCTGCTGATGAAGGCTTGTTGCCACAACATCTTGTCTTCCGTAATTCTATTTTGTAAAGCCACAAATTCCCGAGCTACAACGATGACCCCCAGGGGTCTCAAAATAAAAAGAACCAATTGATAGTCCAAATATGAACCCATAACCTTTGGAGCGTAAGGCAGGTGGCTCAGCCACTCAGACGCCCTGGTGAATAAGTTAAATATAATCACAAAATAAACATATGAACTGTAATTGACACCACATTATTGGGGACATGGTGAATAAAGTAGGTTTATGGCACTGATGTAGTAGTAAATCTTGTGATTTCTAGATGTGATTTTTTTTTCCATTCTCAGGTAAAGTTATAACTGGATATCTGTATAATGGGTCATACTATGAAATTGGCAAGGGAAATCCCAGGTGGCCTCAGGTATGAGTTAAAATGTCTCTGTTTTTATTTATCATGTCTGTCTGTCTCTCTCTCTCTCTCTCTCTCTCTCTCTCTCTCTCTCTCTCTCTCTCTCTCTCTCTCTCTCTCCCTCTCTTTCTCTCTCTCTCTCTCTCTCTCTCCCTCTCTCTCTCTCTCTCTGTGTATGCGCGCATGTGTGTATTTGTGTGTGCATGGTCGCATATTTGTAAATACGTCTATGAATGAGAGAAAGGTTAATCTCTACATTTCAGTGTGTATGCATGTTAGTGAATGAGTCTGTGAGTGAGTGAGAGATGTCTAACTGTCTCTCTGCCTTTCTCTGTGTATCTGCATATTCATGAATCAGTCTGAGAGCGAGTGAGTAAAATTTATCTGGCTCTCTGCCTTTCTGTGTGCCTATGTGCTTGGTAGAGAATGAATCTGTGATAAAGCGAGAGATGTCTGTTTGCCTGTCTGCCTTTCTCTCTTTGTGTGTATGCTAGTAAATGTGTGTATGAGTGAGTGAGAGGGTGTCCTTCTTGGTATATATGAAGTAAGAGAATCAACAGAAACTTGACATTGCATTTTGACTAAGTGTTGATTTCTTGCCAAGAAAAAACAAGACAATCAAAGCAGTGTGTGAAGCAGGAAGTACGTAAACATACACATAAAATGGACAGTGCTGTTTTATTAATAGCATACATATAATCCACCCCATTAACGAGCTGCCAAAAAAAAAAAATTACAAGAATAAGTCAAGTCTTCGGGTGAATGCACTTTCTAATAATTTGTTATTTTTTTCTGCGTTTCCATCCCGTTTCAGGATATTGCGGTCAACACCAGCAACTTTCAGCTGTATGTTGATTCCTAGGCTAAATTGTGCTCATCAGCACGCCACGACTTTCTGAGCGACCGGCTCCATACTCTCATAAGTCACTGGCGCGACTCGAACCACTTCTAATTCTCGTGCACTCACGTCAACCATGAGAGTATTCGGGGTTAACGGAGAAAGCTACTAACCCCTCGGCCAAGGAGCCGGAGAATTTGTTAACTGCTTTATGTAAAAACAAATAATACCAGGAATAATTGAGTGCATTTTCTTTACAAATATTTTGTGTCTGCTTAAGATAAAATGCAAACTATCTTCTTTACTATCATTGTGAAATACCTCTTGATAAACTATACACTTATATGGTTATTTGCATATTCTTTACGGGACTTCACAACCAACCCTAGCCTGGCTTTTTGTGGTTTATTACGCAGTTTTTACATTCAGTAGTTTGCCTTTGCTTTCTGAATGACTGACACCCATATATCAAAATTAATACAAGGCGGTATGCTTCCACATATTTATGTATATATTCACACCCACACACACACACTGAGAGTGAGACAGTTTTGGAGTGGGAGATAGTGACAATATTTAACGTGTGGTTTAATGTTTGTTTGTTTGTTTACCTTATTGATGTTTCAGTACAATGTTATATTCTGAATACTTGTGTTGTTCTAGTCTTTCTACCCAGTTCATGATAATATAGAAGTACAGCCACATGATTCTTTAGTAAGTATTATTTTCTCAAATATTGTTGCATTTAAAGCACTTGAATCTTATCTAACACCTGTCTCCAGCTGGCAATGACAATGGACCTTGAATATATATACTGATATCTTGGACTGATTCAGACAGATGTTTTGGACATGTTATGAAATCTTTGAAACAGAACCATGGGTGTAGCCTTCAGAACAACATGCATAATCACAGTGCAGAATATTGTGACAGTAATAAACACGATGATGTCATAAAATTGTGTGGGGGGAAAAAAAGCAATATAAACATAACTTTATTGAGCTGAGATTCCATTGGCATGCAGTTCAGCAGAAGCAACAAAGGCTGTACATATAAAGACTTACATTTACTAATTATAATAAACTAAGAACTTTTATTTTGTCATGTTAACTTATCTATCATTCTGCTGTTTATCTCTGTCTGTCTCTGACTGACTGTTTGTCTCTGTCTGTCTTGGTAGTGCAGTACCTAGCAAACTTGCTTGCCAGCCCGTGTATTTGAATTCCCATTAAGGCAGATTTTTTTTTTAAATGGACCTAGGCTCCCAGGTTGACCCAGCCTAAAAACAGTACCAGGAAATTTTCTGGGATGTAAAGGCAGTCTGTGTGACACATTATCACATTATTCATTGAGTGCCAACTAGTCTGTAAAAATATGGGTCCTTTAGGTGTGTAAAAGGGTCCCTTGCCTTTTCCTTTAATATGATCGCATGGTGCTTACAGCAAGAAGTGGAAATCAATTGCAAGAATTAATAGACATCATCAGAAATGACTAAAGCTGTACAATACAGAAAGCAAAGCGTATGGTCATGACCAAGCATGCACAGTGATGACAATTGGTGGGTTAACAATTAGAATGAGATATTCATCTGTCTGGAATTAACGATAACGGATGAAAAAGGCATGATAAATGAAATATTGAGAATAAATCCAAGCAAGGGAAACATTCTTTCAGATGAAAAATATTCTGTGTAATAGAATCCATCACCATCATCAGATTGCAAGCCCTTCACAACATGTCACTCTCATCACAGATAGTTTTGAAGGCTCTCTATCCTTCATGAGTTCGCCCACCTCATGCATTTCATTATTAGGGTATCTTTAATGTTCTGTGTCCACTGTCGTCCTGCTTCATCTTCCAGAAATCTTCCATTTCTGTTCTTTCTAAACCACTGTGATATTTATCTCTGTCCATGGAAGTCAGAAGCCAAGTTATAGAATATTACTGTATAATAATGAATCCTGAATATCAAGATTAGAAAGAAGATAGAGGTGGAATAGATGAGGTTTCTTTGTTGGATGCTAAAGATTCCATAGGTTGCTGAGAAGACACTATCCAAGCAGGAAACAAACTGACATAGCCAGATGATTACCCGCATCAGGACAAGATAATCATAATATTTTGATTACATTGTGAGCAGAGAAGTTCTTGAGAAGTTTTTTGACAACCGGAAAGATGGAGGGTATTATGGATAGAGGTTGACAGAAAGAGAGCAAGCTGGATTAGTTGGCAAAGTGGCAAGGAAGGTGATCAGCCATTAGAAACAAACGAACAAATGTATGAAAAAAACTTTATTTAAAAAGGGTTAAGAATTGGGCACGCAGGCCCGTTAAACATTTTGCCCTTCTATCACTCTGGTTCATACATTATTTCATCCATACATTACTTATGAGGCTAACCAAGAATAACAACATTATCAAAATATGCATTTTAAAGGAATGGAAAATGTAAAAATCAACACTACATGACTCACTAATATTAATTATTGATGTGGCAATTGTTATTAGCTATGGGTGACATACTGTACTACCAATAGGGTACTGACTGTTATACTAGTTTTATTATTATTATTATTATTATTATTATTATTATTATTATTATTATTATTATTATTAAGGAGGAAGGTATCCTGTACTGAGATAGTGTTTGAATAGTTTGCCATTATATGCATAGAGATTGGTGATGTCTTTGGTTTCTTGTGGAAGAATATTCCACACAGATTGTAGATGGTTATGGGGGAACATACTGTTCATCATCATCAATGTGTCTGTCAGCTATCTGTCCCACATACATGTATGTATGTGTATTAGTGAGGCAGCATTACTATCATCATTTTGTCTGTCAGCCATCTGTCTGTCTACATGTATGTGTGTACATTAGTGAGGCAGCATTACCATCATCATTTTATCTGTCAGCCATCTGTCTACATGTATGTATGTGCATTAGTGAGGCAGCATTACCATCATCATTTTGTCTGTCAGCCATCTGTCTGTCTACATGTATGTATGTGCATTTGTGAGGCAGCATTACCATCATCATTTTGTCTGTCAGCCATCTGTCTGTTTACATGTATGTATGTGCATTAGTGAGGCAGCATTACCATCATCATCATCATCATGTTTCATGCCTGTCATCTGTTTATCTACACGTGTCGTATGCATGTGCTTTTGTGTGCAGTAAACTTTCATACATCTTATGCTGATTGTGAAGGCTTATTAGTTTAACTGATTCAGTCATCATGTCAAAACTGTCATTTACTGCCAATATAGTACTTTGCAGTGTATGGCAGGGGGGTCTTGAGCCTGAGGAATTAAGGCCGCCTGGCTAGTGCAGTCGCCACGAACTGTGCAGGTTAGAGTTTTCTTTTTGCTACAGACAGAAAAAAACTCCACACCTTACCGAGGAATCGAACCTGGGTCTCCCTAAGGAGAATCCGACATTCTAGCTACTTGACCAGCAACTCCCCAACTGATTCAGTGTTGAAGGATAATATATTGCCAAATGTGACCTCCCATTTGGACAGAAAGATACTAAGGTCATCACGTTATTTGTTTTATTTTGAGTATCTTACACGATTTCAGTGCTCATTAAATGGAAATTTATGTTATAATACATGTATTGTCCAAACCTACTTTTTGTTTGGTACTCCATCAGTGAAGATAATAATCAAGGGCCAGCAGCTTTTCTTTCCTACATCGGACACAAACAGTAGTAAAAATAACTTTATAATGATGTTTTCAAAACATCAAGAGATAGGTCTTGCTATATTTATACTATAACTGTTCTGTCACAATTATTTCAGCTAGCAAGATGTACATACGACTCCACATCCATGGACCATACTGTCAATGTTGGGTAAGTCAAACCAAACGTTGCTGGTAAAGTTATTTCTTATGTTATGTCTGTGAATGCTATTTTATTATGTGTTTGTATGACCTTGGCTTATAATTCTGGGATGATATGTTAATAGGTTTGTTGTTAAGTCTTGCTAATTACAGTAGATCCCTGAAAGTCATGCGCTTAATGTAGAACTGTTCAGAAGTCGGACTATGTTTAAACTGTAATCCCAACACTAAGACTGACCATGTGACTTGGATGTCCAGCTTGAATTCTCTGTTCTTCTGCAATGTATTAACAAGTTAGTAGCATGTTCTTTATAGGACGTCACAATCGACCCCAACGTTGTTTGTCTGTTTGTGATTTACTGGGCAATTTTCACATTCAGTAGTTTGTTATTGCCAGTCTCTGTGGCTAAGGGCTTACGGACGTGATTCGTGAGCTCGCTTACCCTATTTGAAACACAGCTGCGACCGATTTGGCAGCAGCCCATGTTGCGCTGGGTTTTAATGAATTGGTATGGCAGCCAGTGGTTCAGAAAGCAAAGGCAAACTACTGAACATAAACTTGCCAAGACATCAACAACAGCAGTAAAATGCTGGTGTTGACAGTGGTGTCCTGTAAAAGGTATATGCAAAAACAAAAAGTTTATTGCTTTCTGAACACAGACACACATACCATTGAAATCAATGCATGGCAGACATGTTCCAAATCATCTGCAGCTGATTTAGATATATTGGCTCAGAATGTCGGGGAATTGTGAAATATATTCACTGCACTTGGGCCACAGCATTCACACAATCCAGATTAATTTTAGAGTCGTTTGATGCACATCGGTTACAATCAGTTCATAAGCATTCGTGCTTGTATATTGTAGTATATCAATCAGTCAGGTGTTGTCTCCACTATGAAGATTGGCTGTGATGGATCTCCAAAACTGTCTGTCTCTTGCCTTAATTTACATTCTGTCAGACTGCTGTTTGTCCATCTCTTGGTGTTATCTTCCCATTCATATCATTGATTACCCCTAGTCCGCCTGCCTTCAACCCTACCCTCCAGTATGATTTTTATAAGTGTTATGTCTTTTATTGTGGCCAAAATATTTTGATTGCTTGTTTAAATTCATCGTTCAGTCATGTTAATAACTCTGTTTAATTGTCCTCAGGTCAACTGGAAAGGATGAGATGTGTAACTTCTACATCATGTTCTACACTGACAAATCTGTTCGGAACCCATCTGGAGCATGTTGGGGTAATAACAAGCCTGAACTCACTGGCAACAGTTTCCCTTCTGATGTTAGTGTGCCCTTGCCACCAAATCCTGAGTTGGAGGAGGATGCAAAAGGCAGTCACCATAATACATCATCAACAGAAGCAGTTAGCCCTGATCCTCTGAACACAACATGGACAATGGATCTTCTGATGAAGGGAGCAAAGCCAGATAAAGTAAGCTACTAATTACACATCAATGTTTTATGTGTCAGACTGTTTTGTAAGTGTTGTAAATTCTGAGGTGGAGTGGCTGGCTGAGTGACTAAGAATGCCGGGTTCTCCTTCGAGAGACCCGGGTTCGAATTCTCTGTAGGATGTGGATTTTTTCTTAGTTGGGGGCAAAAAGAAAATCCTAACCTGCACAGTTCACTGTGATTGCACTAGCCATCTATCCATCCATAATGTGCCATGCCGATAAGTGTGGGCGGTCATTTTTTGCCATCTCAGTCGATCACCAGAATCGTGGATCAGCTCCGTGTTCCTGTCTCGACCATGCCATGTGGCCAAGCCATCCAGGTATTTACTTCTCGGTCTTCTCCTTGGTCTCTTCCCTTCAATCTTGCCAGTTGTCACCAAGTTCTCCAAGTCATTTCTTCTCATAACATGCCCATACAATTTTGACTGTCTACGTCTAATGACTCTAATCAGTTTACGGTCTTCATTTATTTCTTGAAGGACTTGTTCACTGGTTTTTCTGTCTGTCCATGGTATTTTTTGCACTAGCCAGGTGGCCTTAATTCCTCAGGCTCAAGACTCCCTGTCCTACACTGCAAGGTACCATAGGCAGTAGATGACAAATGACAGTTAATTCCGAAATACAGCAGAACTTTAAAACTGTATCTTATCTCCTTTTATGTCGCATAGTTGTTGCTTAACCCAAGCTGACCTAGTTATTTTTCTGACTTCTTCCATCACTTGCAGATGTTACTTGAACCCACGCTGAATGTTATTTCTTTAATTTCTTCTGTCACATGTAATTGCTACTTTAACCCTCACTAAAACTATTTTTTGAACTTCTTTCACAGGATAGGAGGACTTGTGTGTTTGTTGTAACATTAAAAATCCCTTAGCAGTTTGAATTGTAAAACAGAACAGCCTGAATAGGCTGCTGTCCAGGCTACATTTCAAATTAGAAATACTAAACCTGCTTCAGAAACATATATCATCATCATCATGTGCCCAGCCAAATGTTTTGAGCATTGATGTATCTCCATAGATCTCGGCTCTTATTGTCATGTGTCTCCATAGATCTCGGCTCTTATTGTCATGTATCTCCATAGATCTCTGCTCTTGTTGTCATGTGTCTCCATAGATCTTGGCTCTTGTTGTCATGTGTCTCCATAGATCTTGGCTCTTGTTGTCATGTGTCTCCATAGATCTCAGCTCTCGTTGTCATGTGTCTCCATAGATCTTGGCTCTTGTTGGCATGTGTCTCCATAGATCTCAGCTCTCATTGTCATGTGTCTCCATAGATCTTGGCTCTTGTTGTCATGTGTCTCCATAGATCTCGGCTCTTGTTGTCATGTGTCTCCATAGATCTCAGCTCTCGTTGTCATGTGTCTCCATAGATCTTGGCTCTTGTTGTCATGTGTCTCCATAGATCTCGGCTCTTGTTGTCATGTGTCTCCATAGATCTCTGCTCTTATTGTCATGTGTCTCCATAGATCTCGGCTCTTGATGTCATGTGTCTCCATAGATCTTGGCTCTTGTTATCATGTGTCTCCATAGATCTCGGCTCTTTTTGTCATGTGTTTCCTTAGATCTTGGCTCTTTTTGTCATGTGTCTCCATAGATCTCGGCTCTTGTTGTCATGTGTCTCCATAGATCTCGGCTCTTTTTGTCATGTGTCTCTATAGATCTCAGCTCTTGTCATGTGTCTCCATAGATCTCGGCTCTTGTTGTCATGTGTCTCCACAGATCTTGGCTCTTTTTGTCATGTGTCTCAATAGATCTCAGCTCTTGTTGTCATGTGTCTCCATAGATCTCAGCTCTTATTGTCAATGTGTGACCATACATCTTGACTCTTGTTGTCATATGTTTCCATAGATCTCGGCTCTTGTTGTTGTGTGTTTCTATAGATCTCAGCTCTTGGTGACATTGTGACTCTGATCTGTAGAATTCCATCAAATCTTGGAGACATAATATGGTGGTTTCACCATACCTTCCACATTCATACAGGGATATGTTATCTTCACCTTTAACATCAATTTCATACTGATCCCAGTGTATACTCAATCCCCATTAGCCACACTATGATGTGTTTCCCATCCTCTACCATATGGTGGTGCAGGTTTTGTATTCCCTTTGACGAGTTATGAGACCATGATGGCGTTTCACAAACTTTTTAGAGGACATATATAATGTATCAAGCGAATAAATGAAAACAAAACATAAAAAGGAAACAGATTAATGAGACTATGATTACAAATGATAGAGTGCATATTGCAATCTTTAGTAAGTGTCTAATCCATTAACCTAGGATCTGGGAGTGTTAAAAATTAAATCAAGCAGACAAATTATAACTGTTAGTGGATATGAAAATGTGCGAATGTGCAAGTAAACAAGTACATAATCCATTTCTACGTCTTGAGGCACATTGGGTATGTGGCACTAGCCCTATATTTGTATAGACAGATTAGCACTCAAAGGGTGTTGTAGTCAATATCACACAGGCTGCCTTTATTTTCCATAATATTTCCTGCTACCTATTTTAAGCTGGGTCAGTCTGGGGGACCATGTCAATATTTTAAGCCCCTGCATCAGTGTTGACTTACAAGACCACAGGGCAGTACATGAAAGTGTTTTAAGTAACTAGTGAATATGTGATATAAAATGAGTGAAATAATTAAACTGTTTGTCATGGCCTTTGCTCACAGTCATGAGTTATTTCATATAGAACAAATCAATATAATTAAACTGTGTTGTCATAATCTTTGCTTACTTTATAATGAGTAGTTTCATATAGAACAAATCTGTATTGTTATGGCTTTTCTTTACTATATAATGAGTTATTTCATATAGAACAAATCATAATAAACTGTTTGGTCATAGTCCTTATTCACTGTATACTAAGTTGCTTGATATAGAATGGATTCAAAATAATTAAATTGTTATTTTTTTCATAGTATTTAGTCACAAGTTGTTTTGTAGATTTAGTGAAGTTGTTTTTTTTTTACATTTAATAAGTCATCTTATAGGGTGCCAGACTAAGGGATGTTCACAGTAATCGACAGGTGTGGTACCAAGATACCATAGGGATTATTTTGAAGTTAACAGAGTGTTAGAGAAAAGACTAATTTATTTTAAGAAATAGCTTTCCATTTAAGCTTAAGATCCAACAATAGAAATGAGTCAGCTTGATTAGAATTTTGAAAAGATCAATTACACAAACAGAATTAACTAGTGTATTCTTACACTTGGTGACATTAAGATTTAGATTTATTAATATTTATTCCTCTTTTCAGCCGGATGCCTATTTGTGTGCGGCCTATCCAGTTACTGATGAAGAGGCCTATATTTGTAAGTATTTTAAATAATTATGAGATACTTGTAAATGTATGAAATATGAGTATCCACATTTTGATGAGAAATGGCTAGAGGCATTCAAGATGTGATACATGAACAAAAATAAGCTGGGCAGAATCGAAGATAAGTGATAATATGAAGAAAGAAGTAAATGAGCATAGAAAATGACTCAAGAGCACTGCACAAAAGTTAATGATGGCATTAACATTCGATACCCACTTTTCTGGGACATTTTTAGTTGTTTTTTTTTTAATTATCTAATTTTGTTTACATCTGTTTGTGTTGTTTTTTAAGAAGATCACTAAAATCGAAATGTCTGATTCATTGTGTTGTGGTTAGCTTATTTTTACATTTTTACTTTACATTAATTTAGTATAATTATTATTATTATTTTCCCCATTGTGGTTTTTGGTTCATTGTAAGGTTTGTACACAGTGTCTGTGTTTGTTTTATCATAGGAGTCACACATGCCTAACTGTTGTCATCTCATATTGTCATATCCTGCTGCAGCCATTAATTTTCTTATTTATTATAGCACCATATACATGTTTCAGGGCATGTAAAAGTGGGTGGCGGGGTAGGGGTATTCCCTATCAAAGGAGAGGTAAGGTGCCTCCTTCCCTCCGCTAGCCTACGAGACACCCTTGGGCAAGGTGGAGTACCCGTTTAGCTCCCCGATCAGGTTTACGTGAAGCCATGGGTGCAGGTGGTGGATGAAGTTGAAGAGCAGCCAACAGATAGTTGTAGGTTATGGTCTCCAGCTTCATGACGGTAGGCAGAGGATCTCTTTTTTTGGGAGACAATGGCTACGGTCATCGACCAGTATGGTCATTGCTAGGAAGGAAAGCAATGGCAAACTATCTTCTTTACAGATGCCAAGAATATCATGTACTGCAATCTCATCGATAATCAGAGAAATGGCATAAATGGGTGCTCCATAGGAGCAGCATCACTGGGTAAGGGTAGTCATGTGCACCAGGTGACTCCAGACCATCAGCAGGTGACTGCGTGCAAAAGAGTATCAACATTAAAAGTGGGAACTTGGAATGTAAGAATGCACATTGGGGATGGAAAATTTGATAACATTAAGAATTAAATGAGAAGACTAAATATTAACCTGTTAGGTGTATGTGAGACTAGATGGACAGGAATGGGCATTATAACATCTGAAGAGTATAGAATAATCTATTCTGGTGGAGAGAAACAACAGCGAGCAGTAGCAATTATAATGGATACAGTGAGATCAAACTCGATCAAAGGATATTGGACTGTATCAGAAAGAGTGTTACTGGTGAAGTTGAGGGGAAAACTTTTTGATGTCGACGTCATACAAGTTTATGCACCAACAGCAGACAGTAGTGATGACAGCACTGATGAATTTTATAATGATTTAGAGAAAGCCTTCAACAAATGCAAGAATTGTGAAGTAATTATCAAAAGGGGTGACTTTAATGCCACAGTTGGAAATCAATGGGACGGATGCATAGTAGGCAAGTACGGACTAGGGGAACAGAATGAAAGAGGTTACAAACTTGTACAAAAGGTAAAAGAGCATGATGTGATTATTGGAAACACCTAGTATCAACAGCACCCAAGGAGATTATGGACATGGAGTACAGTGGGCAAAAGCGCATGATGTGATTATTGGAAACACCTGGTAGCAACAGTGGAAGACTTCTGATCATAAGATCAGAAATCAGATTGATTACATTCTCATCAACAGAAGATTTTGAAATGCCTTAAAAGTCGCAAAAACTATATACCAAACGCAGACTGCTACAGCCACCATAGATTAATCTTAAGCAATTTACATATAAAATTAAAGAAAGTCAAATATACACCAAGAAACACAACATTTGATCTACAGGCACTGAAGAGTGAGGAGATAAAAGATAAGTTCAATGTAGAGGTAAAGAACAGATTCGATGTATTGTCCGATATGGAAATATTATATCAAGACGTCAGTGACCAATGGGAAATATTAAAGAAATCAGTCAACCAAACTGCAGAAACAGCTATCCCAAAAATAAAGATAATAGGATGTAAGAAATGGATGACGGAAGACATCTTAAGACTCATGGAAATAAGAAGAAATAACAAAAATAACAAGGAAAAATATGAAGAGGTTCATAGGAAAATTAGGAAGTTATGCAAAGAGGCAAGAGAAACATGGCTTGAGGAAAATTTCAAGGAAATAGAAAACCAACACAACACC
Source organism: Cepaea nemoralis (assembly GCA_014155875.1). Classification (NCBI taxonomy): domain Eukaryota; kingdom Metazoa; phylum Mollusca; class Gastropoda; order Stylommatophora; family Helicidae; genus Cepaea; species Cepaea nemoralis. Next base: position 363,151 of record JACEFZ010010502.1, on the reverse strand, counting down.
CAGAATAGCAGATTAATGCACAAAAGAATTAATGACATCACTAACAAAAGAACACACACTCAACGGGTTGCCTAAAAACCAAAGATGACAAAATCATAATAGAAAACAATCAGATTTTACATGCGTGGTCAGATTACGTGAAAGACCTTTATGATGATACAAGAGAAGAACAATATGATGTGGTGTGAGACAGGGATGTGTAATGTCTCCAGATCTTTTTTCCCTTTACAGTGAATATATTTTCAGAAATATAGAAGATATGGAAGGAATCAACACTGGGGGATGATACATCAATAACATTAGGTATGCAGATGATACAGTCTTGATTGCAGACAATGAACAGGACCTGCGACATTTAGTAGATGGGGTTGTTGCACACAGTGAACAACTAGGATTGGAATTGAATAGTAAGAAGACACAGATTATGGTCGTCAATGGGAAAAAGGAAATACCACAATGTGATATATGAGTAAAAGGGCATATTCTTAAGCAAGTGAATCGGTACAGTTATCTCAGAACAGTTATAAACATACTGACAAATTTTAAAAAATATCAATTGAAACAAGAAAAAGAGTGTTGAAGTGCTACATAGAATCTGACTTTTGTATGGATGTGAAGCGTGGACAATGAGCAGTCAAGCTGAAAAACATCAGATGGTTGTGGAAATGTGGTTTCTGGGGAAAATGCAAAAAATATCATGGACAGACAGAAAAACCAATGAACAAGACGAAAAACTAAGTTAATCATGGGTGAGTGGCGTGCAATGCACAAAAAACAAAGGTAACCAACACATTTATTTCCTAAAAAAATTTATCAAAGAAGGCGACGTTAGTAAAAAGATAATTACATCAGACCTAGTGTGCTCATATCCGAATCTCACAAACTAAGCAGCAAAATAGGTTAGTGATTTTCAAAATATCGTCAATGTTTGGTTTGGAATTGCTGCATCCAATCAAGAGAATTGCTTTCAAATGTTTATCACTCAATCTCGTTCGATGTGTTGTCTTCACATACTTCATTTTTGAAAATGTTTGCTCAAAGACATCAGTTGTTCTAAGCACTGGAGCCATACTAGCGGCAAATTTCTTAAGTTTCAGAAACTCAACATCAGGTAACCAGCGGTAAAATTCAACTACGTTTTCCTTCTCTGTGCTTCTCTTTCAACAAGGCATTTGCTTGCAAACCAGTGAGCTCCAATTGTAGTTCAACTGGCACATCGTCAAGGTTACAATCAAACAGATTCTGGAACAGAAGAATGTCACTATCAGTTCTGTCAAGATCTGAAAATCTCTCCCAAAAATTGCTTCTTCAAGTCACGAATAATTCTTTTTCAGAAAATGGAGGTTAATATCTTCGGCGATTGTAGCGCAAAACTCTTTGAAACAGTGAAAATTAGATACGTTTTCTCCTTCCAATTGTGCTTCAGAATATGACAGCTATCTCCGAAATCCTTTGATGGTTCTGTAGAGATCATACACGAGGTTATCCTTTCCCTGAACTTTCAAATGCAGTTCATTCATGTGGGATGTGATGTCTACCAAAAATGACAACTTTGACAGCCAGGTAGGATCTGAAAGTACAGGCTGACACCACAAATGAACACGAGAAGTTGTGACGTACTCGAGAGATCAGTAGAGTCATCCAGCGCCAGAGAATACCACAAGGTCCTAGTTTTCTCGCGTATATGTAGCACTAAGTTCTCTCCAGGTTCTTCTGATCTTCGCACTTCTGAACTTGCCGAAAGGCTGGTAGTTCCAAACAAATCGGCTTTCTCAAGACACAAGTCATTTGCTGCTTCCATCACACATTCACGATTTTCCTCGTTATGCCATCTTATGCACCTTATTTTGTAACTTGTATGAGTGACAGATTCATTTTCAGCAAACTTTCTTGTGAAGCGATTTCTTTGTATTTCTAAACCCGTTTCATGTACTTATATCTCTCAGAGCGTAACTTTCCAGAAAACTTTAAATATGTTGATAGATGTTATGTTTCAGTAGTGACGCCGAAGATTGTACTCTTTCCAAAACGGCAACACTTCGCTGCATATTACGCAACTGGTTTTCTTGTCCTTTGTTTCAACAAAGAAGTACTTTACTCCCCATTCTTCAGTGAAAATTCAACACTCGGCGTCCACTTTTCTTTTCTTAGTAGCGATAATGCTTGCTTGCTTGCTTGCGTTCGCTGGCTGTAAACGCCAGCGCCAAGTCCTGTATGTCGGATAAAGACATCATGTTGTCCAACATCAGTGTGATGTCATACCGGACTGAGATTTGCGTGAGTATCCGTTGTCTCATATCCGGCTTATTGGTGTGCAGACTGATGGTTCCTCGCCGTGCAGGCAGATACTCTCCGACTTCGGAAGAATCAGCGATCCTACTACGTTAGCCAGGACCCCGAAGTGACCTGTTGCCCAGGATAACGGCTAGGACGTGTTAGTAGGTCTTGGCCAGTATAGAACCTGGCCCTGGTGCCTTGGAAACACCTCTGCGTCCCGTAGCGATAATGAAGGGTGAAGTACACGGGATCTGAAAATGAAAAAGACATTGAATCAGAAACAAAATTAAAATCCTATTGAAACACAAGAAAAGCAGAGCACAAGGGGTCACTGGTGAAGCTACGGCTCACCAAAGGTACATGTAAAGTTTATAGGTACCTTTGGTAATAGAATATATCTCATAATAAGGTTTGCAAAATATATAAAAAGGATCGGCATAAATAAACAGCCTAGAGAAGAGTTTTTCAACAGGGGTTCCGCGAGTGGCAGCCAGGAGTTCCGCCGAAACAGACCAAAATCACCTAAATGCAACATTTCTGCCCATCTGGTTTATTACATAAAGTACGACAGACGCTTGGATCATCGCATAGAGGTCCTTGAGCATTGTAAAAATTTGCGTAAGAATCTGCTACAGTAGAAAGGTTGAAAAGCACTGGCCTACAGACCAGCCTGATTAACACCTTGACCCGGGAGTTCTTCTGAGCTGGAGTTAATATTTTCGTAATAACACGAGGCGTCTATGGCATTTTTATGCTTTGTTTATTACTTTACAAGTAATGCCTCTATACACACTTGTAGTTCACTTAACTACCACTGTCAAAGAAATCCTTGTTACATACCTAAAAAATGGATGACAGGCAAAAATAAGTAAATATTTCTGGAGCAGCGGACCTGTGTTTACAGGCGGACGCATCTGTGGGAGGGAAAGATGCGCGCTCGCGTCCGTGTACGTGTGTGTGTTGCCATGGAAACCATGGTAATGTCAGAGCGTAGGCGGCGCTACCACGAGCCGGGAAGGACTTGGGATGGCGCAAATAAGCAAACATTACAATAAACAAAAAAATCTAGATACAATCATTTATAATTGAAAATAGTAAATTTAAGACACATAGCAGCCAGGAGGTCTCCACACGTATGAAGATCTCCTATTATTCTAAACATAATATTTACATTTAAAGTGTATCACAACGTCTCGCGTTCCATACGTTATATCAAAGCAAGTTCGAGTACCATCGGCGGGCCGGATGAAATGATGTCGTGAGCCGGATCCAGCCCGCGGGCCGTAGTTTGGTGACCCCTGCTCTAACCAAATGTAGAAAGTCAGAGAACACATCATGTGATGGCTAGGGTTCATGGGGTAGTGTCCATCACTCGTCCGTCACATGTTGCATGGATTTGAAAGAGTTAATAGAGGTTGTGATGTTTTAGTGGTTAGTGCACTAGACTGCGCAGCTGTTAATGTGGCTCATAATGGAAGCAAAGAATAGTAATACTGTAACCTACCATGCATGTCATAAGAGGCAACTAAGGAGGATTGGCCTGACACTGGCTACCCTATCCCATAGAAAACTTTAGCTGCAAAATCTTCAAGAACAAAAAGAAAAAGAACTCTGCTGGTTGAGATAAAAGGAGGCTTTTCTCCTAGAAGTATGATATGATGTGGAGAAAAGTGCAAGGAGTCTGGGTTGCTGACTTACCTCCTTTCACCTCCAATATTGACACCTGCAATTTATAACTATAGGAGGGCTTGGCATGAATTAGTTGAGGGCCTAGCTCCATTGGGATATAAATGGCAGCAGAGGAAGAAGTACACAGACCTACCAATGTAGTGATTCACAGTTTGATCTCAGTGGCAATAATATTTTTGTTTCTGACCATAGGCATAATAAAATGACACCAGAGATTTTATCAGAGAAAAGTCAAGGTGACTTATACAGCTCTGACTAAATAACCTCTCATGTGTTATCCAGATACTGAAGACATCAGTCTTACATTGTGTTTTTCTTTCATGCCTTAACTTCAATCAGAAGTGCTTGACCACTTGCTTTTATCTCTATTCATGTTCTGATAATGTTTGTATATCTATTATGTTGATATTTGTTTCTTTTTGTTTTTTGGGGGGTCAGAAATGTGGTAATTAGTCATGCTGTTTTATTAACTGAAGCTTTTTGAAATTTCAGATAAGTTTGAAGCTCTGGCAAATGCTTCTACTGTACATCACATTCTTGTGTATGGTTGTGATGGAGAAGCATATTCTGATAAACCCATATGGTGAGGGTCATTAATGTTATCATTAACAATACATATATATTTGAAGAGCTTCTGTATAATAATTATATTTAATGATAAAGGTATTTCCATGGCAGATACTGCTGTAGTGGTATACATTTGGGAAAATATATAGGCATATGTGGGAAAATACTTGACAAGAGAGGCAGAGGAAGACATAAAAAGATGTATGTGAACTGTGAAATACTAATTTCATCAACATATCAGATGACAGAGAGCATTGGAGAGTCATGATCAGTGATATCTGCTCTAGATCAGGCAGCAGAAAAAGAACATATATATATGTTTTGTTTTTTATTATATTGCATGTATTTTTCAGGACGCTGCATTCAGTCCCAACCCCAAGTTGATTTACTAGGCAATTTTATTTTCAGTAGTTTGCCATTGCATTATGAATGAGTGGGGATCGAACACAGTACTCCACAGTCAGCACACTGGAAGTTTAAGCCCAAGCTCATTAAGCACAGCAAACCCCCCCCCCCCCCCCCCCCCCCACACACACACACACACACACACACACACGCACGCATGCACACACACACACATGCACGCATGCACACACACACACACACAGAAAGATGGAGAGATTGTATTCTCTATATAAAAATGTAGGAAAACCAGTCATGCGCTTCTATTCACTATAGTACTGTATTTTTGTCAATGAAATATGAAGCAGAATATAAAGTACGTGTTTAAACTATCGATGCTGACATTTGAGTTTGTTTGACTTCAGGAAGTGTCCTATGATGTGTAAAGGCTACAAGTCAACAATTATGTTTGCCTGGGCCAAGAACGCTCCACCAACAGTCTTACCCAAAGGTTGGCAGATATCTGCTTTTGCTGTATTAGATTTTGAGTCTTGTGTTCTTGCGTTTGTGCGTGCACTTGCACTACCAAAAGGCAGAGAAATATCTTTAGCTTCTATTGCTGCCATCACTGTTTTTTAGAGAGAGTGTGTGTATGTGTGTGCACTTGTACTGCCAAAAAGCAGAGAGGCATCTTTAGCTTCTAATGTTGCTGTCAGTTGTTTTAGAGAGAGTGTGTGTGTCCACTATCTAAAAGCAAGGGTTACACTGTTTGAGGAGTGTCGGCAGCAAGAAGAAAAACAAAACACATGATTATATGTGCTGCTAGTGAGAAAGTAAAGGCCAGCCTGTAACAGATACTGATGTAAATTGTGAAATACAAGACCTGTGCATATACTAGATTACAACTTTGTAAGGTGAAGTGGGCAGTGTATTGTCTTGCCTCCTTTCCTTTCTACAACATTTATAATATTATCCAGGACCCAGTTTTTAAGACTGGTTCAACCCATAATTCATACTTGTTAGAAAAAATCCAGTCTTACCACTCGAACGGGACCTAGGACATGAGGCAGGAGAACTGACAAAATGATCAAGAAACTTTTCAGCGGGCCATGATGAGAGCGATGTTGTGCTATGGACCTGCTACATGATGAGCAGAACTAAGGGATGAATGTCAGATCTGTGTTGTTCTAGTAGAAGTAACTCTTGAATATCAAATATGTGTTCTTCTAGCAGAACTTATAGATGAAAATCAAATATTTGTTCTTGTAGCAGAACTTATAGATGAAAATCAAATATTTGTTCTCTATCAGAACTTACAGATGAAAATCAAATATTTGTTCTTGTAGCAGAACTTATAGATGAAAATCAAATATTTGTTCTTGTAGCAGAACTTATAGATGAATATCAAATATTTGTTTTTCTAGTAGTAGTTATGCCGGCTTCGTGGCTTAGAGGTTATGACTTTTCTCCGTAATCTCGTATACTCTCGTGGGTAACGTGATGACGGTAAGAATCAGTAGTGGTTTGAATCGCATCGGTAACTTACGGGGTATGTGAGCTGGCCGCTCAGAAAGCAATGGCAAACTACTGAGCGTAATCTTGCCAAGAAATCAACATACAGCTGAAAGATGCTGGTGTTGACAGCAATGTCCTGTAAAGCATATGCAAAAAAAAAAAAAAAGTAGTAGTTATGCTCTGTGGCAGTTCATAATCCTGCATACCCACGTTTGAAACACAGCTGCAAGCGATTTGGCAGCAGACCGCCTTGCGTTGGTTTTTTAATGAAATGGTATGGGTGCTGGTCGTTCAGAAAGCAATGGCAAAATACTGAACATAACTTGCCAAGAGATCACAACAGCAAAAGATGCAGGTGTTGACTGCAAAATCCTGTAAAGGATATGCAACTAACTTATTACTTAGCAGTAGTTATAAAATGGTATGAGTGCCGGTCGTTCAGAAAGCAATAGCAAACTACTGAACATTTACTTGTAGGAAATCACAAAAAGCCAAAATATTCTGGGGTTGACTGCATTGTCCTGTAACGATCTGTAACTATATTTTAACTAGTAGTAGTAGTACTGCCGGCTCCATGGCCGAGGGGTTAGCAGCTTTCTCCGCTAACCCCGAATACTCTCGTCACGTGACGCGACGAGAGTTAGCAGTGGTTCGAATTGCAAAAGTGACTTATGAGAGTATGGAGCCGGTCGCTCAGAAAGTCGTGGCGTGCTGATGAGCGTAATCTAGCCTAGGAATCAACATACAGCTGAAAGATGCTGGTGTTGACCGCAATATCCTGAAACAGGATGGAAACGCGAAAAAAAAAAAAAAAAGTAGTAGTACTAATGAAATTTGCATTTAATGATTGGTTTTCGTCATGGATCACTTTCTCTGCGCCTGGATATCACCAGTGCACCAGTCTCCTGCCATAGATCACACAACAAGATTCTTACTACAGTGCACAAACTCTATAGCATTGGCGAGGATCCTAGTCTGTGTATACCAAAATCACATGTGTTATAAATATTCTCACTGTGGGTAGTTTTTCTGATTTTGAAATCTAGCCTTAGCAGCAGCCTCTCTTTTTTGATTTCCAGCAGCTATGGGATTTTTAACATTAACAAGCTGAACATGGACCCTCCACATTTTTCGTTCTTATTTCAGAAGGCTAGATGTCCAATCCACTACCCCGTTATTGGTGGTGGTGGTGGTGGTGGTGGTGGTGGTGGTGGTGGTGGTGGGGGGGGGGGGGGGGGGGGGGGGGGGGGAAATACTATCCTTTTTTATTGTCTGTAAAAGTCCAGACAGTGTACACAGTGGGTCAAACTAGATTTGCTTGAGTCAGAGGCAAATGTTTACCTCTAAGCTACTGCACTGCATCATTTGTGTTAGTAATGCATTAAAATGTTTATTTATGTCATAATTTCTTTCCATTTAAAGATGTGGGCTTGAGAATAGGTCAAAGGTCGCCTATTAAAACAATTGTTTTGCAAGTACATTATGGAAAATCTTTTCCTGGTGAGTTTGATTCAGCATTTAATTCATCATTTTTAGCATCATCACCACATAGCTTTGTATTCCCTGTAGAATATAAGGTTGCAGCAGTTATCTATTCGTTTGTAACCTGGGATGTCATCTGTGCATGTCTCTCCAGTTTCCCTAGCTTATTCTTTATAATTCTTCTGTGGATTAAATGTGGTCCTTCTTATCCATGAGTTCCTCAGTAATTTCACACCCAGAACATTCTATATATCTTATAACAACAGCTATCATATAACAGGCTATACATCTTTGTTTGTTTGGTTGGTTGTCTTTTTTTTTCTTTCATCAATATATATCCTATCCATTGTCTTATTCTTGTCATTATGTTCTTCCATGTCTGTGTTTTGTTTCATCTTTCAGAATTTCAAAATTGTAATTGTGTGTGGCCTTCTTGTCTGGTGAATCTTATGAGATAATCTGTTGACATATGTCTGCAGCTTTGGTGTTTAACATATATATTTTCTAACATTTCACATCTTTCAAAACAAATTTCCACAAAATGTGATTAGGGACCTCAGCAAACAAAAACACACAATCTAGCATTTTGTTGCAGCTTGACATCTGTCAGGTCCATCTATCAGTACAGTTAGGTATATAAAGCATAAAGAAGTATAGATTCTATATTGGTGTTAAAGAACAGTGTATTTTATTAATTTTGAAATGGTTATGAATTTGTTTCATATTTATTTTATCTTTATTTTAAACATGATTTTAAATGATTAGTTATTTAAGAAGTGCTAACATAGCATGAGGGAAATGAGCTAAACTGAGAAAGGATAAAATGTAATGTTCTGGAAGAAATCAAAATGACACAGACAATTACATAAAGCAACACAGAGGCAAAGACAGTCATGACTTTCTTATAACTATTGCTGTTCTAGGCAGATGTTGCTTTAGCTCTTTCTATTCTAAACAGTTGTTACTTTAAAATAATAAACTTGTGGGTCAGATGAATTAATCTAATGTCAGGTTGGACAAAGGTTTGTGGGCTGTGTTTGCCATCTACCAACAGAGGAATAGTGGGCTGTGTTTGCCATCTACCAACAGAGGAATAGTGGGCTGTGTTTGCCATCTACCAACAGAGGAATCGTGAGCTGTGTTTGCCATCTACCAACAGAGGAATCGTGAGCTGTGTTTGCCAACTACCAACAGAGGTAAAGACTGGCCACCTATTCCTCCATGCATTCAGGCCTACAGAATGTGATGACCCTATCACATTACAGACCCATAGCAGCTTTCCGCTATAAGACTGGGTCAACAACAGTTGAAGAAACAAGTAACACTGAATGTGCATTCATGCATCAGCTTGAAGGAACAGAAGTGGCAAAGACAAGTTTCTGATGTTCGGAGTGACCAGTAAATGTATGAAGTACTGAATGAGATCATTTACAGAATGAAGGTCTGTTAAGAGAATGTTAGAATGTAAAATTCCGGGGAAGCAAAGAAGAAATTGTCCACGGAGTACTTTCATTGCACGTCCAATGGCTGTGTTTTACAAGCATATGCAATATTGCTCTTTCCGTCCCAGGTGGAATTAACCTTAAAAACATTAACATATTAACATCCCCTCTCCTCATATATTGGTATTTGAAAATGTTCTGGCAAGAGAGCTATGACATCCCCTCTCCTCATAATAAATAAATGTTTTGCATATCCTTTACAGGACATCGCTGTCAACATCAGCATCTTTCAGCTGTATGTTGATTTCTTGGCAAGATTACGCTCAGTAGTTTGCCATTGCTTTCTGAGCGGCCGGCTCATTATGCCGCAAGTCACCAGCGCGGGTCGAACCGCTTCCAGTTCTCGCCTCGCTGCGAGACCCTGCGTGGATAAACGGGATTACGGAGAAAGTGGTGTAACCCCTCAGCCAGAGAGACCGGCCTCCTCATAATAAGGTGAAGAAAATATGGGAGCTAGCAAAATATCTCCAATATGCCACAGTGGCATGGAAACAAGGCCCTTTATCTTTGACCTAGCAACATCCGATGGAAAGTTCCCTGTAGATGTTAGAACTAGGGTCACTATGGAATAAGAAGGGCTAGATAGAACCTTTACTGTTGTATGACTGGGAAATATGGACACAAAGCAGACAGGCTGAGACATATTTAATGGCAGAGGAAATGTGGTTTATGAGGAAAATGCAAAGACTACCATGGACAGATTAAAAAAAGCAAATGAGACACTTCTTCAAGAAATAAATGAAAACCTTAAATTTATTAGAGACGTTAGATGAGGAGAGTCAGGCTTTTTTGGGCATGTTATGAGGAGGAAAAATATTGAAAATTTAGTGACAACTGCAAACTTGGCAGGAAAAGAGCAACTGGGCAGATAAAGAGATAAATACTTGGATCATCAGACCTGATCAAAGCCTGGTGATCATGTATGTTGGCAAACCAGACCACCCACGTCTACCGGCAAGGCATATGATAATAATGATGTTGTAAGATTATGTTTATTTGTCTTCTTGTTTACTGTCTCCCTCTCTGTATGTATGAATGTGTATTTTTGCTTAATTTTGTATGAAATTTATATTATGTGTATTATGATTCATTCAACAGAAGGGGCACCACCTGATCACTCTGGAATAAGGGTGTATATCACAGAAAAGAAGTAAGTTAGTTCAGCATTATGTGTTACAGTCTGCATAATTTATGTATTTAGTTATCTGTGTGGGCAGCAGAACCTACAAGCCCAGGACATCAATTATGCAGCACATAGAAAAATAATGTCTTGACTACAGTGGGAGTTAAATTGTGTGATGGGCAGACAATGGAATGGGCATTTTTCCATTCAGCAAATCTTGTCTCTCTGATTGATCAGAATTTATGTGCTATTCGCTGTGTGTCACTGAAAGATTTGAGAAAGCAGTTTAATCTGTGCAATATGGAACATTGTCCATGACCATTTAGACTACAGGAAGGTGTGCAGCAGATGAGTCCATCTGCAACTGACAGAGGACTAAAAGAAGAATCGCATTGGTGCATCCATCATCCATCTCCCTGCTTCAGTTATAGGTGAGTCCATCTGTAACTCATGGAGGACTAAACGAAAAATCGCATTGGTGCATCCATAACCCACCTCTTTGATTCAGTTAGCATATAGGTCTCCATGACCAAGTGGTTAAAGACATTTGCCTCGCGCTTTGAAAGTCATGGGTTCATTTTCAGACTTCAGCCATTTAGTTCGCAAGTGCACTTCTTTCAGATACCCCTGGGGGTCATTGCTGGAGCTACAGTGCTTGTGATGGATTTCACACAGTTGTAATGTGCAGTTTATGCTTCTACTTATCCAGCCACTTCCCCAGAAACTAGAGATATGTTCAGTGCAAAAAGTCTCTGTTGTCAACCAAAGGGATGCTGTTGTTGCATGTACACATGTATATCCATGTAGTGCAACACTCACATGCATTCACCAAACTATCTGTCTGTTCAGACACTTACACATCCATGTAGTGATCACACATAACCTAAGTCAAGTAAAGAACTCTTTTCCTCGTCTGGAGGTGTATTGAGTATGAGGTACTTGCCCAATATTTTTATAGACTAATTCATATTTGATGGGTGATATGATATTTACTTCCTAGAGTATTTCCTGGTACTCATTTTAGACTAGGGTTTTTGTTTTGTTTTTGGTCTACCCCATGCTAATTATTTTTTTATTCCTTTTTTTTAATGGGATTCGTACACATGACCACCAGGCATGTGAGCCACTGCACTACTGTGACCCCCACATAATCAAAGTAACCAACTTTATTTTGAAGATAACATAATTTCATGGCACATACTGCCTCAGGAAGTATGGAGTGTTGGACCTTTATATAAACTGGGCTATGACATTATTTGAGGTGCAGGACTAACTTCCTAACAACGAGAAAAAGAGTGTTGAGTAGCTACATAGAACCTGTGCTTTTGTATGGATATGAAGCAGTGGACAATGAGCAGACAAGCTGAAAAATATCTGATGGCTGTGGAAATGTGGTTTCTGAGGAGAATGCAAAGAATACCATGGACAGACAGAAAAACCAATGACCAAGTCCTACAAGAAGCAAATGAAAACAGTAAACTGATTAGAGAAATTAGATGTAGACAGTCACAATTTTTTGGTCATATTATGAGAAGAAATAAATTGGAGAACTTGGTGACAACTGGCAAGATCGAGGGAAAGAGAACAAGGGAAGGGCAGAGAAGTAAATACCTGGATGGTTTTGCCACAATATGTGGTTGAGACAAGAACACTGAGCTGATCCATGACTCTGGTGATCAAGTGAGATGGCAAAGCATGACTGCCCTCGCTTACCAGCATGGCACATGATGATGACTAACTTCCATACTTACAACTTTCCTTCCCAGAAAAGGGGGGTAGCAACACATTGCAATGAATTTGATCCTCTCGCCTTTAACCTTTTCTTTTATCTTTAAGGATAATTTGTATTTGATAAGACAATATTTTCTTGTTTTATTTCAATGTGATTGATTGTTGTCCTAATATTTGTTTATAATAGAATAGTCATACATCTGTCACAATCAGCTATTGTTGTCCATTTATGTATTATGTCTGTTTATAACTGGTCTTATTCTGTTCATCCAGGCAGCCATTTGTTGCAGGAATATTTTTCCTTGGGTCATCGTTTTTCTCCATTCCACCAGGAGAAAGCTGTAAGAATTTCTTGCCTATATACTCCTAGTTGGTTTTGCTAGAAAGCTGCCATAGTTAAGATACTGTTTTATTCATGTTACAAGCATTTTTATTGGTGAATTTTAACTGCGTCAGATTGTTTAAAGCATTTTATTGGTGGATGTCAAGCCCCACCAAGAATAAACAAGGGTTACATGAAAGATAGAAATACTGAGAAAGTTTACATACTGTAATTGTTTTTTAAGCAACTTTATGGTAGGCAAAGTGTGTTGAAGTGATGTATACCATAATGTGAAGTGTTCTTATAATGATGTTTGCATACTAAACTGTTGTATGCATGAAAACATGGACAATAAGCAGACAAGCTGAGAAACATCTAACAGCATTGGAAATATGGTTTCTGAGGAAGAGGCAAAACATTTCATGGGCGGACAAAAATAAACAAGACAGACCTTCAAAAAACAAATGAGATGATTAGAAAATTAAACAGTGTGGATAAATGAAGTATAATTTCAAATATAGAATGTCTGCTGCTGCTGAGACATGGTAAAGCCCCAGTGCCAGATAATATCCCTGTAAAAGAAATATATGATGTGAGTAGAGGATTTAGCATAAAGGAAATAACAAAGATTATGAATGTTTTTTTTACTGTTCCATCGCTTTGAACTCAAGCGTAGTCCATACATAATACTTCTAATAGTGATGGACTGAACTTTGTGTGTGGATTAGCTTTCACTATTAACAGTGTCCCTCGCCATCAGACAAACCCACTCTGACTTCAGAGGTACTTGTAATTAACATCTCCAAGTCAAGGGCGAGAGGTCAACATTTCAGTCCAACTGTCTGGTGTAGGGGTTGAACCCCTTACCTCAGCATCAGCACATCGGATGTTTAATAACATGTGTTCTTATCCATTTGGCTATGCTAATCTGTAGATCATAAATAAGATACATGCATCAGAGAAATCCCCTCAAACATGTGCAAATCAGTTTTCATCACAATACCTAAAGACTTGGAAGAAAGAAGTGTGAATCACATAGAACGATGGAGGTCAGCATGGCTGAATAGATCAGAACACACTTTCTTAAACATAAAGTGTGTTGATATTGAGGTAGCAGGTTCAACCCCAACATGGGTCAGTTGGACTAAAATGTTAACATCTCATCCTTGATTTGCGGACATAAATTATAAGTACCTCTGAAGTCGGAGTGGATTCGGCTGATGGAGAGGAACACTGGTAATAGGGATAGCTAATCCACACAAAAATCAGTTCAGTTTACTAGAAATATTAGCATGTGTATGGACTATGTTTGAGTTCAAAGCGAGCAAATGCAAAATGAAACCCCCCAAAATATTGTACAATCAGTTTAGCGGGTCATGTTACTAAACTATTCTTTCATGTTATAATGTAAAGGGTAAGAAGCTAATTATGGCTAGAAATTTCAAAAACTCAGTTTGGGTTTTTTGTAGAAAGAAGAGCCAAGGAATGCAAGTTTTACTTTATATATGCTCATGGAGAGATGTATACACATGCAAACTGAAGTATATTTATGCTTTATAGATGATTCAACATCTTTCAGCAAAGTGAAGTATCAGAGAATTTTTTGAAATTTTGCATGAACTTATTGTGGGCAGGAAAGATTTTAGGGTAATTAGGAATATGTATTCTGAGCAAGAATTTGCCGTCTGATATGAAGGAGAACTTATTGAATTCAGAATAATTGTAAAAGGCGTTTTAAAAAAAGATGTGTTTTATCACCTGATCGCTTCAATATTTGCAGTTAGACAATATTCAGAAACATTGTGCGAAACATTGTGCATCTTGAAGGAGTAAAGTTGCAGGCCAAAATATAAATAGTCTTAAGATAAAGAGTTTTAATGGCAGTGTGAACGTAGTCTGCAAATCATTTTAAACTAGCTGGTGGAGGAGAGTGAAAAGAAGGATTATCATTAAACATTAGCGAGAGTGCATTTCAGAAAATGAAGAGATTTTTATACAATAAGTCACTATCAGTGAATGTAAGAAAGAGAGTGCTAAAGTGCTATATAGAACCTATTTTGCTGTATGGCAGTGAATCTTGGAATGTAAATGAACAAATTAGGAAGAACTTGGAAGCAACAAAGATGTGGCTCCTGAGACGAATGTTGCAAATTCCTTGGACTGACAAAGTAACTAACAATAACTGCCTGAAAGAGGCTAATGAACTAGATTACAACAATAAGAAAGAGACAAACAGCTTTCGTTGGTCATGTGATGAGAAGAGAGGCATGAAGAACATTGTGACAACTGGAAAGATTGAAGGGAAGAGAGGCATAGGCAGACAAAGAGAAATTATGCTGGATGGATTGAGATAGTGGCATGGAGGAATATCATTAGCGGAGTTGATCCAGAGATCCGAAGACAGAGCTGTGAAGAGTCATGAATGCTTATGCCAGCTGGCATCGCACTTGATAATGATGATGATGAGACTGAATACATGGTAATTCCAAGAAGGCACACATTCTAATTTTCTATACATATAGTAAAGATGTTAAAGTCAATCATTTTAAATAACCAGGCTACACGGTGACACTTGATGGAATCTGTAACACAGAGACACAATATTCAAAGATTCTTTTATGAAAGTGATCAGTGTCATGAAAAAACAGAAATAGCATATGTATAAAAATCTGCTTACCTGTGAAAGTTAACCTGGTCAACAAATGCCTGAAGAAGTTTAATGTGTTGATCAAGAGGCAAAATACTGCAGCTCTGCTGCAAACAGGCACAACACAATTTCATCCAAAACAAACATTCCGGACAAGCTAAGGCGATAAAAAAGAAAATATGCTTACTGGAAAGTTGTGCGTGACCTGTTCTGTATGGATGCGAATGCTGGACAGTGAAATAACATTGTGAAGAAAATGCCAACAGCAGAGGGTATTTTTTTAGAAGAATGTTGAGAATCATGGACAGAGAAGAAAACAAACACTGAGGCATTAAGGACTATAGATGTTGACACAATCATTCATTAAAACCAAAAGAAAAAGACGTGAAGTTTTTGGGCGTATGAACAGAAGAGTTGGAATAGAGAAACTAGACAAGAGAAGCAGAGGAAGACAGACAAAGTCTACGTGGAAAACTCAAACAGCTGGCTAAACAAATGTTAGTATAACTAATGTCAACTTTGTCATAATATAGGACAACAGAGAGGATTAGACATTTATGATCTCTGCAGACCAGGCGCAAGAAGAATATATAACACATCTCTCAAGTACTGTAGACAGATACATGTATACATGACATGTGTTTGTGTTTCTCTTCTGTTTAGCTTATCCAGTGGATGTCAGCTGTTCACACAGTACTGTAGACAGATATGTGTATACATGACATGTGTTTGTGTTTCTCTTCTGTTTAGCTTATCCAGTGGATGTCAGCTGTTCAGTCAGTATGCAGACTAGTATATTTCCCTTTGCGTTCAGGACACATGCGCATGGCTTGGGTGGGTATAGTTTTTAGAATTTGGAATATATCATTTGTCATTCAAACTTCACAGTTTAACAAATAATAAAGGAGATTAAATAACAAGTTGTACGTACATGTTATGAGTGCAAAGAAAGGACTCTCCTTGAATATAGAGAAAACAGTAATAATTGTGATATCAAAGAAAAAGGTGACACCCAAATGTGAAATAACAACAGAAGGGAAAATTCTTAACCAAGTGAATAATTTTAAATACCTAGGGGCATTTATAACATCAGATGAAAGATGTACAACAGAAATTAAGAACAGAATAGGGCAAGCAAAAGTTGCATTTCAAAAAATGAAAATATCTTATGCAATAAGTCACTATCATTGAATGTAATAAAGAGAGTGCTGAAATGCTATATATAATCTGTTTTGCACCATGGCAGTGAATCTTGGAATGCAAATGAACAAATTAGGAAGAACTTGGAAGCAACAGAGTTGTTGTTTCTGAGATACATGTTGCAAATTACTTTCACTGCCAGAGTAACTAACAATGTTTGCCTGAAAGAGGCTAATGAAACTATAACATTGTATACAACAGTAAGAAAGAGACAAACAGCTTTCTTGGATATGTGATGAGAAAAGATTCATTTGAGAACATCGTGAGAACTGGAAAGATCAATGGGAAGAGAGGCAGAGGCAGACAAAGAGAAATGATGCTGGGTGGATTGAGATGGTGGCATGGAGGAATATCATCAGCAGAGTTGATACAAAACAATGAAGACCAAGATCTGTGGAGAAACATGAATGCCCATGCCAGCTGACAGGGCACTTGATGATGATGGTGACTTCTGACCAAACATGAAATCATTTATAAACCTCATTTTTCTGTTTTGATGTTGTTGTTGTTTTGTTTTTTTTGTCTTTTAGGTCATTCATATCTTTACATAAATTTCACATATAAATTATGTTGCCTTGGTTGGCCACAATGTTTGGTTGTTATTGTTTGTGTAAAGCTGCCCATACACACTTCATATTCACTTCTTTCATTTTGAGTATATTATTTATTATTAATGATTATCTTGATGTCACAGCTTTTTATATCATGTACATAAAATGGAATGTGTTAAAAGATGGTTGATATGTAACATAACGGTTTTGTTTTCAACCTGTGCTGTCATTTCTAGGCTTGGATATTAGCAGTAAAAGAAAACAGAAACATTGATGAAATGCCTACAAATGATGCTTAACATAACAAGAAGAGACACGACAAAACAAGTTGACATATTACCAATGTTAGATTTCTTTTTTTTTTTTTTTAAACAGCGAGTCAACTGGTTTGGCTATTTATCACAACTTCCACCAGACTGTGATCCATAGAAAGCCATTTCTCTCAGATACAACAAACACACACACACACACTCACTCACTCTCTCACACACACACACACTCACTCACTCTCTCTCTCTCTCTCTCTCTCTCTCTCACACACACACACACACACACACACAAGACCATCCCTCAATTGATTGGGAATGTCACAGCTGGAGTAGTAAACATTGCACACCAGAGCTGGTTCCATAACTCTTAGTATCCTGACCCTTGAGAGGGGAAAAATGTAAAAGAAGAAATCGTATGTGGTTGGAGTTCTGGTTACATAAATAACATGATATTGAAAAGTCTACAACAGAAGAAACAGCTATTACAAAACTAAACTGTAAAATTAAAATTTTTCTGGGATAATAATGTGAGAAAATCATTAATGATGAAAACAGGACTAAAGTGGGGGTAATAGCAGTGCTAGATTTCATTACAAAGGAACTATTGAAATTGTTCAGCCACATAACTAGGCTACCAACTGAGAGTATACCACAACAAGCAGTGATGTAAAGACCAAATGAAACCAGAAGAAAAGGCTGACCATGTAAACAATGGACAGAGGGAATAATAGACTACATGGGAATCTTGATATATGAATCCTTTATATGGGCATTCTCCCACTGTTTATACTTCCCCTCAACACGGCGAGGAACAAGATGAGATAATGAGAGGAAAAGTGGATTATGATAAAATAGACATGAGAATTTGTAATTTGTAGTGCAAAATTAGAATGTGCGGTTACTTACAAATACATACTTGACAAACTTAGCATTTAGAAGAGAAACGAATACTTCTACAGAGGTAAGGTTTTAGGCACAAGTCCATAGATGAGTAGACTGCCTACATTGCACCATTTTACAGGCTAAAGAAGAAACAAATTAGGCGGCGCAAATTATTAACTTGTGAGTGCAATTCCATCCATAATACTAATACCATATGATATCATTAAACCATTATGGATAAGAAGATGATTACCCAAGCTCAAATTATGTATACAAGGCAGTGACAACAAAACAATGCAGCCAGATACACAGGGAAAGTGAACAGCAATTAAATATATTAAAGTATATCCTAAAACATAATGGACAAGTATCTAAACCTTAAATACAAGTGAAGTAGGTGCCACTGGATCAGTTTTAAAAGTGGTACCCACTCTGTATTAAATGCCACAAGCTTGTTTCTGTTTTTTAATGTTTGGTGATTTTATAAGAGAACATTTGAAAAACTGTAATTTAAAAATAGTCTTTACAAGATGCAAGTACATCCATACACTGACACAAATGTGGATTTCACCAAATAGATATGTACATTCCATATAGGCCGACAGCTGTGTGGTATAGTATCTCTCTTGGGGAGGGGGCAGCCTGAGTGGTCTCGAGGTATGGTGTCTGCCTCGAGTGCTGGAGGTCCCGGGTTCAAGCCCTGGTGAGGACCAGGATTTTTCACGTGGACTTCTAGTAACAAAATTTCCCCTGGTCTCTGGGTAGTGAGATAGAACGCCCGTATGTATTGTTGCGCACATAAAAAATTCCTTGGCAGTTGGAAATCAAATAGAATAGCCTAAAGGCACTGCCCAGGCAAAATGTTATAGTTAAAAGAATCTACCTGAAGTACTTCAGGATCCTCACCGGTGCTACGGAGTTTGTGCACTGAGCTGAGATTCTCCAGACTCAGATTTGAGTTAGGAGTGGAACAGAGCACTTAAGGGTTAGACCCGTGTGCCATGATGTTGATCCGTCGACTAAACTAAACTAAACATAGTATCTCTCTTTACAGGTAAGGTCATAACTGGTTATCAGTACAATGGGACATACCATACCATTGGGAAGGGCAATCCACAGTGGCCACAGGTATGTTATGCCATTATTTTCTCTCTTCTGATTCTGCCTGTTATCCTCTAATAGGGCATAGGCCCTCATTCAACTTACTCCCGTGACAGGTTCACATGGACTCCCATATTTAGCTTTTCTTCACATGGGATATCATTGAGATGGGATCTCATATTACCTTTACAAGGGACATGGGATCTCATGTCTACCTTACCTTCACACAGAACATGATTCACATAGAATCACATGTCTATCATCACATTGGACACTGTTCACATAGGATCTCATGTCTACCTTACCTTCACATGGTTCACATGGAATCTCTTATCTTGACACAGAACATGATTCACTTAGACATCTGATGTCTATCTTGCAAGGGGACACTGTTCACACAGGATCTCATATCCACCTTACCTTCACATGGAACACGGTTCACATAGAATCTCATGTCTACTTTACCTTCACATGGTTCACATTTAATCTTATGTCTACCTTATCTTCACACAGTACATTGTTTTCATGGAATCTCATGCCTACCTTGTCTTGACACTGGACGGGACCATGTGAACAACCACCACCCTCATGCTTCATAATCACCCTACCTAGTATTGTACTCCCATCCACTCCTTGACAGATAATATTCTCTTTGTTTTTTTTTGTTTTTTTTTACTTGTTTAATGAAGTCATTTCTACATATTCCTAGTGTACATCCTCTTTTCTATTTCCAGGCATTCTATCCAGTGAAGGACCAGATAGAAGTCAAGCCAGGAGACATTTTGGTTAGTTGTTCAGTAGACACTTTTGTGTTTGTGTGTTACTGATACCAACAGAGGGTACAGAAACTACAGGTTTATGAGTACAAAAATGGAGTTTGGTTAACTACAATATTTCTGTGAAAATGTGGTGAATCCAAGAAAAAACAGAAAGCATGAAAGGTCAACTTTACAAGAACACATTTATAAAAAATAACAGGGAAGATGTTGAGATGACAAAACCATCATCAGCAAACAAAACAGATACTAATATAACATTAAATTTAATGATATGCAAACCCTAGGTACATGAATAATGATGAACTGTTACTTTGGTCAGGAGCCGTAGTATCCCAGTGGCTTGCATGCTAATTTAGTGGTCATGTATTCAAGTTCCCTTCTAGGCTGATTTTTAATAATTTATTTGGACTCCCAGGTTGATGCAGCTCCAAATGTGTGCCAAGAATGTCCTGGAAAGTAAAGGCAGCTTATGTTGTATTAACTATATCTTCTGATCAAATTTCATTCTGTCTATTCAAATATGGGGCTAGCACCATATACCCAATATACCTTGAGGCATGTATTAGGGTCCCTTAGATTTACTTATTACTTTGCTTGAGGTGAAGAGTATAATGTGTATCATTCATTATAATGTTAAACATTCATATAAAGGGATTTGGGTTACAAGATGGATTTTTGTTGTTTGTGTGTTATTGCTGAAGAGGTTATCTGTCAGGTTATCTGTCAGCCCTAGAGTGGTGTAGAAAGTGGCTGAATAGATCAGTCTGAGCTTGGAGAGTTTGATGCCTATCAGACAGAGGGAACTCAACTTTTGATTTTCATTTACTATGCCTCTGTGTATCTTCCTTGATCCATAACTGCTTCAAAATGGGCCAAACTAGCCCATTTGACTACGACAGGCAGAGCTGTCAGCAGCAGTGTTCTCCCAGTTTTCAAAATCAGTGCCGCAGTTCTTCATTATTACTTCTGTGGTGTGTATCCATGTACCGGTCAGCTACAGATCTCAGGTTTTCTGTAACAAACAGCTAAGCAGTTCAAGCCTGTAAGCCTGATTTGGTTGCGGGAATAGCTAAACAGACTTGTTGTCTTCAGCAATGTATTTGTATCTACTTTTTGTCTACATTTAAACTTATTGTCAATGCTGTGGTGACATAGATTTCTGTGATATTTCATTCACTATGCAATGACTTTCAAGAAAAGCACTTCAGTATCTGCATACATGTGTACGTTATACACGTATGTACACCCTTTTACCTTGTTGTTTCCATCTTTTCACTGTTTCAAAAGCACCTTGCTGCTGCTTCAGTTTGTAATTCTCAAGAAAATCTGTATCAGGGCTGCTAATGTAATGTACAAAAATATCAATGCTGTGAAATCTTTGAGACAGTTCAAATAACATGGGAAATAAATGTACAGCTATTGATATTCGTTCACAGAAGCATAAGAAAGAAGTAGAGCTTAAAGGACAGACTAAACAGTATTCCAGTGTGCTTTTCAGTATTTATGTTGCCTGCTATGTGCTCTATCTCTGTGTCTTTCCTTGACTTATACGAGTGCCAATGTGAATTTATTTCTTATTGTGTGTAATACTTTTAAAAATAAAAGAGGTTGCCCTAAAGCAAATACTGAGAATTAGAGGTAGTGAAGGAAATAGCTGGTCACCCACCCCATTATGCCACAACCTAGTATATGTGAAGGTCTAGCATTTGCCACCTTTATGTCAATATTTACCATGGGATTATCTTTACCTTTTTATTTAAGAAAAGTATATTATCTAGGTAGCATATTTGTAAAGACATGTTCAACATAAGAGTCCTGTGAGAGGGTTATCATAACTTATCTGACGATTTCTTCTTTTTCGCTATCTGTTTTCTCATAATATAAATAACTAATGCCATCTTCATCTTGCAATGTGATGCTAAATTTGTGTGGGTTATCATGTCTCTTCACAAAGCGTATTCTCTAGTGCCTCTGTCAGTGGCACTAATGATACCAGATAATGGTAGAAGGTATTGTCAGCTATTGAATTTTCTCTTACCTTTCCTTTTTTTTTTCAGGCTGCAAGATGTACATATGACTCCACATCCATGAGCCACCAAGTTAGTGTTGGGTAAGTTTTAATGCACAAATTGGAGTTATTTTTTATTGTCCTTCCTCTTACCTTTGTTTCCCAGAAAAATGTCTGGTATAATTGTTCAACCCCAGGACTATATTGGTCAGGAAAGCATTCACCACTACTGTAGATTGAACACACCACTGTTTTTGTATGGTACTGATCTAACCACTAAGTTACAGCACTAATTTAAAATAAGATATGAATAATTGAAACAGCATTTGGTCTGTACTTGGGATCATAAGACATGTTATAGATAGTGACTTTGCGTGACTTTTGGATAGGGGTTGATATGTTTGACATTAAGCCACTGAGTGGTTACACTAAGTTTGGGTCATGCAAGGCTGACTCTAAATCCCATGAATAATTGTGCTGCAAAACCATTCAATAAGGCAGTCGAGGGACTGACAGATCACTCTGAGACGGGTATTGTATGGGGAAATGTCAATAAGGCAGTCCAGGGACTGACAGATCACTCTGAGACGGGTATTGTATGGGGAAATGTCAATAAGGCAGTCCAGGGACTGACAGATCACTCTGAGACTGGTATTGTATGGGGAAATTTCATGATAGCAACATTGAAGGAAAGTGACAGTATCTGTATGACTGAATCTGACGTCACGGATGTCCCACCAGGTTTTGAGGCCTTCCTATTTGATGTAGTTAATTTGTGCTTGAATATTTTTAGAATGTGTTTCTAGCTAATTGGTATAGAAGAATAGGACATGAGAATAATGTAAATGTGATTAATGCTGCAGTTTGTTGACATTTAAATGTTATACGTTTTGTTCAGGACTGCTGCAAAGACAAACCAGTAAAAGAGGCAATAAAAAAAATGGTGCCCTGACAGTAATGATGATAAAGATCTACCGATCTCTTAGATAGATTGGACATAGATAATAGAAACAACATTGGGTCTGTACTGGGAATTATAACACTACACTTTATGAAAGCGCTTTGACTGTTTCATTACATAGGTAAGGGCGGTGATAATCTAAGCAGACACAAGGAAATGTAGCTATATCTCAACAGGTTTCCTCTGTATGTCTTCAGGCTCTAGCCATTAAGGGACAGTGTAATAAAAGGAGAGTGGTCTATGGTATCTTGACTTCCAGCATGAGAATGGAAGTGGCGGACAGCTTTCAATGTAGTAGACCTTTTTCAGTCCTGAAGGACTATAGAGTTGTGCCGATGGGGAGGTACCTGACAGCCCAGCTGGTGACTGTATAGTCCAGTGTGAGAGTGACAATCTCTGTCACAGTTTCCGCATCTGTAAGACGAGGCAGGTCCCGCAGTAAGTGACTGAGTTTTGAGCCTGTGCTGCCTATCCTCAGTTTTTTGGATCAGATTGCGCTCAAAGAGCACCATTCCGTTTCGTACATCTCTTCTCCAGAAACATCTGTCTATTGCAACTCTTTCCCATGTGTCTGGATCTATGCCAAGGGTTTTCATATCTTGTTTACACACATCCCTATATCGCAAATGGGGGTCTTCCGGTTGGCCTCTTTCCTATGGCTAGTTCTCCGTATTGGAGATCTCTGGGAATACATTCATCCTCCATTCGAGATACGTGGCCCAGCCACCGGAGGCATTTCTGCTTGAGGAGGGAGTGCACTGTGGTAATATCTGCTTTTTCAAGTATGATATGCCCAGGATACGTCTCAGACGTCTCCTATGGAAGGAATTCAACTTTCTTTCCTATCTTGAGTACAGAGTCCAGGATTCAGACCCATAGAGTAGTGTACTAACAACACAAGCTTTGTATACTTAAACATTTGTACGCTCTGTTAGTCTGTTATTCTCCCAAACTCTTTTAGTTAGCCTAGAAAATGTTGTGGCTGCCTTTCCAATGCGTCTGTTGATTTCTGTCTCTAATGAAAGATTATCTGATATTGTCGACCCCAAATACACAAACTCATGGACGACCTTCAATTCATAATTAGACATTTTGATTGACGGAGATGCACCAGCATCTTGTTCCATCACCTGTGTTTTATTTAGGCTCACCAAAGTCTTTGCAGGTGGCTGCAAAACGATCTATGAGCCGTTGGAGATCTTCTGCTGTATGAGTAGTCAGTGCTGCATCATCTGCAAAAAGTAGTTCTCTTATGCATCTCGATCTTATTTTGGTCTTTGCTTTGAGTCTTGATGGGTTCAAAAGTTTGCCATCAGATCTTGTGTGGAGGTATATGCCTTCAGTGGCAGTCCCAAATGCCTGCCTTAAGAAAACGGCGAAGAAGATACCAAAAAGTGTAGGAGCAAGCACGCAGCCCTGCTTTACTCCACTGCTGATGCTGAATGACTGGGATGTTGAGTCGTCAAATAAAATGGTCTCCTGCATGTTTTCGTGAAATGATTTCACGAGACTGAGAAGGGAGGGTGGACATCCTATCTTTTCAAGGACCTTTAAAAGGCCGTTTCTGCTCACGAGGTCAAATGCCTTTGTGAGGTTGATGAAGGCAATATATAATGGCTTTCTCTGTTCTCTGCACTTCTCTTGGAGCTGCCAGAGTGAGAAAATCTTATCAGTGGTGGACCTGTTGGGTCTAAATCCGCACTGTGATTCTGGGTAGATTCTTTCAGCAAGAATGTGTAGCCTTTTAAGGATTACTTGAGCAAAATGCTGAGCAAAATTCTGAGTAGGGAAATGCCACAATAGTTTTACTCGAGCAAAATTCTGAGTAGGGAAGTGCCACGATAGTTGTTGCAGTCGCTTCTGTCGCCTTTGTTTTATAAAGGGTAACGATGTTTGCGTCTTTCATATCTTGTGGTACTGATTTTTCTTTCCAGCAGAGCTGAAATATTGCATACAGTTCTGGGATTATTGTTTCTTTGCTACATTTTAAAATTTCAGGTGGAATACTATCTTTTCCTGGTGCCTTGCCGGATTTGAGAATGTCTAGTGCTTCGCTGATTTATGTGAGGCGTGGTTTGTTATCCAGGGCATGCATGGTGGACTGTTGATCGATGGCTTCCAGAGCTTCTTCTCTGACAGTGTTCTCCACCGAGTATAGCTCTGAGTAGTGTTCTACCCAGCGATCCATTTGTTTCGCTCGATCTTTTATGATTACCCCCTCTGCTGATCATAAAAGGGCCATCTTATTTTTTTATGGACCGACAGCTTGCTTGATGCCCTCGTACATTCCTCTTATATTTCCAGTGTCTGCACAAGTTTGAATTTGAGCAGAGAGCTGTAGCCAGTACCTTTTGCACATTTTCTTGTCATCTGTTGTACTCTATTTCTGGCCGTTTGCAATGCCTGCAATGTTTTCTCTGAAGATGATGTTTTATACACTGAGAATGCATGTCTCTTTATCTCCAGGACTGGGAGCATCTCTTCAGAGTGTGCTTTAAACCAGTCTGTTGACTTAGTTTGCTTCTTGCCAAATGTTGATAGAGCTGTATTGTAGATGGTGTCGTGAAACTGACTCCATCTCTCCGTGGCAGTTCCATCTGTGGGACCAGGCAGAGTCTCCCCTAGAGCTTGGGTGAATTTATTGACCTTCTCTTTGTTTTGGGTGCCGCTGGTGTCAATGCGTGGTCTTCCTTCTGTTCTGCTTCTGTAGATTCTCTTGGGCTTTATCTTCACCTTGCTGGAGACTAGTGAATGGTCGGTATCGCAGTCAGCACTATGATACCTGTGAGTCAGCCATACATTGCGGAGATTGCTGCGTTTAGTGAGCACCATGTCGAGTTGGTGCGAGTTCTTTGATCTGGGGTGCCTCCATGACACCTTGTGTTGAGGTTTCGTGTCAAAGAAGGTGTTGGTCACGCACAGATTGTGGTGGCTGCAGAATTCCAAGAGACGTTGTCCGTTGTCATTAATCTTCCCAACGCCAAACTGTCCTAGACATGAAGGCCAAGATTTGTGGTCGGAGCCAACCCTGGCATTGCAATCCCCCAGGATAAAAAGATGTTGTTTCTCTGGTCTTTCACTGACTTCTTTGCTAAGGTCATCATAAAACTTGTCTTTAGATTCTGTCCCTCTCCTTGATGTTTCATGATTCTTGGAGTCTGGTCTCTTGCAGGGCAACAATGTCTATCCCCAGTCTGAGTAGTTCATTGTTTATCACTGCAGTTTTCCGTTTAGATCGTCTGAGATGCCAGGGGTCATGGTTCTTACGTCCCAGGTTCCCAGCCTTGGGGCCGGTTGTTTTGTTTTTTTCTTGTTGCTAGGTGTATAGATTGCGGTCCATGTGTCAGGATTTTTCCCCTAAGCTCTGCACACCCTCAGGAGCAGATGAACCGTGGCGAGACAACACCTTATTGACTGGGGGTTGCTCAGCTTAGGTGCCTTGCTCTACGCACATTAAGACTTATAAGCGGTAAATGCTGCTTCCCGTGTTGTGTCACCACTTTATGCGGTGCTGAAGTGACCTCTTCAGGGCCTGAGCAATGGAAATTGGAGAACCAGCTGTTGCCCAGTAGCAAGTTCCCCCTCTCCACGTAGCCGATGTTGACCAAGGGAAAGGCAGTAGCCAATGCAACTTGGCATCGATGTCGTCGCAGGAGTTGCCAGAACTATGTTGTTTACAACATGGAACTGTCTTAGGGACTCCATCTCCTGATTTGTCTTCAGGGTTTACTCCCGAAGCCTTTCCCATATGGGTATACCCGCAAGGCAGCGGAGGTTTGAGATTTAGAGTTCCCTCTCTTAGAAGAGATACCAACCAAGGCTGACAAGCCTCTTCTGCCCGGAAATCAATAAGTAGGGAAGTCTACCATTCTTCCTTCCTGGCAGTGACCATACTGATCGATGACCGTAGCCATTGTCTCTGTTGAGATATCCACTGCCCACCGTCACTGACTTGAAACCATAAACAAAAACTATATGTTGTCTGCTCCCAAGTCCAATCCACCACCTGCTATCATGGCTTCACGTTACCCTGTTGGGGAGCTAAACGAGTACTTCATCTTGCCCAAGGGTGTCCCATAGGCTAGTGCATAGAAGGAGGCACCTTACTTCTCCTTTGATAGGGGGTACGCCTACCCCGCTACCTTTCAATACATCTCTAGTATTTGTAGTTGTGTTGATAGTGGAACCAATGCAGTAAATGCACACTTTATCTTTCAGTTTTATTACACAATGTTATTGTTTCCTTTCAGTTGTTCTCTTTTACTGTTTAAAGTTGTGTAATTGTATTATTTTACCAGGTCAACAGGCAACGATGAGATGTGCAACTTTTACATAATGTTCTACACAAACAGTTCTGTTGAAGATCCATCTGGACAGTGCAATGGTGATGAGATTAGCTCACTAACAGGTGACAATTTCCCTGCGGATGTCAGTGAGCCCTTACCCCCAAACCCAGAGTTAGAGGAAGCAGCTAAAGGACATCATCACAATCACCATGAAGATGCTGATAGTGAGATACTCCCCACTCAACCAGCAGGTGTCTTAACACAGGATCTCTTGATACGAAGTGCTAAGCCTGACAAGGTAAGGAGAAAACACATATATGTGTGTGTGTGTGCACACCTCATTCATAGATTTATACAATTTATTTATATTATATATCTTTAATCTGTATTCACTGTTATTCATCATCATCCAGTGCCTTGCCAGCTGACATGGTGATCATGCCTCTCCACAAATTATGATCTCCGATGTCATGGATCAATTTGTGCATAGGCTCCCTTTCGTGCCATGACACAAAACTGTCAATAATCTTTTCACACTTGTCTTCCTCAGTCTCTCTTTCCGCAAATCTTTCTGGTTGTCACAACATGTTCCAGTTTTTGTCTTCTGATAACAAGGCCAAAAAACAATGACTGCCTCATCCTGATGATTGTGATAAGTTGTCTTTGCGACTCGGCTTCCCTTAAAACTTCCAGATTGCTCATTTTGGCTGTTCAATTAATTTTCAGCATTCGTCTATAAAACAACTCCAAGCTTCTAAGGATATTTTTGCTTGTTTACTAATTGTCAAGGACTCGCAGCCGTATGTTGAAACTAGTTCTATGTAACATGCAATAACTCTTTTTATGACTTTCATAGACAATGATTTACTGCACAAAACGTTCTTCATTTGATAGAATGCAGTTTTTGCTTGTCCTATTCTGCTCTTTATCTCAGTGATGCATCTTCCATCTGATGTTATCCATGTGCCTAGATATCTGAATTGGGCATCTTCCCCAAAATATCGCCAGATATTCATTTATAAATATTTTTTAAGCAGCTAAGACGTAAAAGATACTTTTTCTGAAAAAATCAGGCTGATAAATACCAGGAGCTTGTCAAGATACTAATATGCATCAGTCTTTTAAATGACCTTGTTTATTCTCTCATCTTCATTTCTTCCTTAATTATATACACATAAATCAACATTTGTCTTACAAAGGCACTGAAACATAATTTTAAAACCAAAATAAAGAGGAAAAGAACTTGGAAGTTTTAAGATGTGTTTTTCAGAATAACATGCAAACAGTATGCTGCACAGAACAGACATCAAATGAACATAGAGACTGAGGAAAATAGAACATTTTTGGAAATTGTGCAGATGTTGGCTGTATTGGATTAACCACAATATGAAACATCGAAGTCTGCTATTGAAAATACTAGTTATCAGAATGAAGGGGAAAAGAGACAGAAGATACTCACGAAACAACTAAGGGAAAATCTTTTGTAAAAGTTGTTACTTATTTTTGCCTGCTAAAACAGGTGCATATTATGTGCAAGTACTAAAAAGTGCGGGAGCCACCGTGGCATAGTGGCTAGACCAGTGTTCATAGGTTCGAATCTGCATTGAGCGGATGACTTTTAGTGACCTGAGCCCCCCAATATCAACCCAGTCTAAACTGCATACCAGGAAAAGTAGTAGGAAGTAAAGATGGCCGGCATGATACTGACGACATCACCCACTGATTGCTGATTGTGTGTGTGTGTATATATATATATATATATATATATATATATATATATATATATATATATATATACTAGCTGACCCGGCCCGGCTTCGCCCAGTCCCTGGTGGGGAGCATCTCATTTAATTCATATAAGTAGTCATATAAGTTCTCGTTCCCGTTACCGACTGTCTGTCTGTCTGTCTGTCTGTCTGTCTGTCTGTCTGACCCGGCCCGGCATTGCCCAGCTCCTGGTGTGGAGCATCTCATTTAATTCATATAAGTAGTCATATAAGTTCCCGTTCCCGTTACCGACTATCTGTCTGTCTGTCTGTCTGTCTGTCTGTCTGTCTGTCTGTCTGTCTATCTGTCTGCCTGACCCTGTCCGGCTTCGCCCAGTCCCTGGTGGGGAGCATCTCATTTAATTCACATAAGTAGTCATATAAGTTCTCATTAAATTCATACAACAAAAAAAGTAACTTAAAAGAATGTCCTTCCAGACACCATCCATTATTTTTAATGAAAACGCTTGCTAATCACCTGCATGACTACAGTAACTTCTTAAGCAAATAAAGATGAGTTACAATGTTATGCATTGTGCATTATTTTTATGAAAACTTTAAAAATGCCTTACAGTTTGTATCATTATTTATTATAACTCATATGCCGGTACATAACTATGGACACAGAGTTTATAAATCTTTGAAAACGATGCCACAATATGACTATAAGTTATACAGAAAAGTTATGCCCCTTGAAATAACTTTTACGGAGTTAGGTCCCCTGAAATATATACAATTATAATGAAAAATGAAAAATGAAATAATACTGAGTAAGCAGGCGATTTCACACTAAAAAAATATCACAGTTGACAGCTCTGGACTGAAAGGAAGGCGTGTAGAAAATTTCATCTCAATCGGATGGGCCGTTCGCGAGCGCACAAAGGACATACATAGATACATAGATACAGACATACGCTCCTTTTTTATATATAAGATATGCCAAGTGTGCCTTGAGGTGTGTACAAGGGTCCTTTGCTTACTTTTCTTTAAAACATGTCATTTTTTATGACGAATGTAACCTACATTGGAAAGTCTCTGTTTTTGTCACAATTTGGTAGTGAAAATGTAGTGAAATTGAATATGTTGTATATTTTGTTTAAATGTCAGGTATTGTTTTAACAAATGTGTCATAAAATGTAATCTTCTAAAAAGATGGTAGATATTATACATGAATTTCTATTTTACTGGAAAACTTTGGGGTAAATCATCCATGTGTAATTACACAAGCAGGTGTTATACATGAGATATTATGGTACATCAAACAGGCATGCAAGAATATTGGTGCCAGGTATCTACTTTTCAGGTCTGCCAGCGAGCTATTTGAATTTACACTGCTCTCTGGCATAGAGTGTATTTGATACTGCCGACAATATTCTTGTAGGTCACTGTGATATTTGTATCTATTATCTGGCAAAGAGCTTATGATATATACATGCCAAGGTGCTTATCGTGGTGGACTCCATATGGCTGGTGGTAGTTATACTATATATATTCTTCAAGCCTGTGACGACTGTCTACCTTCTCTTTCACTTGCACTTCTGTTGTCCAGGCGTGATACTTAATTGGCTTGCTTTAGTATCACTCTTTACCCCTTCTTTGAATATGAATCTTTACACACGCGTTACATGACGGTTAACGCCACTTCAATAATGAACTCTTCATAACACAACAGCGGCGTGGTTTCTAAACATTGTATTATCGTCTCTTTAAAACAATTCACAATATTGTCTGATCACTGTCTATCAACACGACTAACTTCAAACAACAATACTTGCAATAGTCATCTACAGTCAAACTGTCGACCAATCTCTCAGATGACATCTGCATTCAACTGCTGTTTCACAAACTCTACATATATACAACGTGATGGCAAGATCAGATTCTGCCATTCGCCATCCTCAGTCCGACCCCAAACTCGGTCCAGAAGTGAATGACCCTTCGAGGAGACGTCCCATGCTCAGCGACTCGCCTTGTTGTCCTCGTGCAAGGCGCAACTCTCCACTTGCTCGATCTTCATGCTGAACTGCGTGAAGCTCTGACCTGTATGCAGTAAGTGTCCCATGATCTAACCTGGATCATGGCAATTGGCATTTAGGCTTGCACATTGCTGAAAAGAATTGTTGTGAGTAACAATGGGAAGACGTGATCAAACAATTTTAGCACCAGTCTTAGACTAACCTCATGATGTTGATAATGATTTGATGAAAGAAAAGTCTTGGTAATCATAGTTTTACCACTAAATAAAAAGGGCTGTCACAATTGAATGCGGCTGCATTGATTGATACGTCTCTGTGTTACTGCGACCCATAAAGGAAGCAAAGACTAGTAACATTGTAACCTGCCATGTATGTTGTAGGAGATGGCAAAGGAGGGTTAGTGTAAAGGTGGCTTCCTTGTTGTTGAAAACTTAGCTGCAGAATCCACCCAGTCATAAATGAGTCTGCAAAGAGCTTGGTGTGATATAGTTGAGGGCTTGTGTTCCATTTGGAGTAGATAGGCAGTAGAAGATTCATTAAAAATTTACGGTTTCTTATGGTTACTATCATTACAAGCGTCATGGGGAGGAATAATTTGTGCTCCAGCGCCCGATGGGCAGCACTGGATAGTGTCATTCTGTGTGATTGTACAATGTCTTTGATGACGTCAATCCATTTTCTTCTTGGACGTCCTCTTAGTCTCGTCGCAAGATTAATAGTGTATCTAAAACTGTGCTGCATCAACAACTAAGAAGTCAAATAATTTGTCATTTCAAAAATCACATTTAAAATGCTCTGTATCAGTATTTCCTTGTCTATGTTTTTTTTAAGTAGCCTGTTTTTAAGACTAACGTATAATTGTATGTGTATTTCATTTATTTTGTTTATCAGCTCCCCATTACTGTGGTAAGATTAATTTTTTTTCTCATTAATTGATGGATAATAACTAATATTTACTATGAGCGCCAGATGTGGTCATTATCTGGCACAGATATACTGGATGTTGGACGTAATACGGGGGAAATCTGCACTATTGCCATAACATTTGACAACAAGGTGAAGTTAGGGCTGACAAGAAATACGTTGCTGTAAACAACTTGTCTAAATACTGTTACTATCTCAGACTTGACCCACAGATCTGTTTGCCACAGAAACCCTGAGATTTGAAGATATTGCATTTGTTATGGTACTACACCAGTCTTTATTAAAGAAGGACCATGTAGTGTGTGTCCTCTTATCTTTGTCTTCTCTTTTCATCATTTAGCCCCCATTGGTGCAAAGGTCGTCAACCAATCCCAAGTCATGCTTTCTTTTGCTGTCGTATGCAGCTCCGCTCATATCCTCATTTCTGTCCCTAATTCTCTTCTCCATGTGTTGTAAGGCCCTCCTCTGTTTTGTTTGCCTTGTGAGTTCCAGACAAAAGACTTTCTAGTTATACTATTGTCAGATTTTGTCAGTATGTCCTATCCAACACCAGCGACTTTTCCTTACCTCTTGATGCACGTGCTATTTGTTTAGTTCTCTCCATGAGCTCCATGTCTGTGATTCTGTCACACCGTTTTTGTCCTTTTATTCTATACAGGCCCAAATTAATTCATGTGTGTATTTTATTAGTATTTCTTTTAATCATTCTCCATGTTTGTGATTCTTATCTTTGTACTGTTTTATTAAATTTTTCTGACCCAGATATTTTTGTATTAACTGTTTATTATTAAAGTGTAACACTGTCTGTTCAGGACACACATCACTATACCTTCTTCTGTTCTACAGTTATTAATTCAACTCCTTATCTAGACATCTGTTGGCTACTGTGGGTTAGCAGTAGAGAAACTTGACAGTTTCACAATCCTGACATACAGTGTTCAATGTCACCCACATGCGATTTGGAAGCAGATCGTTTTGACTTTATTTTCACAATGGTATGAGTGTCAGCTGCTCAGAAGACAAAGAAACATTACTGAATGTTAAACTGCCTAGAAAATCACATTGTTGGAGTTAATTGCGACTTTTTAAAAATTTCTACACCCATTACTTTGGAAAAAACAAACCCAAAAAACATACTGCCTGGAAAAGAAAAAGTGAGCAGTAGGTGATGTATAAAGTAACCAGTAAACCTATGGCATATTCCTTCATATAGATTGTGTGACCTGACTCACCTAACTTTCATTAAAAAAATTCTTCACTCCAAGAGCCAACATTGAAGAGATCCATCAAGAGACATGCCACCATGCAACAAGCTGTCATTTATTGCCAGCAGTATAACTCATCTGTCTATTTTCAACAGGCTCAATCAGCATCCACATCCTTTGCCTCCGTCTGGGAGAGTGATCACTTATATGCTTGTCTCAGGTGCAAAGATGTTGATTCTTAATCATAAATCGCCTAAAATGTTACATCTGTATTTCTGTATCTACTGTGGCGAAGGAGTTATGGACGCAGTTCGTAATCCTGTATACCATGTTCAAAACACAGCTGTGGGCGATTTGGCAGCAGACCACCTTGTGTTGGTTTTTTACGAAATGGTATGCGTGCCACTCGTTCAGAAAACAATGCCAAACTACTGAATGTAAACTTGTCCAGGAATCACGAACAGCCAAAAAGATGCTGGGGTTGACTGCTGCGTCCCATAAAGGATATGGAACTAACTTTCTACCAAACTAAAATTATAATTATCAGTATTATTTTACATCTCAAGCATGTATTTAATAAATAACATGCTATTTATTACAGCCTGAGAGTTACTTGTGTTCAGCTTATCCTGTTACAGAGGTGGAGTCATACATTTGTAAGTTCCTATGTTTCTGTAACAGTAGCTTAAAAGACCAAGTATGCCACCGTAAACATGACTCTGTTCCCTGCATTGTACAGTCCAAAAGTTCCAGTATGCCACATGGGCTCTAACCAGAAGACACATGTGCCACTACACAGTTGACCAGATGTTATCAGTTTTAATGTGCCATTGTTTATGCTCTTGTTTGCAGGTCCTTCACAATTTCATCGCTCTCATCACATTCACCCCCCAAAAAAAGAGTATGCTGCAGGAAAAAAAAACCTTCATCAGCAAATAAAAACAACAAATCTTATATATAAAAGGCAATCTCCGTCTGTATGTATGTATGTCCTTTATGCGTTCGCGAACGGTCCATCCGATTGAGATGAAATTTTCTACACGTCTTCCTCTCATTCCTGCGCTGCCAACTGTCATAGTTTTTTTTTTCTTCTTCCTCCTCCTCCCACCTCCCCCTCCCTAAATACGTACGTAAATAGAAGAGATCAAAGAATCCCTGAACCACAACGCTAGAAAAAGCGAAGAAAATGACGTGACTACACAGAATCGTCACACGGCAATGTCAATAACAATTCATCTTTTTATGTGTAAAGAAGTTATCTACAGTCATGTAGAAGGGAAGAACAATCAATGGAAGGACCGAAATCACAGAACCTAGACGAGTATGAATTCAGAATGGCGAACTTCCTCCTCCTCCCTCCTCCTCCTCCCTCTACCTCCTCCCTCCACCCTCCTCCTCCTCTCTCCTCCTCCTCTCTCCTCCTCCTCCCTCCTACTCCTCTTCCTCCTCCCTCTCCCTCCTCCCCCTCCTCATCCTCCCTCCTCCTCCTCCCTCCTCCTTCTCCCTCTTCCTCCTCCCTCCTCCTCCCTTCTCCCTCCTTCTCCTCCCTCCTCCTCCTCCCTCCTCCTCCTCCTCCCTCCTCTTCCCTCCTCCTCCCTCTCCCTCCTCCCTCTCCCTCCTCCTCCCCCTCCTCCTTCCTCCTCCTCCCCCTCCTCCTCCCTCCTCCTCCTCCCTCCTCCTCCTCCCTCCTCCTCCTCCCTCCTTCTCCCTCCTTCTCCCTCTTCCTCCTCCATCCTCCTCCCTCCTCCTCCCTTCTCCTCCTCCTCCCTCCTCCTCCCTCCTCCTCCTCCCTCCTCCTCCTCCCTCCTCCTCCTCCCTCCTCCTCCTCCATCTACCTCCTCCCTCCACCATCCTCCTCCTTTTCCTCCTCCCTTTCCCTTCTCCCCCTCCTCCTCCTCCCTCCTCCCTCTCCTCCTCCCTCCTCCCTCTCCCTCCTCCTTCTCCCTGCTCCTCCTTCCTCCTCCTTCATCCTTCTCCCTCCGCCTCCTCCCTCCTTCTCCTCCTCCTCCCTCCTCCTCCTCCCCCCCTCCTCTTTCCTCCTCCCTCCTCCTCCCTCTTCCTCCTCCTTCTCCCTCCTCCTCCCTCTTCTTCCTCCTCTCCCCTCCTCCTACCTTCTCCCTCCTCCTCGCTCTTCCTCCTCCTCTCTCCTCCTCCTCCTTTTTCCTTCTCCCTCCTCTTCCTCTCTCCTCCTCCTTCCTCCTCCTTCCTCCTCCTCCTCTTCCCTCCTCCTCCTCTCTCTGCCTATCTCTTCCTCCCTCCTCCACCTCCCTCTTCCTCCTCCCTCCTCCTACTCCTCCTTTTTCTTCTTCTGCTGCTGCTGTTGCCGCCGCTCCATTTACGTAAGTTAATTGTTGGGGGAAGATGTAAAGATCTTTCAAGTGCTCTTTCTAATGCTTTTTGTAAGTTGGTCTTCGTTTATCTAAGGTTGTTCTAACTGCAACCAATAAATGATTAGACAGACAGGCAGACAGAGAGGGAGGGACAGACAGACAGATAGTCGGGAACGGGAACTTATATGACTACTTATATGATTAAATGAGATGCTCCCCATCAGGGGCTGGGTGAAGCCGGGTCAGACAGACAGATAGATAGACGGGAACGGGAGCTTATATGACTACTTATATGAATTAAATGAGATGCTCCACACCAGGAGCTGGGCGATGCCGGGCCGGGTCAGACAGACAGACAGACAGACAGACAGACATAGATAGTCGGGAACGGGAACGAGAACTTATATGACTACTTATATGAATTAAATGAGATGCTCCCCACCAGGAACTTGGCGAAGCCGGGCCGGGTCAGCTAGTAAATAATAAAAACAACAAAGACTTGTTTTTTGTTGCTTTTGTCTGCTGATGAACACTAATTCCTGAAAAGTTTTTTTATGTGTTTGTTATTATGTTCATGTTTTTTTCTGTTATGCCCTGTGCCCTTTCATTTTGAAGTAGCAGCAGATTGGCATCAAGTTTTACCACTAGTTCATTAACTTTATAATGTTTGTGATACATTGTTTTTGTGTCTTCATCTCTTTCAGAACATTTAGATTACTTTTTGGTTGTCCAAGAAATTTTCAGCATTTTTCTGGTTTTACAGGTGTGAAGAGATTTTTTGTTAACTAATTGTCCAGGATTCACAGTCATGAACCACCGGTTCCATGGCGAAGAGGTTACAAACGCAGTTCATAATCCTGCATACCCATGTTCAAAACACAGCTGTGGGCGATTTGGCAGCAGACTGCCTTATGTTGGTTTTTGTATGAATTGGTATGGGTGCCAGTCATTCAGAAAGCAATGGCAAACTGCTGAATGTAAACTTGCCTAGGAATCATGAACAGCCAAAATATGCTGGGGTTGAATGCTAAGTCCTGTAAAGGATATGCAACTAACTAAGGTTAAGACTGGTACTATGTAGCATACAAGAATACTTTTTCTAACTTTCAATAACATGGATTTATTCCATAAGATGTTCTTCATTTTCTAAAATGTAGTGTTTATTTGTCCTGTTCTGTTCTTTATCTCTGTGATACACATTGCATTTGATATTATCCATGTACCTACACACTTGAATTTCTGTACTTGCCACAAATTAATACCATTTATTTTAATTTGTACATTTAGGCATAATCCATTTCTTTGATATTACCATTACTTCTGCATTCTTATTATTCAAGCTGAAGCCCAGTTTTTCACATTTTAATATCACTATCTATCATTTTTGTAGTTACTTCTGCAACCACGATTCCGGACATATTTTCTATACATCTCATTGTAAGGTCACTGTATAAAGGAACAAATCAGGAGACAGTACTAATCCTTGTCTGGCACCCTTCTTTATGCATTGAAATGCTCCTAAATGTTTGTTGATTTTTATAGTTGCTGTTTGCTGTCAATAAATGTTCTTTATTATTTACAGATCTTTTCCACCAGTGTTTAATTATTCTAGACATTCATTTATTTCCTCAAGTTTCTTCACATTGCCAAATGCTTTTATATAGCCTATGAAGCATCAAATATATTGTGACCATTAAATGTCTAAATTTAATGTGGTCATTAAATTACTTACTAAATGTAAAATTAGCATTGTATAATTACAAATTAGAAGTAGATGATAACAATATAAAATTAGAAGTAGATGATAACAAAATATAGTTAACAGTGAAGGTAATAAACAAAACATGTACCATCATAGGTTTGTGAAAGATTAGACATTTTACATCCAAGAGATCATGACTTTGGCTGCCAGTTTCCTTTGTGATGTCTTCAGATTTGGGTATTTGTTCATTGAATTATTGTCATCAAAGACATTCCTAAGTTGCCACTTAACATTCTCGCCCAAAGGGAATGCTGTTGTTCTAGAAAAAGAGATAGAGTATCAGAATATAAAACAGCAAATTTGTGATGCATAAATTGTCTGAGTACCTTATGTACTCCATTTTTTGTCCTATACATAGATATACAAACTACCGTGTTTCCTCAAAAATAAGACCTACCCCTAATAATAAGTCCTAGCACGATTTTTCAGGATGCTTTTACTATAAGACCTACTCCTAAAATATGCCCTAGTTAAGATTGACAGCTAGAATGAGAGACTTGTTGCCGAATGGCCAGTCAGAGTACAGATGTGGCATCTGTGCACACTTAATAATGAACGGAACTTAATAATCAATGGATGTAGTTCATAATTCAATACGTCATTAATGTGAAATAAAGTTACCAATGCACTACAAGCAAGCTACATGGACAAAACATGCTCATGTAATGAAAGCTTTATTGCTGGACATGAGAGACTGGGACCAATGATTCTTTAAAAAAAACCAAGAAATTCAGGTCAGAATTCGGGTGTGGAGAGTTATGATGATGTTCCAGAAGACGATGATATGATTGTATTTGAATAAATGTAGAATTTTGTATCTGAAAAAGTATATATATATATATATATATATATATATATATATATATATATATATATATATATATATATATATATATATATATGTATATATATGACATACCCTAAAAATAAGCCCTATTGCATTTTTTAAGCTAAAATTAATATAAGACCTGGTCTTATTTTTGGGGTAACATGGTATATGAACACTATCTCTGTACAGACTATATGCTGCCTTTAAAATCCTACTAAGAATTCTTAAATCTTGTTCTACGGTATATTTCCCTTAGTCTTGTTACAATTACTATAATAATAATGAGTATTAATTAGTCATTTAATCATGATTTTTGTACTTTTGCAATGTATTTATAATAGTATTTAAGAATCAGAAGGGAGCCATGGCTGAGAGGTTACACTGTCCACTTCAAGCTCAGAAGGTACCAGATTCCATCCCTGCATAGGGTTTGGAAGTTTTCCAAAACATCATTGGTATCTGATGATATCGCACAACCCCCTGATCTCTTGCATAGTGTGGTCAGATACCTAACCTTCTCAGATGAGGGTGAAATATAAGAGGTTCTGTGTACAAGTTGTGCATGTTAAAAATCCTATGGCAGTTGGAAATCGCAAAGAGTAGGCAGACCGAGAAGTAAATACCTGGAAGGCTTGGCCACATGGCATGGTCGAGACAGGAACACTAAGCGGATCCACGACTCTGGTGATCGAGTGAAATGGCGAGTTATGACCTCCCACGCTTTCCGGCATGGCACATGATTGATTGATTGCCCTGGCAAAATTGTTAGGAAAAGTAAACCTACCCACGGGTAGATAGAGCCCATCACCATGGATGGAATCTGTCTGGAGGAAGTAAACCTTATATAATTGCTTGCCAAAATTGGATACCCTGATCTCTGAGGTGCATAACTAGGTGTGACACACTCCCCTCAAAAGATGAATGAAGAAGAAGTTTAAGTTTAACCTAATAAAAGATTATGAATAAAATTATGTATGTAAGGAGAGAGATCAGAAGGACAGAATGCAAGACGGGATTGCATTTCCAATACTTCACCCTTTGAAGTACAGTTTTTTTTTTTTTTCCCTACATTTGATGGTTGGGTAATTTCCTTGTTATTGTATGTTTCAGTGAAGTTTGAAGCTATAGCAAATGTGTCCACAGTACATCACATTCTGTTGTACGGTTGTGACGGAGAACCATTCTCACATGAACCAAATTGGTAAGACACCAAGGAATGTTTGTCTTTGTCTGCTAGAGATATTTGTTGATTGAGAATGCTGATTAGTTGCAGGAAGTGATAAAGGTAGGCACTACGTTTTCGGTTGCCAAACTTTGCCGGAGATTATTTTGCGGTAACTTTCGTTTTCTTGTTTTTGTGTCTCCGTTATATTGACGTTTAGAGTACTCATGATATTAAATTCCCCAGTTATTTCAAGATCGAGTTAAAACAGACACCGATTATTTGATATAGTTTTCCCCACCCCGTATTGCGTTCTGCATTTCTGGCGCTTCGAGAATCCTTAATATACGGGAGAATTAGGCTGTCTATTCTAAGTGGTAAGTAAACCCGTAAATACCGTTTTATGAGACATATTACATTGTTATACTATGCATTATTAAATTTAGCATCAATTTGTATGTGTATTTTCTAATTTTCGACCATTTAAGTTGGCAGTCAGTGTCACACTGAAATTATGAAGATCGTATGCTTTAATGCGGTATTTCAATGGCAGGAGATGGCAGTTTTACTCCAACTAGGAACATTTAATATTGTTATGGAATATTCAGAGCGACTACAATGATAATGAATGCATGTTTACATTCAACACCCATTATTGTATGTATGTGTAATTTTTCATCACTCTACACAGACTAGATCATTGATAATTTTTCATCTTTCCAACGGAACATCTTTTGTCAAAATGCATCTAGGCAGGCGGCTTCGCGTTGATAAGACTGCGCGTGCAGTCTGTGTGCGGTCTGACATCATTACAGCATGATGTATCTCTCTCTCTCTCTCTCTCTCTCTCTCTCTCTCTCTCTCTCTCTCTCTCTCTCTCTCTCTCACTCTCTCTCTCTCTCTGTGTAAACAAACTGGCGGAGTTATCTGTCCTTGAGTTAGACAAGCCGCTGTGTTATTTTCCCTTTTCATGAGTGTAACCAACAGTTGTGAAAGTGTGTAGGTAGGGTCACAAAAAGTGAAAAAGGTCAATATCGTTTTTTCTATATTTTTCTATTAAATTATAAACTTACATACAAACATTAATATCTCGGCTTAAAATTGACCTACAGACTTGAATAAGGTTCCGTTGTTTTTTCAAGAGCTATCCAACTATGCAGGTTATATAGTTAAAAAGCAATTTAGAAAATGTTACTAAAGTGGCTAGATAAAGGACATGGAAAGTTTAATTCAAATACACTGGAAGAATTCAGTTTGGGAAAATGTGGTGCTATGATGATGGTGTTGACAATGTCAAGGACATTAATAACAATTATTATGTAGTAATTTCAACGCTACCATAAAGATTTGTCAGTAGAATTTGATTTATCATATTAATATTGTAAAAGTGAAGTTAAGTAATTG
Organism: Cepaea nemoralis; assembly: GCA_014155875.1. NCBI lineage: Eukaryota > Metazoa > Mollusca > Gastropoda > Stylommatophora > Helicidae > Cepaea > Cepaea nemoralis. The sequence goes on along the minus strand of JACEFZ010010502.1, from coordinate 322,559 downwards.
AATGCAATAGGAAGGCCAACATCATAAAACAGAATCACCAATTTACAACTCATTAAGAAAACAAAAGGAAAACCATTGAATCATCATTATATGGTGGCCTATTTTAGCATTACACTTCAAGGTATGTGAAACTAAAGAGGAACCCCAAAACCTTTTTGAGTTTGTCATGAGAACTCACCTGACAGTGTCATCAACAAAGACAGTGATCACAATGAGAAGAAAATGCTGGCAATATAGCCCCCTTATAACACATTTAAACAATCTTTCCTCTGGAATCCACAATGCACAATAAATTGAAAAATGTTTAACACATGATGAAGGAATTAGGAACATGAATAATATGAGAAACTTGTCTAAAAACTGCCAGAGATAGCAAAATATAGGAAAGCCTGGTATGAGATAATTGAGAGCTTATGTTCCATTGGGGGATGACACTAGAAGAGTAAGTAAAGTAGATCCATTTATATGCCACTAAGGAACAATGGAAACATGATGTAAGGCTCATGTTTTTGATGGATGACAGACAAGTCATATGATCAGTATTTCGCTGACCACATTTACTTTACCAGAGAAGTCTTTGGTACTTATTTTGTGAGCCTGGATTGACTCTAAAGCTATACAAGTTGGGAAAAATGCAGTGCCTGCACTGCTAAAGATTAAACCCAGAACGAGTATGTTGGCCATTGCTGTACCTTGCTCATATTAATATAATAAAGTCAGTTGCAATGGTGTATTATATCATTGACTTTTCTTTAATGTTTCTTTATCTCTGTCATTAACAGGAATTGCCCACCAGTATGTAAATTTGGGAAAATGTCTATAATGTTTGCATGGGCCAAAAATGCCCCACCCACTGTGTTTCCTCAAGGTATGAATATTGTGATTTCAATTTTATAAGTAACATTGTTTTATTTATCATTTTACGAGGAGAGTCAGGAAGAAAATTACAAACTATTGTGGGGAAGCAGAAAATAGTGGTTCATAGTTTCTAAACGCGTCATTCCGTGGCAGCAGCATCCATTATTATTATTAGCTTAGACAGTGGTCTGCTAGGTGTTGCATGAGCGTGCACAAGGCTGATACAAATGTCATACAGTGGGTATCTAGACAAGTTACTTCTTCTACCTTTCATCTCTCTGTAGAGCATAAGTGCTCAACTACTCATGCCAAGCTCTTTGCAGACTTGTTCATGACTGGTTAAATTTTGCAGCTTAATTTTTCTATGGGATGAAGTATCCAGTCTCGCACCAACCAATTTTAGACGCTTCTTACGACATGAATAATAGGTTATAGTATTACTATTCTGTTTCCCTTATGGTCAAAGGTAACACACAGTTCTAGACAAATGAAGGAGGAACACAAAATTAACCAAAAGGGCCAGTTCTTTGAATTTCTGTTTCATCATAGTTGCAACACTACAATCCTGAATCAGATATACTTCAGTGCAATAGAAATATCTTTCTTCAGTCAAATACAAGGATTCACCATCAGCACAGACGGTTATTCTTTCAATGATTCTTACGGATTGTTGTTGGCTCATTTTCAGACAAAAGTTGGGTACGTGAATGCTATAGCATGCAGTGACATTCTGTTGATTCTTCAGGGTGCAGCTCAAAGACAACACCAAAACAGTAATGTGTTTGGTTTGGTTTTTAAGTGATCACCTTCAATTCACATGGATAACTGTCTTCAGAACAGTGTGTAATTGTTCATATCCTGCCCAGGTTTATTTGGTAGTAGTTATCTTGTATTGGTTTGGTAGGGTAGGGAGTATTTTCTATCAGAGGAGAAGTAAAGCATCTCTTTCCCTCTGGCAAGGTGGGTTTAGCCTCTCAAATAAGGGTAATGTGAAACAGTGAAAGCAAGTGACAGAATGAGATTCAAAGTAACTAGCAGGTAATTTGAAAAACGAAGACAACAGGTGATTGTTGGGTATAGTCTTAAGTTTGAGGCAATAGGCAGTCTATCACTTTATAAAGACAATAGCTTATCATCACTTACCAGTATGGTCACTACACTGAAGGAAAGCAAAGGCAAACAATCTTTACAAATGCCGAAAAAATTATAAAACTATATTCTCATCTCATCATGTTCCTCTTGTACCTTGCGGTCTAGAGGTGAAGTATAAACAGCGGGAGAGTGCCCACTTATGGGCTTCATGTATCGATATTCCCATGGACTCTGTTATTCCCTGCGTCCATCATTTACATGGTCGGCCTCTTCCTCTGCTTCCCTCTGCTCCATTTATATTTCTTAGTTTTTCTATGAGCAGTATGAAGATCCCCTGCCAGCTTGCTAGGCCAATCGCAGGTTTAGGACAAATATCTGACCATAGGGAGTCCATCCCCTATGGCGAGCCATAGCCCCGTTAGCCCATGACTTTGCTGTTTTAAACTATATTATTCTAAGAAATTACAAAAAAACAAAGACTTATGTAAGCAAAGTTCTGCACAGAATGGGCCACTGGATGATGGTTTTGTATTAGCTATGTCACATTACATTTGTAAAGTGTGTTAAAGCTCATGCCAGTTATTTGTACTGTTTTTGTTTCATGTGTCTTGCCCTTATGCTTGCATTACTTTTATGATAGGAGTTGGTATGAGGATTGGACAGAAGTCTCAGATCACAACAATTGTCTTGCAAGTCCATTATGCTAGAGCATTTGCAGGTGAGGTTTATGTGACTTTGTAATATTTTAAACAAGTGATACATAAATAACAGAATATAGAATTTATTGCCTGGCATGTTTTGCTATATCTCGTAAGGTACATACCACAGTATATGAGAAGATTTGATTTGATTTTGTTTTATTTGTGAGAAAATTTCTCTAAAACTGTGCTAACCAAAGATGCACATTTGTTCTTGTTGGTTGTTTTTGGCACTTGCTCGCTCGCTTTGAACTCAAGCGTAGTCCTTATACGTACTACTACTTCTAGTGCACTGGACTGATTTTTGCTTGGGGATTAGCTTTCCCTATGACCAGAGTCCTTCGCCATCAGGCAAACCCACTCCAACTTCAGAGCTACTTGTAATTTTTGTGCCTAAGTCAAAGATGAGTAGCCGGCATTTTAGTCCAACTGACCGGTGTAGGGGTTGAACCCACTACCTCAGCATCAGCACACCAGTAGTTTCAGAACGAACACTCTTATCCATTCAGCCATGCTAACCTCCTGTTCTTGGCTTAATTTTAATCCATCATCATCATGTGCCATGCCTGTAAGCGTGGGCAGTCATGTTTTGCCATCTCACTCGATCACCAGAGTCATGGATCAGCTCAGTGTTCCTGTCTCGACCATACAACGTGGCCAAGCCATCCAGATATTTACTTTTCGGTCTTCCCCTTGGTCTCTTTCCTTCGATCTTGCCAGTTGTCACCAAGTTCTCCAAGTCATTTCTTCTCATAACATGCCCAAAAAATTTTGACTGTCTACGTCTAATGACTCTAATCAGTTTACGATCTTCATTTGTTTCTTGAAGGACTTGTTCATTTGTTTTTCTGTCTGTCTATGGTATTCTTTGCATTTTCCTCAAAAACCACATTTCCACAGCCATCAGATGTTTTTCAGCTTGTCTGCTCATTATCCCATTGATTTTAATGGCTTTTGCAACAGAATGAGATTGGTCGTTGTCTAGATCCTCATGCTCCTTCTATATCACTGCAGAGTGGATGCTAAGCTAGCCACCTGTCTCACACTACAAGTCACCACTGCAGCACACATCCACCAGTCAGTGAACAAGATTGAGTTTGCGCACATAATATCCCTTTAATAATGAATGAACACGGAAACACATAACATATATACCTCCAGTAACAGAACTTCAAAAATATATCCTCGTCACAACCTCACACTCGAATAACACTGCCTTCTCAAGGCCTACTTCATCTCATCCAACATGACAGTTAACCAGCCTCTCTCCAGGCCTGAACTCACATCCACCCCACTCTGGGTCTAAACTTCAACTATCACCGAAAAACACAGGGCAGAGTTCTCTCGTTAACTCCCCTATCCAGCCGACCTCCACTGTCAGGTCCCAAAACTCAGATTTCTCTATCAATGCTTTCCACTGTCTTTTCCCCTTTCTTTGCAGGCTCCATACAACACTACTCCCCAGCCCCACACTGTCTGTCTCACAACCACACTCGTGGGCTGACTTCTCCTCAACTCCCCCTTAAATCACTGTCTTTTCATTTGCCCCCTCCGGTGACCTACTACCCAGCCCCATTTTACCTCCGTCTATTATTTCTCAGGGCCGGTAATGTTAATGAACCCACGCATGCTACACCCGTATATGAAAGCAGCTTCTGAAGTATGGAAATATGAACATTTACCCGTGAGGTAGCAAAATTTTAGTAACATACTATTGTAGTTTAATAAAGGGTCGTTTACATTACACCAACATCACATGTATTATGTATAAATAATTGGTATTAATACACATGGGAAGATTTTTACGGCCCGCATTGTTTGTATTTTACAGCTGATGAGCCAGTAGATCACTCTGGGGTTAGAATATACACCACAAAAGAGAAGTAAGTTGTGATGCCATATAACTATTAAAATGTAGTATGGTTATGATATTTGGTATGTTAAATAAAATCACAGAACAAATATAAGTAACAATTTTGAGAACATGCACCTTTTCTGTGGCAACATACAGATGTGAATCATGAACCACGTTGCCTTCATTAAAGAAGAAAATAGACACTTATGAACTTCCTTCATCTCATCTTGTTCATCTTGTACCTTGCGGTGTTGAGGTGAAGCATAAACAGTGGGAGAGTGCCCGTTTATGGGTTTCATGTATCACGATTCTCATGTAGACTGTTATTCCCTCTGTCCATGATTTACATGGTCAGCCTCTTCTTCTGGTTCCATTTAGTCTGTACATCATTTCCTTGTTACAGGAAAATTCTTAGAATACTGTGAATCAAAAAGGTAAAAGTTCTGACAATCTACAAGATCTGAACATCAAATAAAACTGGCTCATAAAGAGTGTCATGTCTCAGAAACTGAAATACTTTGGCTATATTAAAGGTCACAGCAATTTAAAAAGAACAGTAATAGAAGACATGGTTCCAGGGAGAAGATGCAGGGATCAGCCAGCACAAGGGAGGCTACAGGGCATGAAAGAGCATGATAATGCATGAAGCTAAATATTGAGAATCTTTCCGACGAGTCATGATGCAAGTGATGTTCTGGAAAGGACATGCTACATCATGATGGTGATGATGATTACATTAATTCAAAGTTATTGGCATTGGATAACTATTTCCATTTATGGCAGATTTCTTTTTCTGAATCGAAAACCATTTTTATGATTAGGAATTTAAAGCAAGTGCAAACTAGGTATACTAAAGGAGAAAGAAGTAGCTTTCAGGGTGCACAACCTCGGTAAGGAGATGAATATTTTTTATTTTGGGGGAAAAAGAGAAAACCCTGACCTTACTTCCTCAGACTCAAGACCTTCCTGTCCTACATTGCTAGGTACTCTAGACAGAAATAAAAGTACATTATAGGCACATTGGAGCTGCCAAGAGTAGATGTCTCCGCAGCTTTGGGGTCAAAAACAATTTAAACAATTTATTTGACTGGTCACTGCTAAATTACTCTGTTACCTTGCCAATGTAACATGAATACTTTCATGCTCAGCCATATTATAGAACTGGTCAGTACTTACAAAGAACCAGTTTAATTCATTTACGTGAGCTATTCTAAAATCAACCGCTGATTGGCTGGTAAAAATAAACCACTTGCCATAGCAACACCGTTCATTGCTTGCATTATTCAGTAGTCTTTTAGCTCACTACACATCAACCTACAGTTAGATTTGTTCAGTAGTTCGCGAATTGCAAACGAATAGGCATGGACATTGTTATTGCCGTTCCCGCCAACTGTGAAATTTGTGGTGTGATTCGTTTTCTTCAAGCAGAAGGTCAAAGTGCAGCCGAGATTTGTAAAGGCGGTTTGCGTGGTATTAATCACATAACTTCTTGAGTGCCAGATGGTCTATAAAATATGGGGTTTTCACCATATATCCAATATGCCTCAAGGTGTGTAAAAGGATAATTTAGTTTACTTACATCAACCTGTGACTTGGATTGTGGAAATATAAGAAGAAGAAGAAAATGTATAATTTATACAAGATAGTTAACACCTCAATCTTTATGATCACCTGTAACAATGTTAACTTCCCTTATCATAACATGACCAGAATTATTATTTTTTTTAAAGACATGGAAGGGAAAGAAAAGAGAGAAGATTTGTTACTTTTGTCATGAAGCAGCATCTGTTTGTTATTGCAGACAACCGTATGTGGCAGGAATTTACTTAATGGCTTCAAATTCATTCAAAATTCCACCTGGAAACCCATGTGAGTAACTGTTTAGTCATTTTTTAGTAGTTTTAGTCCTTTTTGTTCATCTCCTGTTATACTACTGTATGATATGGTTAGTTTATAGATTGTTCAAATGAACAACACTTATGATTTTATATTCGTGATATCCATCTGTCTCTTCCTTTGTCTCTCTGTTTACTTTTCTCTAAAACTCTGTCTTTGGTCTCTCTTTCTTAAACTCCTCCCTCCACTCCTGTCTTTAACTGTCTTGTTCCATGTCTCTCTCATTTTCTTTCCATGCTTCCCTCTGTATTTTCCCTTTCAAATGTTAACTCATCGTTTTCTTAACTATATAACTGTGTCTTTGATATTGCATTGATCCTCGTCTGTGTATTTGTTTATGCATACCAATGTTCTATAAATTATTCAGTATTTTATAAGCTCAGAAACAGTGACAGTGAACACCCAAAATACTTAATTTAGGTTTTGTATTTGTATACATTTGTTACTGAAATGTATCATGATCAAGAAGAACTGTGAAATATAATGATCATGAAGCTTCACAGGCAGCTGAAGGGCTGAAATACTTGATGGTGGTGGCGATGATAATGATGATGATGTGTGTCTGTGTGTGCAAGTGGATGCACACACCTATGTCTTATACATTCAGCATAGTTTATAAATGCAATTTATATAATTCAAACCTATACCTTTTACACATTGTACATATACAAACCAATTTCTCCTACACAGCATACAAATGTTACGATATGATTGTATGAAAATGTTTTCTCCATTGCTGACAAATGTAATATACACATATGTATAGTATATCCAGCCTTCTATCTTCTGCACAGCTTACCCTGTAGATGTGAGCTGTATGTTCACTGGACAGAAGAGCATATTCCCTTTCATGTATAGGACACATGCTCACAACCTGGGTAAGTTGTTCTGTGCTGTTTCCAGTGTACAGTAGAGTCTTTATTATATACTGGATTTGGTGAAAACATTGAAGACAGCGGCTGATACACATTCGTTTTGTTGAATAAAAATACCAGACAAGACAAGTATCCCTTTATGAAAGTGAAGATGTTTACTTGAGCTCAGATCTATTAAAACAGACATTGAAGTCAGACATACAGAGAAAACACATAATTCTTAAACAGTGGTGAAGATCAGTGAGGAGAAAACACTATGCAAAGTGTTCTCCCTCTCAAATAAAACACAGCACTCTTAGCTAGTATGAATGAATTTCTTTTGGTGCTGAGTCAGGAGAGAAGTTTCTACAGCAACCTCAGCCCAAAAGATGCCAGCTTTTTCATGATTTAGACCACCAGAAGGTCAATGCATTAGATTTAAAGGGTAGAAACTCACAATCTACCACAGATTTCGCAAATAAGCAAATAACAAAACAATCACATCACAACGCAATCATTATGAAGGTGATACCTTAATGCCGGTTATTATGCTTATCCAGATAGATAAATCCATGGTATTTATTTGAGGACATGCAGTGATTCCAGAGCATGCTGGTTGAAAGAAACATGTTGCCTTTGCTATTAGTGCGCTGAAAGTCTCATTGAAAAACTGCAGTCCTCCTCCTTATGCCTGTTATCTCCTAGTGAAGCACGGGCTCTAAACTAACTCATGCCAAGCCCTCCTATCTCCTGCCATCTGCAGTTTCCTCCATGTTTCCCCATATTATTCATCTCAGCCTCTAATTCTCTTCTTATGTGATTTCTGAGACAATCGATGTGATTACCATGGATGGCCAGAGGCTGACGAAAGTAGAACACTATACACAACTATAAGAAAGCAACAAACAGTATTCTTTGGTCATCTAATAACAAGAGGAGGTCAGCATGTCCGAATGGATAAGAACGAGTGTTCTTTAACATCCGGTGCGCTGATGCCAACGTAAGGGGTTCATCCCCTACACCAGACAGTTAGACTAAAATGTTGACCTCTCATCCTTGACTTGGAGATGTAAATTACAAGTATATCTGAAGTCAGAGTGGGTTCGCCTGATGGTGAGGGGCACTGTTAATAAGGAAAGCTAATCCACATGCAAAATTGATTCCAGTACACTAGAAGTAGTGTGTGGACTAACTTGAGTTCAAAGCAAGCTAGCGCCCCCAAAAAAATGAGAAGAGAGCCATTGGAGAACATGGTGATGCCTGGATAGATCAGCGTTAGAAGAGACAGGTTGAGAGAAATGAGAAGAGAGCCATTGGAGAACATGGTGATGCCTGGATAGATCAGCGTTAGAAGAGACAGGTTGAGAGAAATTAGAAGAGAGCCATTGGAGAACATGGTGATGCCTGAATAGATCAGCGTTAGAAGAGACAGGTTGAGAGAAATGAGAAGAGAGCCATTGGAGAACATGGTGATGCCTGGATAGATCAGCGTTAGAAGAGACAGGTTGAGAGAAATGAGAAGAGAGCCATTGGAGAACATGGTGATGCCTGGATAGATCAGCGTTAGAAGAGGCAGGTTGAGAGAAATGAGAAGAGAGCCATTGGAGAACATGGTGATGCCTGAATAGATCAGCGTTAGAAGAGACAGGTTGAGAGAAATGAGAAGAGAGCCATTGGAGAACATGGTGATGCCTGGATAGATCAGCGTTAGAAGAGGCAGGTTGAGAGAAATGAGAAGAGAGCCATTGGAGAACATGGTGATGCCTGGATAGATCAGCGTTAGAAGTGAAGAGACAGGTTGAGAGAAATGAGAAGAGAGCCATTGGAGAACGTGGTGATGCCTGGATAGATCAGCGTTAGAAGAGGCAGGTTGAGAGAAATGAGAAGAGAGCCATTGGAGAACATGGTGATGCCTGGATAGATCAGCGTTAGAAGAGGCAGGTTGAGAGAAATGAGAAGAGAGCCATTGGAGAACATGGTGATGTCTGGATAGATCAGCGTTAGAAGATACAGGTTGAAAAGAAATTAGAAAAGAGCCATTGGAGAACATGGTGATGCCTGGATAGATCAGCGTTAGAAGAGGCAGGTTGAGAGAAATGAAAAGAGAGCCATTGGAGAACATGGTGATGCCTGGATAGATCAACATTAGAAGAGACAGGTTGAGAGAAATGAGAAGAGAGCCATTGGAAAACATGGTGATGCCTGGATAGATCAGCGTTAGAAGAGGCAGGTTGAGAGAAATGAGAAGAGAGCCATTGGAGAACATGGTGATGCCTGGATAGATCAGCGTTAGAAGAGGCAGGTTGAGAGAAATGAGAAGAGAGCCATTGGAGAACATGGTGATGCCTGGATAGATCAGCGTTAGAAGAGGCACGTTGAGAGAAATGAGAAGAGAGCCATTGGAGAACATGGTGATGCCTGGAAAGATCAGCATTAGAAGAGACAGGTTGAGAGAAATGATGCTTGATGGTCTGAGATGATGGCAGAGATGAATGTCATCAGTAGAATTAGTCCACTCAGTGGGGATATTAGCAAGCTAAAGTTGACTGCTGCTTTCTTTGTATTTATTCATAAAGACATCTGAAGGTGAACAAAGACGAAGAAGAATTAATCCAGAATACCAAGGACTGAGATCTGTGGAGAGATATAAACGCCTATGCCACTTTGCAAGGCACATGCTTATGATGTGTTTTTAGGTCTCTCTCTGTTTTACTCTTGCTCTGTGGATTCCAGAGAAAGGACTTTCTAGTTAAATTTTGGCATTTAACAATGGGAGAACCTTGCTGTGATTGCTGTTCCTGACATAGTCACTGGTACTGCTTTCTTTGAACATTTATGAATTAAGAAAGCTTTCCAGGGGCATGCTGCACAAAAACCAGTTATTTCTGACAGTGCTTCTCCACCCTCGCCTTAACACATTTTCAGGCTCAGATAGTGATCCTCTTTGGCAGCAAAGGACTAACAACAAATTGGATATGTATATTCTTCTTCTTCTTCAGTGTTCCGAGCCATTGAGGTTCTTTGCTGCAAATACAATCCGTCTCCATTTGTCTCTCTGGTGGACCTTCTCTTGCCAGTCGTTGATTCCAAGTACTTGTAGGTCTGTACATGTATTATCTCTCCACCGTCTTCTTGGTCTACCTCAGGGTCTACGGTCATTTATTTCCTGAGTGTAAGCGAGTTTTGTTTCCCTATTATCTTCCATTCTTTCTATATGCCCCAGCCATTGTAGTCTATTAGCCTTCATGATACCAGTGATTAGCAGGGACTTAAACAGATCATAAATGTCTTTGTTACTTCTTCTTTTCCACTCTCCACTTTGTGTATCCCTAATGGGTATATTACTTTATTGAAATCTCCATGCATGTAGATTTCCTTTAGGGGATTTTGGTGTTGATTTATGTTTTTCATCTGACATTTTACAGGAAAAGTAATTACAGGATATCAATACAATGGCTCTTACCATCAAATTGGAAAGGGAAACCCCCACTGGCCGCAGGTACTAGATTGTTTGATTTCTATTGTATTCATATACCTTGCGGTTTTTGGTTGTTATGTGTATACATATTTTTTCATAGATATGATTTTAATCAACCATCTTCATTTATTTAACAACTTAATACCAGAAGTTGTTAACAAAGCCAGACTTATGCAGTTGAATAAATAATTAAAGAACATGCAATAACTCATTTAAATTGTTCAAATATCATAAGCACACAATGTCTTGAACTTAAGTTTTAAGATATACATACATTAATCCATTTTATTCTGTAAAAATGCGGAAGAAGGAATAGGAGGAGCAAATAATAATTATAATGATGCAAAATACTGTTAAATATACTTCAGCGGTTACTCCATGTATTTTTACAGATTTATTTATCTCATAAGCATACAGAATAATACATATAAACATATATCATGATTGCTTAAAAACACAGACTTGATTACAATGGATATTCATTTAATTTAATTGTCATCGTTTAGGCATTCTACCCAGTCAGAGACACAATTGAAGTGAAACCTGGAGACTACATGGTAAGTGTCCTCATCTGTTGCTCTCTTTAGTGTCTTCTCACACAGAGTTAGTGTCCAAAGTTCAGCTTTGAACTACTATCTGTAGAGCAGAGAGTTGCATGATACTAGGGTATTTGAGACTTCTGCTGGCTGAGTAATGGTGATTTTGTCATCTTGCTAAGCGACTCCTCCGTCACAACAACATAAATTTATGTAGCCACAGTTTGAGAAAAGCTACGGTGGCTTAGTGGTCAGAATGATTGCCTATCTGGACAGGTTCAATACCCATCAGAGGCAGTATTAACCCTTTACAAGGCAAAACGTCCATTTGCAGCCGATCGCTTAAACGAGCAGATCGTCTGAAACCACCCGATACTATTATGCATTGTAAAAGCACGATCTCTCGGCTTTCCGACACTTCTGACGGCTACTTTTGCTTTTGCCGATAGCTTGACAACGTGGCCGCCATTTGTAAACGCCTACGATGAATTTGAACAGACTTTTATGGACTCTTTTTGATAGTTTTCGGGATTTTTATGCTTAGTTTAACAAAATGGATTTCGGCGATTCTTCAAGTGATAGCCGAGATTTCGCTAGGTTCAATTTAAGTGACATTAAAGGGCACGAAGTTGACTATTAATCGCAGCTAGATATCAGTGAAAAGCGTTACTTTGCATTAGCAGTCGTGAGTCGGACTTTAAAGAAAGTGATTATGATTCTGAAAATGTGTTTGTAAATTGCCATATAGATGACGGAAAATCACAAACAATATGCTGTATTTCGTAAATATTTGTGTTCATATATGGATTACCGACAACAATCATGTGAGTAACATATTCTGCATGCTTTTCCCTTCATTGTGTTGTTTATTTAACTAAAATCGGTTGACTAACACCTTATTTGTGATGTTTTTACTAACGCAACCCGAAATTTTACCGAACCTGAAAAAATCTTGCCCGTTCAGGGCTAAAAAACGGACAAGTGTCTGCCCTGTAAAGGGTTAACTGTTCCCGCCTTTACAACTCTGGCATCAACAGGTCTTATATAAAGATGAGTGCTAGACAATTTTCAGAATTGTGGGAATGAAAGGCAGCAAGGAGGGGAACTAGTCAATCCATCTCATATGTCTTGGCCTAGAATATGTGCAGGCCTAACACTTCACACCCTGATGGCAGTATCGGCTGTTGGAATACAATTAACATTTTGAGAAAGTTTTGTTTCCCATCGTAGAAAATATACTTCCCACTGCAGGTGTTTGTTCCTATAAACTTATCATCTTTGTTTAAATTGGAACATATTGGAACATAGATACATTAATTTCATTATGGCTGCATAAACCAGCATTGTATTATACCAAAGTGACTTCATCATCTTTTCAAAGGAAGGATACCTCATCCAGTCTCAAGGAAAAATTGTATTCACTAAGCCTGTTCTGTTGTCCTTTCAATTTCCTGCTGGGATTTGTGACCGTAACCTTCAGCTGTATTACTGGAAAGAACAGGGTACATTGCTTGTGGTTGAAGTGGGCATACCTCATACATTGAGAAACAGCGTTACCTAGCTATCAGAAGAGGCCAAAATCAATCCAATGACAACTACTACACTCTGAAAATAGGAGAGTTCCAAGCTATCAGAAATGAACAGAATCAATCCAACAACAACTACCACACACTTAACCTGTTAGAACAGGTCACTCTTTTCCTTCTCAAGGTGAGACACTGAATACACTCGTATTTGCCAGCTTTATCTTTCTGCCATACTACTTTGCAAATGTGCATTAAATAGGTTACTGGGCATGTTCTACAACAGGGGTGGGCAAATTACGGCCCGCGGGCCGCATGCGGCCCGCCAAGTGATTTTATGCGGCCTGCGAGGGCATTTAGAAATAAAACATTTTAATTCGTTTTTAAGTTATTTTGTTGAATTGTATTAATAACAAACGTAAGATTGAAGATGAATGCCGTGTTTTTAATGATGAATGGACAACTAAGTACTGTTTTATAAAAGTTGGTAGCAAATCAGTTTGCTTGTTGTGTCCTGAGTCAGTGGCTGTCTTCAAGGAGTTCAATTTGAAAAGACATTATCAAACAAAACATCCCGATTTCAGATATAATTTAACGACCGAAGAGAAGGAAAGGAAATGCCTTGAGTTGGTGAAAGATTTGGAGAAACAGCAAACTCTTTTCACTAAACAGTCTTTAATTCAAGATGCGGCAACTGAAGCTAGTCTTGTGTTGTCACGCAGAATTGTAAAACAGAACGAGCCATTTTCTAGGAATGTTTGCTAGATGCAACAAACATTATGTGTCCAAAACAAACAAAAAAACAAACAATTTTTGTGGTACTCTCTTGCATTAGATGAGAGTACCTATGTACATAATACTGCCTAATTATTGATATTTATACGTGGAATAAACACTTCTTTCAAACTCACTGAAGAGTTACTGAGTCACTCAAAGACACAACCACAGGCCATGATATATTCAATGCTGTTACTAACTGTATTGAAAGAACTGGGTTGGTTTGGAACAGGATGGAAAGTGTTACAAATGACGGAGCTCGTGCTTTGACTGGAAAAAATGTAGGTCTGGTAAAGTTGATAAGTGATCAGATTAAAGTAGAATATCCTGACCACACATTATTACCACTTCACTGTGTGATTCATCAAAAAAGTCTGTGTAAAACTGTTTTGAATATCAAGCATGTTATTGACCCATTTGTCAGTGTCATCAACCTCTTCAGATCAAGAGGACTTAATCACAGACAGTTCAAGTCATTACTTGACGATTTGGAAACTGAACATTCCGATGTCCTGAACCACACCAATGTTCGATGGCTGAGTCTCGGCAAGGTGTTGAGGCGAGTGTGGGAACTCAGAGATGAAATAGTGATGTTCCTAGAGATGAAGGGCATTGCATGTGACTTTAATACTAACATTGTCAATAAAGAGTGGCAGTTAGACTTTATGTATGCCATTGAAATTATATAAAAGTTAAATGAACTGACTGTCAAACTTCAGGGCAATGGTGTGTTTGCACATGCATTGTATGTATATGTAAAATCATTTCAGGCAAAACTCTCACTGTTCTCCAGACAAGCAAGTGAAACAATATTTTGTCACTTCCCTTTGCTGTAACAAGAAATCATTTCTGGTGAAATGACTGAAAAATACAAAGCCCAATTAGATGCATTGATTGAAGAATTTGGATGGAGATTCCAAGATTTCAAGAAATTAGAGCCATAGTTCAATATTCTCAGTTCACCTTTTAGTGGAGAAGCTGATACAGCCACAGAGGACATACAGATGGAGCTGCTTGAGTTACAAGCAGATTATGACCTGAAAGAGAAATTCAAGTCAGATGGTTTGCTGGATTTCTATGGATCTTTATCACAAGAATCATTTCCCAACTTGAAAAACTTTGCAGCTAAACTTTTATCATTATTTGGATCAACATACATTTGCGAACAAGCATTCTCTTGCTTGAAGATCAACAAATCCAAGAATAGGTCTTTATTGTCAGACTGCAACTTGCATGCTGTCATGCGAATTTCAACAAGTAAACTTGCTACAGATTTCAAGAATATTGTCAAAAATTGCAAGCAGTTACATACATCTCATTAGAAATCAACAACTGTAGTGACAATGCAGTCGCTGTGTGTCTAAATTAAAGCCATTGATAGATAATAGATCAGATGTCAAAAAGCTAGTGCACTTACATATCAACTATCACCCTTACTGAAACATCCAAACATACCCATGTCCGCAAAACGACAGATAATAAACAGCATATTCACACCAACCCTATGCTACCAATCTCAAACCTGGACTTTATCCAAATTACACCTTCGCAAAATCAACACCTGCGAAATGAGATGCCTGAGGAGAGCTGCCAACTTAACAATCCGAGACCGAGTAAGAAATGCTACTATCAGACAGACTGTGGGATCAACACCTTGTGCCACATTTATTGAAAGACAGAAGATCAAGTGGTTTGGCCATGTCGTTAGAATGCAACATCAGCAACTACCAATACTGGCCTTACATCAAAGATCATCTGCGACGAGACCACGAGGACGTCCAAGAAGAAAATGGATTGACGACATCAGAGACATTGTACAACCACACAGAATGACACTATCCAGTGCCGCCCACCGGGCGCTGGAACGCAAATTATTCCTCCCCACGACGCTTGACGGCAGCAGTGGAAGATAATGATGATGATGATAGATAGATAATAAAGAATATTTGTTATAATAACAAGTTGTAAAATCGTGTTAATAAATTAGTAAAAGTTTTTGTCCATATAGTCAAATGTAATGTATAAGTGTATAGGTAAAACAAAATTGCAATAATTAGTTATTTATACTGCTTAATAACTCATAAATAATTAATAACTATTTATTGTGATAGGTTGCTGTAAATAAAATGGTTTTATATATATATATATATATATATATATATATATATATATATATATATATATATATATATATATGCGGCCCGCCAATAGCTTTACATTAGTCAATGCGGCCCTCCGCACGAAAAGTTTGCCCACCCCTGTTCTACAAGATTGTCGTCTGTACAGCCAGATAAGAAAGATGACACAGAACTATTGCCTCAAAGTTGGAAAGAAAAAAGGACTATAGATGGATATTATAAGAAAGTGTAACCATCAAACATGTGATTGCAATAAGCAGAAGAAGAAGATCACTGCAGTATATAATTAATCAGTGTGGAATTATTTTAAGTCATAGTTGCTCACAAATGTATCTGTTTGCAATATACTTTGCTAATGGTTTTCAGTTGTTTAATTGCCACATTCATGGTCCTTCCTCTTTTACCTTACGGTGTAGAGATACCTCATTGTATTGTTTTTATGTCTGGTTCTATTGCAGACACACAGACATGCATGTGCACACAGACAATTACCATTCTCCTTCTCTCTCAGTCTCTCTATCTCTCTCTGTCTCTCTTTGTCTCCGTCTTCTGTCTCTCTTTGTCTCTTCTTCTCTGTCTATCTGTCTCTCTCTCTCTCTCTCTATCTCTCTCTGTCTCTATCTCCCTGGCTCTCTATCTCTCTCTTTCTCTCTGTCTGTTTGTCTCTCTCTGTCTCTTTCTGTTTCTCTCTTCCTCTCTTTCTTTCTCTCTTCCTCTGTCTGTCTGTCTGTCTCTCTCTCTCTCTCTCTCTCTCTCTCTCTCTCTCTCTCTCTCTCTCTCTCTCTCTCTCTCTCTCTCTCTCTCTCTCTCTCTCTCTCTCTCTCTCTCTCTCTCTCTCTCTCTCTCCGTTCCGTTTGTGACTATTCTGTCATGTCAAGAGAGAATATGTTGCTGTATGATTAAAGCTGTGTTAAATTATCATCTGACCAGACTGCACGGTGCACTTATGACTCTACATCTGTAGGACATGCAGTTGGTGTTGGGTAAGTATAACAGAATGGAGTTCACATTTAACAACAGTTTACCAAACCTGTGAATGCATGACACAGAAAATCTGGGAATTCTTAGTTTTCTCCCTTAATTCATAATCAGCTGCAGGTAATCTAGAAGCATACCGCTTTGAGTTGATGTCCATAGTATGAGATGTCAGCCACTCAGAAAGCAGTGGCAAACTACTGAACTAACATTGCCTAGTAAATAACAAACTGCCATAAATGCTGGGTTGATTGCAAAGTTCTGTAAAGGACATGCAACTAACTTTGTTTAAACCCCTTCTAACATCTTGGTTGGCGGGATACTATTGAAGTTGATAGCGAAGATTGCTGGGGATGTTGTGAGCTCTGTCAGACGCTGATTTGATGACTGGGCTCGGCACTTGTTACAAAGGGAGAAATATTGGCCATGTATTCCTCCTTGAAAGAGTATTGAAGTGCAACATAGAACCTGTACTTTTGTATGGCTGTGAAGCGTGCACAATGAGCAAACAAGCTGAAAAACATCTATTGGCTGTGGAGATGAGATTTCTGAGGAGAATGCAAAGAATACCATGGACAGACAGAAAAACCAATGACCAGGTCCTTCAAGAAACAACTTAACACCAAAACTGAGAAATGAGACGTAGACAGTCAAAAATTTTTTTAACACACTATGAGAAGGAATAAATTGGAGAACTTGGTGAGAACTGGCAAGATTGAGGGAAAAGAACAAGGTGAAAGCAGAGAAGTAAATACCTAGATGGCTTGGCCACTTGGTATGATCAAGACAAGAACACTGTTGATCCACGACTCTGGTGATCATGTGAGATGGTGAAATATGACTGCCCATGCTTATCGGCATAGCACATGATGATGATTCCCCTCTTGCTCTTGGCCTACAAAATGTGATAGCAATATCACGTCACAGACCCATAGCGGGAAACTGCTTTGGTACAATGAGGAAGAATATTTTGGTTACATTTATTTTAAAACTAAATATCCCATTTCCTTTCCTTTATTTTGGAGTTGGAAGGCTAGGATCACATTTTTAGACCAGTTAGTACTTGATGAGTGATGTCACTATCACATCGGCCATCTTTAAATGCCCAGAATATTCTCAGGTGCTAACTTTGTGAGGCTGAGTCCACCTTGAAGCATGTGGTTATATAAATAAACCCCTGCCTCGAAAAGCCTTTGAACCCACAACCTTTACCAATAGACAAATGTCACATACATTTGTTTCAGTATGAACTTAATAATAATTATAATGATTAAAAAGAATTTGTTACTAGAGGAGTTGTATTTAAATAAAAACTATCATAGATAATATCTCATAGATTGTGCAAAGGTTATTGATCAAAGGTAGGCTGATGGTGAATAACGAGAACATTCAGTTTTGATGCCACCATCATAGAAGTCAATGAAGTGCTATATACAGATTCTAGCAGTGTTGTCCTTGCCAATAATGGCAAAGCAACAGTGGGAGTTAATATCCAGTCCCCAGAGCTTTTCAACATATATCTAGAACACATTGTGCAGGAAGAACTGTGAATAAAAATTGTACTTAAAATGGCATCATGTCTTGGAAACTGAAATACTTTGGCCATATTAAATATCACAGTGGCTTGGGGGAAAAAACACTGATGGAAGGTGTGGTATCTGTAAGAAAAGCAGGGGTTGGCCAGCATGAAGATGGAGACAGGACATGGCAGGCACACCAATGGCTAGAGGATTTGTGAGCAGGAGAACTGGCAGGAGAACTGACAAGGGATTTGGAAATGTTATGGCCGGCCATGATGAAAGTTTTGTTCTGCGGAGAACCTCTACATGATGGTGATGGACATAATGCAATTTAACAGACTTGTTAGGATAATCAAGAAAAAGATGAAACAGCTGAAATTATTATTTACTCTATTATCATCATCATCATCCAGTGCTTTGCCAGCTGTCATGGGCGATCATACCTCTCCATAAATTGCGATCTCTGGCTGCATGGATCAATTTGTGTGTTAACTCCCTTCCATGCCATAACACAAGACTGAAAAGAATTTTCTCATGCTGTCTTCCTCTATCTCTCGCCAGAGTGGAGTGGCATTTTGTTTAGACAAGACAACTGCAAAAACTTTAATGGGATATAATCCAGTTAGTGATAGAATCCTCACTATTAGACTTAAAGGCCGTCCAAAAAACACAACTCTCATACAGATATATGCACCTACTTCAACTGCAGAGGAGGACGAAATTGAAGATTTTTACAACACACTACAAGACACATTAAATAAGATTGGTCATAATGATATAGCAATAATAATGGGAGATTTTAATGCAAAAGTAGGTGCAGGAAGAGCTGAAAATGAGAGACACGTTTTAGGAAAATTTGGATTAGGAAATAGAAATGATGCAGGTGACAAATTAATTGAATTTTGCACAGAAAATGAGTTGACGATAGTCAACACACTTTTTAAACAACATCCAAGAAGACTCTTCACATGGAAGTCTCCAGACAGTTTTACCAAAAATCAGATAGATTATATTTTAATACATAGAAGATGGAGATCAAGCATAACATCTGCAAAAACTCTACGAAGTGATACAGATCATCAGTTATTAGAAGCAGATCTGAAATTAAAACTCAAAAAGCTTACCCGAGGACCAAGGCCACTTCGTTTTGATCTCACAAACATACCAGACGCATACAACATAGAAGTTAGGAATAGCTTTGGGGTCTTGATGTCTGTACAAGAAGAAATAACACCTGATGAACTGGCAGTACAAGCTAGAGATATCTTGATAAATGCAGCCAAAGATCTAATTCCGACCAAGAAAAAGCAACTTAAGCCATGGATTACATTAGACACGTTAGAATTAATAAAACAACGAAGGGAGCTGAAACAGAAAGGAGATGAATCAATTAACCACAGGATGAAGTATAAATCTTTAACTCGAGAAATAAGAAAGAACACAAGAAAGGACAAAAATCAATATATACAAGATTGCTGTACCAGAATAGAGCAATATCATAAGGCTGGAAGAGATTATGAAATGTTCAAAGAAATGAAGTTATTGACAAGAAATGTTCAACCTCAATTGAATGTTATCTGTGACAAGATGGGAAATACCTTAACAGAATCTAGACAAATTCTAGAAAGATGGCAGGAGTACTGCAGTGGAATGTATGATATGAGTGACAGTGAGGATATGAATGAGATACATGAGCCAACGACAGCAGAGACAGAACCTGAACCCTCATTAGATGAAATTGCTTGGGCTATAAAGCACCTTAAGAATGGTAAATCTCCTGGATGTGATGAGATACCAGCTGAACTAATTAAAGCGGGAGGAGAAGAAAGCATACACATATATCATGCATTATGTACAAAGATTTGGAAATATGGTATATGGCCAAAAGATTGGAAGAGAACTATCTTCATTCCAATACCAAAAAAGGGCAACCTGAAATTATGCACCAACTATAGAACTGTTGCCCTGATCAGTCATGCAAGTAAAATCCTACTAAAAGTCATAATGGCAAGACTTCGTAAGAAAATGGAAGAAGAGATTAACGTAGTTCAAGCTGGATTTAGACAAGGAAGAGGAACAAGAGATCACATATTCAACATGCGTTTAATAATAGAGAAGTGCAGAGAATTTAATGTAAACCTATACTCATGTTTTGTGGATTATTCAAAGGCATTTGACTGTGTACAGCATCAGAAACTTTGGGAAATCATGAGGACTATGGGCTTTCCATCACATGTAGAACTCATAAAAATGCTCTATCTAGACCAACAAGCAGCAGTTAGAATAGATGGCGAGGCATCAGATTGGTTTGACATCAAGCAAGGAGTCCGTCAGGGCTGCGTGCTGTCACCCTATTTGTTTAACCTGTACGCCGAAAATATGAGAAATGTAAGAGATGATATAAACATATATATATATATATGATGTATAAAGATAAAGATAAAATAAAGATAAAGATAAAAAGAGATATGATGTATAAAGATAAGATATATATACATATATATATATATATATATATATGATGCCCTAAATATCGGCGGTCATGACATACCAGAGATTCGATATGCTGATGATACAGTATTACTATCCACAACATAGAATGGCATAGAAAACCTAATAGCCTCAACCCAATTGAATAGTGAAAATCACAACTTATATCTTAACATAGCAAAAACAAAGATAATGCATACAGATAAAACTACTATGGAGAAAGAAATATACATTAATGGGGGAAAATTGGAGGTGGTGGAAAATTTTGAAAATCTTGGGTCATTGATTACCAATAACGGTGACACATTGAAAGAAATTAAACGGCGACTATCCATTGCTCTTCAAAGACTAAAACAGATGAATAAATTATGGAGTGGGACAGACAGAACTACAAAAATTAGATTTTTAAGAGCATGCATCTTTCCCATTGCAACATACGCCTGTGAGACATGGACACTTACTAAACAAGCTGAACAGAGCATAAACGCCTTTGAATATAAATGTTATAGACGAGTTCTAAGAATATCTTGGGTAAAGAAAAGAACAAATGCATCCATACTTCAAGAGTTGAATATTGAGGAGGGATGGCTATTAAAGACGATAAAACAAAGAAAATTTAAGTATTTTGGTCACTTGAAACGTCACGAAGGTTTGGAGAGAACAATAATGGAAGGGTATATGCCTGGGAAGAGAGGAAGAGGAAGGCCAAAGAGAAGATGGGTGCAGGATGTGGCGGATGATCTCCAGATGGGTGTATCAGACGCGGGACATCTTGCTTGTGATCGAGAAGCTTTCCGGAAGGTTGTTATGGGAGCGAGGTTCTGCAAAGGACATGCTACTGAATGAATGAATTAATTAATTTACTTACTGAACAAGCTGAACTGCCCATAAATGCCTTTGAATATAAATGTTATAGTTCTAAGAATATCTTGGGTAAAGAAAAGAATAAATGCATCCATACTTCAAGAGCTGAATATTAAAGAAGGTTGGCTATTAAAGGTGATAAAACAAAGTAAATTGAAATATTTTGGTCACTTGAAACGTCATGAAAGTTTGGAGAGAACAATAATGGAGGGGTATATGCCTAGGAAGAGAGGAAGGCCAAAGAGAAGATGGGTGCAGGATGTGACGGATGATCTCCAGATGGGTGTATCGGACACGGGACATCTTGTTTATGATCTAGAGGTTTTCTGGAAGGTTGTTATGGAAGCGAGGATCTGCAAAGGACATGCTACTGAGTGAGTGAACTTTAATTGCACATTTAAGCACAGTCTGTTTCTTTGATGTCACCATGACTTCTGTCTTTCTATTATTCAAGCTAATAGAATGAGAGAAGTCATGGTGATATCAACATTTACTTTGCATGGATTTTGTGTGTGTGCAATTATATCTTTTGCACTGGCTTTTATTTCTGTTCACAGACCACACGGGGATGATGAGATGTGCAACTTGTACATCATGTTCTACACAGACAGTTCTGAGGCCAACCCTTATGCTGAATGTCTTAGCAACAATCAACCACAATTGACAGGGGACAGCTTCCCATCAGATGTTAGTCTTCCTTTGCCACCCAATCCTGCCTTGGAAGAAGAAGCTCAAGGACACCACCACCAGACAGCAGGTGGAGCCGGAGATTCACATCAGAAAGGTGGGTGAATATATGTCAGATTGTTTTGTATGTTACCGTAAATATGATTTAAACTACTAGCTCTTCAGTTACTATGCCATTTGTTGTAGGTGAACATGCCACTCCACAACCTCTGGTATTGCTGTTTATCTATGAGGAGCGGCTGGCCAGGTGGCTAAGAATGCCGGTTTCTCCTTCGGGAGACCCAGGTTCTAATCCTCTGTAAGATGTGGATTTCTTTTTTGTTGTCGGGGGCAACAAGGAAACATTAACCTGCACAGTTTGCAGCGACTGAACTAGCCAGGTGGCCTTAATTCCTCAGGCTCAAGACCTCAGAGTCCTACACCGCAAGGTACTATAGGAAGTAGATGACAGTGTTTTTTTTTTAGAGTTTCAGTTTATCTATACATTTGAAAACATAGTAACATAGTAACTAGTGCACTCACCTTTCAGCTGAGTGGTTCAGGTTCAAATTCCACTCAAGCTGGGATTTTTTTTCCGGCTGGAAGGTTCCATGAGTACCAAAAAATGGGAGGTAATGTGGTCAGCACAACTTCAGTGCATTTAACCATGCAAAAATGGTCTCAACCTCTTGTCCCTTATATGCCATTACATTTTTGTTTAACCTTTTTTATGTGTATGTTCGGACGGCCTGGTTGAGGGGTTAGAATGTCAGCCTCACATGTGTGTAAAAGCCTCTATCCCTCAGTAAGGCTTGAGGTGTTTGTCTGTCAGAGGTGAAATAAAACTTCTAATCTGAACACAGCGTGGCAACTGCTTGGGCAAGCGGTCTTTATTTCTCTTGGCTGAGAAGAGTCTCACTGCAGACACTAACATTGGTATTAACGCAGCAGTGATCATTTTTTACATGTTTCACATGTGTGTATGTGTGTGTATGCTCGCGCGCGCACACACATGCGCCTGCTTGCTTCATCTTATTAGTGTTCAGATTATTACTAATGTATGTATACATCTACTGCATTTTTATAATAAAACCTACAGTATTACATTCACACTGAAGCTGTGGCTTCGGGGTAGTGAACATAACGAGTCGAGGGTTCTAAATCGGTTGCAGATGATTTGGAAGCTGACCACATTGCGTTGATTTTAATGGTATAAGCGTTGGTCAATTCAGATAGCAATTGCAAACTTCCAATCTTAAACATTGCATAGCAAATCACAAACATGCAAAAAATGCTGAGATTGATTGCGATGTTCTATAAAGGACATGCAACGAACTTTTTAGCATTACTTTTACATATGAAATTAAATCAAGCAAAATACCCTTTTGCACACCATGAGACGTATTGGATGTATGGTGCTACCCCGTATTTTTAGACTCATTGACACACGATTGGCAGTGTGGTGATTATGTTCACACCGGCAGCCTTTACTTCCCAGAACATTTCCTGGTGCCCATCTTAGGTTGGATTGACCTGGGAACCCGGGTCAGGTTTTTTTTAAATCCCAGACTCTGGAGATTCGAATACTTGACCACCAGTAGAGAAGGGTGCTAGCCACAGCACCACTACCGTGTTTCCCCGAAAATACGACCGGATCTTATATTAATTTCAGCTTTAAAAAATGCACTAGGGCTTATTTTCAGGGGATGTTTTAATTATTTTTTTTTTCAGGTACAAAAATCTACATTTATTCATGTACAAACTTCTACATTTATTCAAATACATCATGTCTTCTTATGGAACATTGTAATAACTCTCCAGATCTCAAATTCCAGCCTGAATTTCTTGCTTCTCCATTTCCTGTAGAACCATTGGTCCCAGTCTCTCATGTCCAGCAATAAAGCTTTCCTTAAATGAACATTTCTTGTCCATGTAGCCTGCTCGTAGTGCACTGGTAACTTTATTTCACATGAGTGACGTATTGAATTATGAACACATCCGTTCATTATCAAGTGCACACCAGTGGCAACTGTCTCCCGACTGGCCATACGGCAACAGGTCTCTCATTCTAGCTGATGATCTTAACTGGGGCTTATTTTAGGGGTAGCCTACCACGCATGTCGTAAGAGGCGACTAAGGAGGCTTGATGGTTCCGTCGCCCTGCTACTGAGTGAGTGCGTGGCGCGACACTGTGAGCTGTGAGTTTCGTGTGAAGTGCTTTTGAATTTGCCCAAGTTTTTATTTTTGGAACGTGACTGCATGTTCAGAGCGATGGCAGGTGGCTATGTCCCAGAGTTGACCAGTTTTTGCCTTATGCAGAAATGCGTGGCTGCTGGGCTTCTGGTTGACTGCCACTGCCGTCGGTGATGAACTGTATGTTCGTGGACTGTGTAGGTGAACATCTAGGAAACATCCAGATAGGAAAATGACTGCCGATTCCATCAGAGATGAATTGGGTGTTTCGTGGGGGACTGGTGTGTTGACATTTTGGAGGCGGCATTATGCACAGTGTATCTGTGCGGGCTGTTGTTTGTCGAGACTCCTGTCTTTTCCACTTTTCACATTGGGCAGTGGGGAGCATTTTGTGTGATATTCACTGGCACAGGAACGGAACATAATTGGGACGACCCATTGCTGTGAAGTTGGAACTGCGACTAACTAACTAACTAACTTAGGGGTAGGTCTTATATTAAAAGCATCCTGAAAAATTGTGCTAGAGCTAGGGCTAGGTCTTATATTCGGGGAAACATGGTATGTCTTCCACTTTGCATTTTAATCTTCATAAATATAGTCTGTTTTGGCAGGATTATATTCTAGTTAATAATAATTTTTGATAACTAAAATATTGTATCATTACATGGCTTTCTGTAAATCATTTTCAGTGTTAAACATGAGGAATATTGACAGAAATAATATCAACATTCATAATACCTTGATGAAAAATGGCAATAACATTCAAGAAGAAATGTTACAAAGTAGCCAAAGAAATAACAACATGAAAATGGAGGATATGGGCAATTCAGCGACTAGCATACATGGAAATACAGGAGAGATAATGCAATATGATTATGACTTTGAAGATTCAGATTTAAAAGTACAGAAAAGGCAAAAACAAGAATATTATGATGAATATGCGGCCAATGATCTGAGAGAGAACGGGTTGTATCCGGCTCATTCTAATGGAGCTGTTGAGGAGGGCCGTAGTCGTAATCGCAACAAGGAGTTTGAGGCGATGAATCAGCAGATCCAACAGTTCCCTAGGAAGAATCAGCATGTCAGACCAGCACAGCATCAGCTGGAGCTTCCACGTAAACACATGTCAGATTCTGCTAATAATGCTGGAGGTAACCGTGCCGATTCAAAGAAGCCTCTAAACAGAAATGCTGGACCTCCAATGGCTGACTCAGGGACAGCTGGTGGAAAGGGATTTCCTGGAGAACAAGCAACAGTGTACAGTCGTGAGTTCTAATGGTACCCTTATCCGCATGTTCTGTTTCGTTGGAACCACTATGAATGTTTGATGTTGTTGCCTAGTTTTCAGATGTTTGAGATTCAGACATTTTTATTGACATATTTATTGAGAGCGAATATCATTCAAAACAGTGTTATCTCCTCGCGAATCAGAATAATGAAAACACAAACACTATATTGCACAATTTATTGCCTGAATATTTTACTGTAAGAATGTCATTATTACATATGATATTATTAAACAAAAGCTGTTGTTGTGAAAGCTTACAATCATAAACATGGGACTGTTAATGAAACATGGTATTCATAGTTATGCCTTCATCATTGTCACTTCTGATGTTTATTGACATGACTTCCTGATTGTCAAACCTAATGTTTATGGGCATGACCTCATCATTCTAAAACCTGATGTTTAAGGACACAACCTTGTCATCATCAGACAGAGAATAGGACACTGCAAACTTCAAGGCCACCTATACTGCAGGATAAACATTTAATCTGGTCCTGATTGTGTGTCCGAGATTAAAGTAGAGTATTTTTATACAGGAATGTGATCTATACAGAACTCTCAAAGCACAGTTCTGGTCCTCTGCAACTGCAATTAAAGACAAATAAATGGAGTTCTCAGAATAACATCCAAGTCCATCTCCACAACCATAATCAAATTCTGAGACAGAAAGCAAGTAGAACAAGAGGAAACCTGATATTTATGAACATGGCCTCTTCATTGTCAAACTTGATGTTTATGGACATCGGCTGCCAATCGCAAGCCTGGTATGATGTATTTTGTCATCAGCTGTTACTTTCATATCTGATGTTTATGGACATCGGCTGCCAATCGCAAGCCTGGTATGATGTATTTTGTCATCAGTTGTTACTTTCATATCTGATGTTTATGGACATCGGCTGCCAATCGCAAGCCTGGTATGATGTATTTTGTCGTCAGCTGTTACTTTCATATCTGATGTTTGTTGACATGACCTCATCATGGTTAAACTTGATGTTTATGGATGTGGCCTCATCATAGTCAAACCTGATATTTATATGGCTTCATGGTCAAAAATGGTATTTATGGACATGACCTCATTGTAGTCAATTAAATCTGGTTTTTGTGCACAAACTGCTGTTGTTAAATCTGATATCACTAAAAGTAATCTGTTATTGTCAAACCAATATTTTTTTTTTTAAATATCAGCTCCCGTTTTCAAAACTGATATTTATGTATGTGGACCTGTCATCCGTCACACCTGATACTCAGTTTTACAAACTGCTATTGTTAATATATATTCTATTTATGAACACAGGGAGTCATTGTCACACCTAATATTTATAAAAATGTACTTGTCATGAGATAGCAAAAGCCACATTTCAGAAAATGAAAAATATGCAATAAGTCACTATCATTGAATATCAGAGAGTACTGGAATGTTAAATAGAAACTATTTTGCAGTGAATCGTGAAACGTAAGCGAACAAATTTGGAAAGGCTTGGAGGCAATGGAAATGTGGTTCCTTAGATGATTGTTGCGATTACCTTTGACTGCCAGAGTAACTAACGATTACCTGATAGAGGCTAATAAAAGTAGAACATTAATGCAACTGTATGAAAGAGACAAATTTGGTCATGTAATGAGAAGCAATGCATTGGAAGTGCTCATCTATACAGATGGATCTATTGTAAAGCAGCAGAGAAGTGCGTGGGCATTTACAGCCCGTTCAGCGGGCCGAACCATTCAAGAATCCAGTGGTGCCCACTCTATGACCACGAGCAGCATGACGATGGAGGTGATGGCAGTTACACAGGCTTTCATATGGCTGGAATCACAGCATTATACCAACGTGTGTGTACTAAGTGATTCAATGAGCATGATTCATAAGGTCGAAGCTGGATCTGTACGTAGACAGTGGACTGAATTGCTGCGGAAGTCTGTTGTCCGTAAAGTCACCTTCATCTTCGTCCCGGGACATGCGGGAGTCGAGGGAAATGAACGAGCTGACAAACTGGCTGGCTCTGCACCCCCTGTAGATGGCCAGCCCATGGATCGTGCCGATGTTATTAACGTCCTTAAAGATATGGCGAGAACAGAGGACTTTGACGTCAGTGATTCCACATCGCTGTCCAGGATGAAAGACCTGGGAGTAAGAATCGGCACAGCCAGACGCGAGAGGTACATCGGGAAAACAAAGCGCCTCGTCAACCAACACAGAACTGGCACTATTAGCCACCGGACGCTGATGAATATGCTGGGGGGAGGATCTGAGCACCTATGGACATGTCCGGAGTGCAACGAAGATACCCCAACTGATAACTGATAACGCATTGGAAAACATCATCAGTAATTAACTAGTTAACTGAATAACACAGCAGTAGAGATTTATGTATGATCACAAATATCCTGCAAAAAGATCTTTTGTTATTTTGGTAAAATGTAACTTAATTGATGTAGTCTCATTCACGCATTTGCCCTTCTGTGTACTGCACATTTTGCATGCTATTGTGAGTGAAATTTGCCAGATGTTGTGGTATATGTGTTCACAGTTCCAGTGTATTTATTTTAGTGTGTTTTTGTTGGTTAGCCGTGTGATCTGTCCTATTGTGCATGAGCCCATTTCACCACATGTCTGAATTATTCATCATAAGTAGCTATATAAAGTGCACTAAACATTGATATTTGTGATGATTGTGCACTTACATGGTGAAAACAGTTAACAGTGTATTTGTTATGTCTACATGTTATGTTTACATGTTTATTATGGACATGGAGGAGTCCTGATAGCAGGATTAGAAACCAGATTGATTACATTCTGATTAGCAGAAGATTTAGAAATGTGTTAACAATAGCAAAAATAGTTCCCAGTGTGGATTGTTAAAGTGACCACAGATTACTTACAGGTACAAAGAAAGTCAAGTATGTAACAGGAAACACTAAATATTAATTATTATTTGTGTACATTGAGTTATGACAAGGAAATACAAAACAAATTCAACATAGAAGTACAGAGCAGATTTGACATATTGTCTAATCTAGAGATCCTATTCCAGGATGTGGATGATCAATGGGAAATGTTGAAGAATTCAGTCAGTTAGGCTGCAGAAACAACTATTCCAAAATTAAAGATGGTGGGTCATAAGAAATGGATGACTGAAGAAATTTTACAACTAATGGAAACAAGAAGATTCAACAAAAATAATCCTGCCAAATATTAAGAAATTCACAGACAAGTCAGAATATTATGTAAGGAGACAAAAGAAGCATGGCTTGAGAAAAATTGCTTAGAAATTGAAAAACAACACAACAGTCAAAATACCAAATTAGTGCACAAAAGAATTCAGGAACTTACTAATAAAAGAACAAGTAGATCAGCAGGCTGTCTAAAAACTAAAGATGGCAAAATCATGATAGAAAAAGATCAGATTCTACATGTATGGTCAGAGTAGTATGTGAAAAACCTTTATGATGATAACAGAGATGAACCTATGATATTTGATTGAATAATGAAGGACCGCCAATTTCATGCTTTCCGGCATGGCACATGATTGATTGATTGACATGGTGCCAATGCTAAACAGTGTCATTTGTTGTGTTTACATGGTGCAAACACTAAATTATGCTGTGTGCTATGTTTTTGTCTCTACCTGGTACAAATGTTAAACAGTATCAATTGTAATATTTTTTTTAAAAAGTGGCACATACTCCATCCATCATGTGGCATGCCAGAAAGCGTGGGCAGTCATGATTCGCCATTTCACTCGATCACCAGAGTCGTGGATCAGCTCAGTGTTCCTGTCTCGACCATGCCATCTGGCCATACCATCCAGGTATTTACTTCTCTGTTTTCCCCTTTGTCTGTTCCCTTCGATCTTGCCAGTTGTCACCAAGTTCTCTAATTTATTCCTTCTCATAACATGTCCAAAAAATTTTGACTGGCTACGTCTAATTTCTCTAATCAATTAACGATTTTCATTCGATCTTGCCAGTTATCACCAAGTTCTCCAATTCATTCCTTCTCATAACATGTCCAAAAAAATTTGACTGTCTACGTCAAATTTCTCTAATCAATTTACGATTTTCATTCATTTCCTGCAGTACTTGGTCATTGGTTTTTCTGTCTGTCCATGGTATTCTTTGCATTCTTCTCAGAAACCACATTACTACAGCCATCAGATGTTTTTCATCTTGACTGCTCATTGTCCAAGTTTCACATCGATACAAAAGTACAGGCTCAATGTAGCACCTCGACACTCTTTTTCTCGTTTCAATTGACATCCCTTTATTGATAAGTATTTTTTAAATCTTGCCAAAGGCTACCTTCGCTATGGCAATTCTTGTTCTAATCTCTTCAAGGTATCTGCCATCAGATGCTATGACTGTTCCGAGATAATTGTACCGATTCACTTGTTGAAGAATATTCCCATTTACGTGTATATAACATTGTGGTATATCTTTCTTCCTAGTGACGACCATAATCTGTGTATTTTTACAATTTAATTCTAACCCCAGTTGTTCACCGTGTGCAACAACCGCATCTACTAATTGTTGCAGATCCTGCTCATTGTCTGCAATCAATACTGTATCATCTGCATATCTAATGTTATTGATGTTTTGTCCTCCAATGATGATTCCATTTATATCTTCCTCATTTCTGAAAATATTTTCACCCTTTCCTTCTACAAACCCACATTGTTCTTCCCCTATTTCAAGTTGTATTTTCTTCCTAACTCTTTGCATGATAATTGATAGCAAAATCTTTGTGATGTGACTCATTATACTAATTATTCTGTGTTGATCACATTCCAAGGCTCCTGATTTCTTTGGGATTGCCATAAATACAGAATTACATAATTCAAAAGGTATATCTCCGGTATCATATAATGCGTTCAGCACTCGGGTGACAGCACATACTGTCATCCACTTAATAGTGTTATTTATTGAGTTGGTATCTATACATGGTGGGACTTTCTTTCACTAAACAGTCCTATTGGTTATGTTTCTATTACATGGCAAATACACTTAACAAAGTTTTCAGTTATTTTTGCACTATACAGATTGCATACATTTATACACTAAAAATTCTGTTGGTTGTAATTCTTTGGTAAACAATTGATACATTCATATATTATAATTGATGATCTTGTTTTAGCTGTTCATGTATCCACTAAGCCGTCCTTTACTTTTCATATTATTGATACAAACTGTAATTCAGATACATTAGCTGTGATTATTTATTTTGTTGTCGTAAACATTGTACTCTTTGCATTTAGTAAACATCAGTAGTGATTATTTTGTTGTTGTGTATAAATATTTACTAAACATGGAGTCTCCGTGGTGAAGTGGTCAAGTCATTTGACTCGGGCTCCAAAGGTTGTGAGTTCGATTCCGTGCCGCGTCCTTTGGTTCACGAGTTACATTTTTTGGAGACTCCTGTGGGTCATCACTAGAGTTAAAGAGTTCGTGCTTTGTGCGACGCTTTCCGCGCTGTGGAAATAGACTGAACCATATGGGATAAAACCCGGTGCAATGAAGTCAACCCTGTCGACATTTAAGCGACTTTTTTTAAAACATTTACTAAACATCAGTAGTGATTATTTTGTTGTTATACACATTGACCTCTTTGTGCTTGCTAAACATTAGTAGTGATTATTTTGTTGCTGTCATAAACATTGCAACCTTTTCATTTACTAAACATTAGTAGTGATTATTTTGTTGTCATAAATATTACCCTCTTTGCATTTACTAAACATTCTTCATCATTATCAGTTGCCCTGGCAACTGGCGTAAGCATTCATGTTTCTCCACAGATCTTGTTCCTTGGTGTTACGGATCCACTCTGTTGATTATATTCCTCGATGCAACTGTCTCATTCAATCCATTTCTGTCAGTTTGCTTCTGCCTCTTTTTTCCACTGATCTTTCCAGTAGTCACAATGTTTCCCAATGTCTCACAATGTTTCCCAATGTCTCACAATGTTTCCCAATGTCTCACAATGTTTCCCAATGTCTCACAATGTTTCCCAATGTCTCACAGTGTTTCCCAATGTCTCATTATGTGACCAAAGAGCGCTGTTTGTCTCTTTCTTATAGTTATATCTATAATGTTCTGCTTTCATTGGCCTGTTTCAGGCAGTCATTGGTATTTATGCGGGCAGTGCAAGGTATTTGTGACATTCATCTTAAGAACCACATCTCCTTTGCTTCCAAACTCTTTCTGATTTGTTCAGTAACGTTTAAAGATTTACTGTTCTATTTACCAACATTTACCAAGTTCTATACAATATTTGTTTTCTTTCTGAAATTCAAAAAGGCATTCAGACTAAACATTAGAAGTGATTATTTTGGTGTTGTTATAAACATTGCCCTCTTTGCATTTACTAAAGTTGTACATTGTTGGTAAATAGTATGTAGCAGTTACAATTATTTGCATTAGTTTTTGTTGTGTTAATGTTGTCTGCATGGGTGTGTTCATAATTGTTGTGATTGTTTATTTGAATTCACATTTATCTGCATTGTTGTGTATAATTTACCATTGTTCTTTTTATTTATGTGAGCAAATGAGTATATCACAGAAAAAAATAAGTTCTTAAGTGTGCACAGTGGTATTACGCTAAGCACAACCAGTAATGCTTTTTGAGTTTTGAATTTAGTGAAAATGTTCTATATTTGTGAAATGGTACATTA
Organism: Cepaea nemoralis; assembly: GCA_014155875.1. Classification (NCBI taxonomy): domain Eukaryota; kingdom Metazoa; phylum Mollusca; class Gastropoda; order Stylommatophora; family Helicidae; genus Cepaea; species Cepaea nemoralis. Next base: position 290,193 of record JACEFZ010010502.1, on the reverse strand, counting down.
AACTGTAAGTATTGTTGGGATCATTATTTTTAAACAGTAAACTGTAATATAGTATAATTGAATATTTAGGTAAGTCTTCACATTAAAAAAAAGTAATATTAAACATATTAACTCCTTCAACCTTATTCCTCTTGAGTTCCTTAAGATAAAAGCTTAAATGTTCTATCATCTTACCACTTCTCTTCAAAGAAATGTAACGCCATAACCAGGCAGGTGTGTAGTAAAATGCAGCTAAGAAAGGTTGACATGGGGCTGGCAGTATCATCATATAGAAAACAATGGATACAGAATCCAGCCAATCACGATCACCATGAATAAAAAAAGATATAACAAGGGAAAGATATGAAAGACTAGAGTAATGAAATTTTTTAGATTCATAATTTATTACTGGGAGGAGATGTGATAAAGGCAGGTAAAAGAGACTGCCTCTGTTTATGTAAAAATGATTAATAAAACATTGTTACCTATCTTGTCTACTCGTCACCCCATCTGTCACCTTGATCTACACTAATCTTCTTGTTTATGTGTATTTTCTGTGGGTTGTGGCTAGTGTATCACCGTTATCATCGACTGCAGATGGTACCTGCTACAGATTTATTTTAGCTTTCAAGCTGTCGTTAATAGATTCTTATTAATCATTGTCATCTGTGATCTATTCAAATGCACAATCATGGCCAGAGAAGTCTACATCATTTGTGTTTTTCAGTGCCTCCAACACTTCCTGTGGATCAGTCAAATTACACCTGTTTTTGATTGCTAGTACTGGGTGTGATTTTTACTTGTCTCATTCATTACAAAATTCATATAAAAATCAAACCAAACGGTATTTGAACTATGTAACTGTGCAAGTGACATCTTTGTTTAAATGTATCCCATAATTCTATTAAAAGAAACACTGAATAGTCTGTGTTTAAAGTTTTCTATTATTAATATAAGATTGATTTCCCAATAGCCTAAGTTTGTTGCCTTACATTATATAGAAAAAATAGTGCTCAACCCACACTTACATTATATAGAAAAAATAGTGCTCAACCCACAGTAATGGACTTAACATGTTCAAAGTGGTAAAGTGTAAAAGATGTCACATAACTGTGTAGACGTGTGATTTCTTTTAATGCTTTATTGTAAAACTAATTTTTTTGTATTGTAATTTTTGTCCTGGTAAAGACACCTTCACATAATGAACAGGATTATTTTAAAAGACTAAAAACATATCTGCACCATAATTAATAGGACGTAAGAACATAAGCCAAATGTTATTAATAATGTTCTGTATAAGTTTTATATTGTGAACTGATGAAATATTGATCTGTTAACTTCTCAGGCATTCATTTTGAACACAAGCTAGAGTTTAACTCTTCGTGGCCAAGCGAAAAACTGATGCTGGGCCAGATTGGAGGTGTTGCCACTGACAAAGATGGAAATGTATACATCTTTCATCGAGGTTCTAGAACGTGGACTGCGCAGTAAGTAACTATTATTTGTGTTTAGGGGCAGTTTATATGAAAACACCTGTCTGCTGCTTTCTGAAAGCATATTATATATAACAGTGATTCTCAACCTTTTTTGACCTGTATCCCCTTCACCATATTTTCAGAATGTCATCCCCCCCCCCCCCTTCCTCCTATCAAAAATTTGGCCCGTACCCCCCTTCACCGTATTTTCAGAACATCATTCCCCCCCTTTCATATTTCCTATCTAAAAATCCCCCCACCCCTACACAGTATACGTAAAAATGGAAGGTAAATTTAATAGCATATACTAAAATGTCTAGACATCCACATAAAACATGATTTGTTGGTCTACTTACTTTATAAAATGAATTTTAGAAGGATGAGACGTACATAACTGTAAAGTATGAAGGGAAAAACAATATCAAGTAATCGGTTCTTGTATTAACGCGATCTTGAAATAGTCTTCATTCCTCCCCTGGAAACCCTAAAATTCCCCCCCCCCTGGAAGGGGAGGGAGGAATTCCCCACCGGTTAAGAACCACTGATATAGAACATACTTTGCTAGTTTTTCTTTATTATATTACTGAAAGGGAGGTGTGATAGTGCAGTGGCTAGCCCTTGCTTACCTTTCGACCCCGTGATCATGTTTTGAAATCCCTCAAAGCAGGGATATTTTGAGTTTTTTTATTATTAATCTGGGCTATCAATTGACACAGCCTGAAGTGGGTAGTTCTGGAAAGTAAATGCTTTCAGTGTGATATTGATCACATCACCTGTCTATAGCTGATTTTTTTTTTCATATCCCTTACAGGACACCGCTGTCAACTTCAGCATCTTTCAGCTGATTGTTGATTTCTTGGCAAGATTACGCTCAGTAGTTTGCCATTGCTTTCTGAGCGACCAGCTCACATACCCCGTAAGTTACCGACGCGGAGAGAACCGCTACCAATTGTCGCGCACGTCACGTCATATTACGAGAGTATACAGGATTACGGAGAAAGTCGTGTAACCCATAGACCAAAGAGACCGGCCTATAGCTGATTAGTCTATAAAATTATCTAGCAAGTCCTAGATACCCAATAAACCTCAAGACGTTGAGAACGTTCCTTTACTTACTGTATTACCGTATCATTTAGAATATATCTTTTATTTATTGTGTACATTCAGTGCCATTTTTTTTTTACCACTGTAAAAACTGTCTCCATAATTGAGTTTTGTTTTCTTACTTTTAGAATATATTTTTATAAATTTCTCTTTTCTTCTCGCATTACCCTCTTCTTCTTCCTCCACTTTCTTCTTCCTCTTCTTCTTCCTGTTCTTCTTCTTCTTCTTCTTCTTCTTCTTCTTCTTCTTCTTCTTCCTTCATCTGCTGCCACTACTGCTGCTGCTGCATTTTAGTTCCTTCTTGAGCTAAAATAAAATGTCTTTCATCTAGTGTGTTTTTTTTTTTACATTAACTAAGTCTTAAGTGATATCTTTGTGTGGCTCTTTGTGGAAAATTAACTATTACTGGATACAAAACAAAATAAATATCTATTATTTGTTTTTCAGGTCCTTTTCACTTGATGACGACTTCATGGATCAGAATTCTCCCATACAGGAGGATGTGATTGTTGTGCTCAACAGCCAGGGGCAGCTTGTACGCAAATTTGGAGCAGGGCAGTAAGTCTGTATTTCTTTGTGTGAATAAGAACAGAAGTAGATTATTGGCTGATTGATTAGTTGATTGGTTGATTGAGAGGATTTAAGGATCATCCTTGAAGATGATTAATTATCAAAGTATTTGGAAAGAGACAATGATTAAACCAAGTTTGTTCAATCTACTTCAACTATGGGAATGTCCCGAATGCTGTGATGTCGGTTCCTAGTTCAATCAATCAATCAATCACTTCAACAAGCATTTTTTCAGGTTTTGCTTTTCCTAGCCTTTGACTGTTCCCAGTCTACCTATAAGGCTGCAGGTTTGTATATCACTTCTGGTTCCTATCCCTTGACCTGTTCGACATGGGAGATCCTGCAAGTAGCAGCGTTGCTGTTGGCATAGCTCATGGGGTCACTGGATCATGTAGGCCCCTCTACCACTACAAGGTGGATAGACAGCAGACGGGTAGTTGTTACCTTGAGTTTACTTTTATGACTTTAATATGTTTTCTGACTTGGTGATTTTTGTCTTTTGTTCAGGATTAGCATGCAATATCATCAGTTATTAAATATAAAAATCAGCACATTGCTGAAATATGAAAAAAAAAATAGTGTGGACACATAGCTACATCATAGTTTTATCTAGTGCTTAGATAGCCACATATTCTTGTACATGAAAGGCAGTATATGCACATCTACTTTTAAATCTTAATCATAATTGTATGTATTATACTATACTATTCTGGCACGTGTTGTCTTGACAAATGATAGTTTGTTACTTGTGCTTTAAAAAGGCATAATACCTACAACCCATGTTGGCAGCGAATGTGGCTGATCAGACCATTTTGCACTGTAAATGTTCGTCCACAGCGGATGCATGTGAACACATGGTCATTTCCACCATCACGAACAATCTGACATCTCACACACTCAGTGTATGACATATATGCAATCATTTTCTCCTTTGTCTTTATTCCATTTCTGATCTTTGCCTTCCATGCAACATGATCAGCTACGACTTGCTCCCAAGATGCAATATCAATGCTTGTATCAATCATGTCCCACTTATACACATCTTTGTATTGTAATAGAAGCCGACCCTGAGGTCTTTTACCCAGCTGTAATTCACCAAAACAGATGTTCTTTGGTATTCTACCATCATCCATCCTCCTAATGTGTCCTTTCCATCTAAGTCTACAAAGACTGAGCATGTTGACAATTATAAGGGGATTCTTCAAAAGGCATTACTTACCTACTACCTACTACCTTGAAATCCAAGCTCAACCCTCTTTTGTCTTGAATCAGCATATCAAGATAGTTTGTATGTGCAGTTTTAGGGAACATAACCACTCAGTGCTTTGCCACACCTAAATGTAAGAGGACATATTATGAATGAATTCTTCCCCATAACATTGGAATTAATCATGCATTTTATCTTGACTATCATATTTTTTAGAGTTATTCCTTTTTATGAATCCAAAATTACACTTGATTAAAACTTGCTGTTGTCTATCAGATACTTTATGCCTCATGGAATTGAAGTTGATAAGGATGGAAATATCTGGCTCACGGATGTGGCACTGCACCAGGTATACTTATAACTTTCTGATAATGTATTCTAGATATTTTACAATAAGAAATAAAATGTTGTATACAATGAAGCATTTTATCTGAATGTTACATTTCTCACACAGCACCTCCAAAAGCATGAAAGCTTATTTTTTTATCATTAAAACTCCATTTTGTTAAATTTTTTTGGGTGCTCGCTCGCTTTGAACTCAAGCGTAGTCCATACACACTATTTATAGTAGTGATTGACTAAATTTTGCGTGTGGGTTAGCTTTCCCTATTAACAGTGTCCCTTGCCATCAGGTGAACTCACTCCGACTTCAGAGGTGTGAAAACTCCATAAAAGTTGCCTGTATATATATGTGTGTGTGTGTGCATGCATGCTTGTGTGTGTATGTGTGAGACCATATGGTGGTAAGAGGGTGTAACCCAATAAGTTAGTCTTATTATAATGAAATAAAACAATTAATACATAGATGTGACTTTTGATTAACTCAGAGAGTTTAGAACCTGTGTACCTGATGTGAATTTTGACAGAACAGCGGGTCACAGCACTCGAGGCATGCCTATAAGTACTCCATCACTCTCAAAAGATATTGAAGAGTAAGGATATTTATAGTAGATACTCCATCCTCTACCATGTTTCTTTCTGCTAGAGCCAAACTGGATTCCTTATGCCATCAGTAATAGCTGCATGTAGTTACTGATTTGTGCTTCCTCATACAATAGGAAATTATAGACAGTATCATGTTTTCTGTGCTAAACTTCATTGTTTCCCCTGGAGGCCAAACCAACTAGCCCTTTCATCTCTACATTCACTGGCATTGCCATGCCTGGATAATAGATCCACTTGAAATATCCAGAGTGAACCTTCTTGGCTGAGAGTTAGGTATGATGACTACCTTACTTAATGGAGCATCAGATAGCTGTCTCAGAGCCGCAGTGATTGTTCCACTCCTATTCTCATACAGAATGTTGTCCTTGAATATGCTCCATTTTGCTCTGTGATGATCTTAAACTCCATCTAGCCATGATGCCCCAGTTCAATCTCTCACCTCGCTGCACTGATTCTTCTGTATATATTATTGCATCATCCTTCCCAGTGATACTTTTTATCAGCTGCCTCATTTACAACTCTACTCTACCACTGCACCACTTCCTCGATTCATCGCTAAGTGTTATGTGGACTTGGTGATATTTTGCCTTGTCTTTATTCAAGTAAATCTGTTTCTTCTTTGCCCATATCATTAACGTAATTGTCATCTCACCACTCTCCATCTGTGATATTCCGTTATTGAGTCTTGCTCCCTTGTTGACAGTGATGTTTCTATGTAGTAGATGTCGAATGACTACTTGTGTCCTTTAAGCCTAAGCTTGATGTGCGCATATCTGGAGCTAACTGAGAGGAGCATCCAACTCATTGTTTTTGTGGAAGTATCTTTACTGCAGCCCAGCACTGCATCCCTTTATATTTGAATACACTCTAATCTTTAGCACTGTTGCCCTCTACATGAGTACACCCAGCCCATGATGATTAATGGGTAGCACCAGTAACAGTGCTGTTAATCTGCTGGTCACACACTATAGTGTTATTATTGTGTTACTTGTTTGACAAGCTGCAGTCAAAGGTTATCTCTATGTATTTTGACCTGTCATGCCTATCAATAATTTCCCCAATGAAGTACACATTATGGAGGTTGGCTTTTACTGTGGTTTTGTTCAAGGAGCACTACATTACATTCATTAACTGATGTCCTCACACCACTGAAGTATTTCATGTAATGTATTCCTCTGCTGATATCTTGTCTATCTGAGCCAGTCCTGTAAATGAGAATGCCATAATCAAATACTAGAATTCACCCTAGACTGTGGACTGTAATTGGGCTCGTATTGATGTGTAGATGTTGAATAGTATTGAACAAACGACCAAACTATTTTCAAAGGCTTACAAATTGGGCACACAGGCCTATCTTACATTCGGCCCTTCCAATCACTCATCTTTCGTACAAAAGAAAGTTGTGAACATAAGCAATGCATATTACCATGTTATAAGACAGGCAGGCAGCCAGACTCACAGACACATGCACATGCATAGACACATACATACATACTTGCATACATACTTACATCATCTACACTCCATAAGTTAAGCCTTTCATTACTGTAATCTTTGTTTATATTGTTGTAGGGGATTGGTATTCTAACAGATCGACCAACCATTTCTCAAGTTTACTTACCTTCCCAAAAGCCATGCTTATACATCAAAAATATTGTAAAGTGGATTTATGTTTTTTAGTTTTTAGTTATACCACAGTAATAACATCTTTCAATAACTACACATCTTCAGTTATTTACTGTAGCATTCTGCAGTTGTGCCTAAAGATCTATTCGTTCTAATTAACTCCCTCAGGTGTTTAAGATTGCACATGGAGAAATAACACCCAGCCTGGTCCTTGGACACAGATTCCAACATGGTTCAGATTTAACTTCTTTCTGTAAACCCACAGATGTGGCTGTCCTTTCTTCTGGAGAGTTCTTTGTCTCAGATGGGTAAGACACATGATATTTTATGTTTAATCATTATTTTGCTGAGCTAATTACATTAACGCCGGTCTCCGTGGCAAAGAGCTTATGGACGCGATTCGTAAGCCCGCTTACTCACGTTCGAAACACAGCTGCGATTGATTTGGCAGTAGACAACGTTGCACTGGGTTTTAACATGTTGGTATGGGAAACGGTCATTCAGAAAGCAATGGCAAATTACTGAACGTAAACTTGTCCAAGACAACAATAGCAGTAAAATGCTGGTGTTGACAGCGATGTCCTGTAAATAGGATATGCAAATAAATAAACATTACATTAACATTAAATCTTCATCCATTTTGTTGCTTGTGATCATGTTCTAGTAAAGCTTACTGATTCTTCTTCTTGTTTTTTTTTTTTTTTTTTTTTTTTTTTTTGGTGATTCATCATCATGTGCCATGCCGATAAGCGTGGGTGGTCAAGTTTGACCATCTTACATGATCACCAGTCGTGGATCAGCTCCGTGTTTTTGTCTCTGCCATGCCTGGCCAGGCAATCCATATATTTACTTCTCTGCTTTCCCCTTGTTCTTTTCCCTTCAATCGTGTCAATTGTCACCAAGTTCTCTAATTAATTTTTTCTCACAAAAATTGTGACTGTCCTCGTCATATTTCTGTAATCAGTTTACAGTTTTCATCTACTTCTTGTAAAACTTGCTCATTGGTTTTTCTGTCTGTCCATGGTATTCTTTGCATTTTCCTCAGAAACTGCAATTCCACAACCATTAGATGTTTTTAAGCTTGTCTGTTTAGTGTCCAAGTCTCACATCCATACAAAAGTACAGGTTTTATGTAGCACTTCAACACTCTTTTTCTCATTGAAATTGACATATTTTTATTAGTCAGTGTTTTCCATCTTGTAAAAGGCTACCTTCGTATATTGATTCTTGTTCTAATCTCTTCAAGGCACCTCCCATCAGATGTTATGACTGTTCTGAAACAAGGTTCATTTTGGTGATTCATTCATTAACATTAAATCGGTACTGCTTTATGGGTCATAAACATGTACAACGACTAACAGAATTACTAATAAACTACAAACATGAATTAATTGGTGCCTATGACGAATGTTAATAAACTGGTAAGGTAGAATAACTATTGCTATAGGCTCAGGAGAGAACTAAGCAAATTTTGGTGAATCTAGAACAATGGAAAAGATGCTGACCTGAGCACACACTGAGAAAACCTGAGGACAGTATAACTAAACACTAGCATTGTCTGGAACCCACAAGGCAAACAAAATAGCGGGAGACCTAAATACATTCTGAGTAGATAATTACAGACGGAGATAAATCATATTGGTAGGACATGGAGGAAACTGCAAAATATGGGACGGCTTGATGTGGGTTGGTTGAGAGCCAGTGCACCAGTGGGGGATAAAGAGCAGCAGAAAAAGAAGAAGAAATACATTAACATAAAATTCAAATTATTTGCTAATTATTAACAGCAACTATTTTAATGGCTTTTACATTAATCTTAATTTTAGTTCATTGATGTATATTTTGTGATCATATTTAACATGGAGAGAATACAGCTGGTGACTAATATGTGAGTAAAGGACCCTTTTACATACCTACAAGTGCATTGGGCATATGGTGCTAGACACATACATTTATAGACTAATATGACACAGTAATTTCAACTAGTGTAGTATGTGATATGGAACAAAAGAAAAAGCAGCGGCTGCAGCAGGATATATCAATATGAATTGCAAACAATTAGGTATATTTATTTTAATACTTCAGTATTATATATTTATTGATTGTTTATGTTTTTTGGATAAGTCACACTTTGTTTTCACCTGTGTAAGATGGAGTTCTTTGTAAGGTATGTACATTGTGTCTGTGTCTAGTATGTCTCTTCTTTTCGCAAGAGCTAAATATACCTAATTGTTTGAGATTCATTGTGTAGTATGTGAGCGATGCAACAAGGCAAGATGATTAGATGTAACCAATAATCTGCTTAAGTCCTTTATTCCCCTATTGGAGCATTGGTCCTCTATCATTTTATGCCAAACCATCCCATCTTTTGCTATCTCCTACACCACATCCTCCCTATATTATTTATCTCTGTCTCTAATTCTTTACTTCATGTTTTTTGTTTGTTTGGACACACTCTTTTTCATTTGCCCTGTAGGTTCAGAGAAAGGACTTTCTAGTTATCCTGTTTTCTTAATGTGTGTTCTAGTTGTGCTGTTTTCTTAATGTGTGTTCTAGTTGTGCTGTTTTCTTAATGTGTGTCTTTTCCTCACCTCTTCATTTGCTGGAATATACCTAGTATTGTCCCTTAGCTCTGCATTAGTTATTCTGTCACCATGAATGCAGATTACATTGTCAGAGTCCTAACTATCTTCTCCTTCTAGCTCACTGGACTCAGACAGGCAAATTACAACATCTACGACACATATACTAATAACACATGACTGCAATCGGAAACTCGCAGGAGCTGTCTCCTGAACAACCTTTATTACATTATACTACAGGATAACAATATGGTCTCACTTCACGCTTAAGCAATCATTCGACACAAGCAGCCAAACGCTCGCTCACATGGGCGATATTTACACTGTCGCCCGTATGACCATTCGCAATCACAGTCTCACATCATCCCGCACATATCACAGTTAGTACATTCCTCGAATATCAATACACAACGTTCATCTCATCTATCCGTCACAACACTATCGTTCGATCGTTCTATCTCTCGCTATTCTCCACACGTCCGTCTCTATCCGCTGTCTCACACACACTGACTCTCTCCTCCTTGACCTTCCCACATCACGTGGGTCTGTCCACGGGCTTCTTGCCTGATCGTCCGTTAGCCAAGCCGTGGTGTCTCCTACTGCCCTTGACCTCAGCTATTGCTTACACTGACTCTTGCTTACATACAGGCAATTACACTATTGCTTACATACAAGACCCTGACATACATGTCTGTCAATAAATAAAAAAGACCATTGATTAAAAAAATATTTTTGCCAATGTTAGGCTCCAAGTTTTATTGACTTTGTATTAGCAGAAAATATTAGCATTTGATTATATTTGCTTTCAGCTACTGCAATGGTCGAGTCCTGAAGTTTGCTAAGAATGGAACTTTAATTAAAGCATGGGGAGAGAGACAAGCATTTGCTGGTAAGAAAACAAAAGCTTTTCTGGTAAATAATTTGGAGGTAAAGACTTCTTGTGATATGTAAAAACATGTCTGACTTCTGCCATGTCTGATAAGGTTGTTTTTTTTTGGGGTTCCTGAGACGAATGTTGTGAATTCCTTGGTCTGCCAAAGTAACTAACAACGAATGCCTGAAAGAGGCTAATGAAACTAGAACATTATATACAACAATAAGAAAGAGGCAAACAACTTTTTTGGTCATGTGATGAGAATAGAAGCATTGGAGAACATCGTGACAACTGGAAAGATCGAGGGGAAGAAAGGCAGAGGCAGACCAAGAGAAATGATGCTGGACGGATTGAGACGGTGGCATGGAGGAATATCAATTGTAGAGTTGATCCAGAAAACCAAAGACTGAGATCTGTGGGGAGTCATGAACGCCTATACCAGTCAGCATGGCACTTGATGATGATGATGATATCCTATTTACAGGACATCGCTGCTAACACCAGCATGTTACTGCTGTTGTTGATGTCTTGGCAAGTTTTACGTTCAGTAATTTGCCATTGCTTTCTGAATTACTGGCTCCCATACCAACACGTTAAAACCCCAGCACGACACGGCCTGCTGCCAAATCGGTGTGTTTCGAACGCATGGTAAGCAGCTCACAAATAAATAGCTTTCGCAAGCCTTTAGGCCACGGAGACCAGTTGCATTAGCTTAGATTCAGAAAATGTAGTGTGTGTGTTCATCATTGTAGTCGCAGGTGAGGTTTGTTTACCTCAGCATCCTTGGGTGGACGAGGAGCAACAAAGCAAGAAGTTATTGGAGAACGAGCAATTACTAGTCACCATGCCTCATGTTAGAAGTGATGATCTTAGATTTGTCTTTGATTTGCTTTGTCTCTACCCTTAAACTGGGAGGTCTTTGGAATGCCACCTCAACTGTGCTTTGTAGTCAAAAGCCATCTGAACCATGTTACTCTCCAAAATGCACTCTTGTGTGGACATTGTTCTCAGTTTTATGAAACAGCCCGCTGTTAGATACAGCCAGTGGCCTTGGACAAAATCTGTTTTGAGGAAGCAAACTTTACACAAATGCACGCCACAGTCAGACACCATGACTTTTTATGTGCATAACTAGATTTGACTCACTTCTCTCAAATGGGGAACTAATTGGCTTAATAAAGAACCGACCACCTTCTCTTCAATTTACCTTGTATTTTCAAATTCTTTGGACAGTCTACCTCATCCATCTCCTAACAATTACTGACTCATTCCATGGATATATGCCATTTCGACTACACCTTGTAGTCAAAGCCCATGTAAACCATATTATTCCCCAATATGCACTCATGTGCAGACATTGTTCTCACCTTTATGAAACAACCAACCACCTTCCCTTCAAATCCTCTGTACTTAACGCCACAGAAAATCTACAGCCTCCTCCTACAGTTATTAACTCACTCCATGTATAAGAACAGTGGAGAAGGACCTACACCACCTTCATAAGAATGGTCATTGGGCTATATAGAGTAGACAACTCAGCAGCACTGGAATCAACCATAACAACTGCACTTGTGTTTTCACATGTGTTTTATCTCTTGTCAGTATTTTGGTATCAGGGTTTTTTCTATCCATTTCTTAATATTATCTGTCCAGCTTTACTATTGTCCTATTTTTCATGGAAGTGTTTCAATAAGTATAATGTTTGACAAACCAGTTTATCATGAGTCGAGGCCATATTGTTGATGTTAAATTATCTGTATGTTTTAGAAATTTCTATTAGAGTAATTGTGGTCATATGCACCATAATTTTCAAGGCACATGTTGTTGATGTAAGTTCTTGTATTGATTGTCACATCAAGACATTACTCTCACCATCAGTAAGTGCCTTGTTAACTGGCATGGACAATCTTGTTTCTCCTCTACTCCTGTTCTCTAACACTATTTTATCAACTTATATTCTGACACTCTATGCCATGATACATGGCAATGTAGTGTCTACCCTGTATGCTTAGTAAGCATTGTCCTATCTTTTTCTCTGGTATATTTCCCTTAGTCTTATTACAATTGCAATAATAATATTTACTATTAATTAGTCATGTAGTAATTAATTTTGCACATTTCTATGCATTCATAATGCATGTTTTGTTGTTTAAAATTAACCTAATGAGTAATGTGTGAATGAAATAATGTATAAAAGGAGAAAGAATGGAACAGCAGAATGTTGTATGGGCCTATGATTCCAATTCTTAACTCTTTGAAAATAAAGTTAATTTGTTTCTCATAATAAGAGCACAGAATGTTGACCATTTCCTTCTGCTGTCTGTGGCAAGTTTGCTTTGTGTGTTGACCTCTTTCAAAATGTTACCCACTTTGGCTGTCCATTCTGTTTTTAACATGTTTCTTCTCTTTTAAAAGTTATTCTAAGTAACGTAAAATTTCTTTTTTTAACTGTTATTGACAATGACTTAATACATATGTTTTTCTTTATTTAAAAGCAGTTTTTAACTTGACTATACTGCTCTTTATTTTTATGAAACATCGGCAATTTTAGATCATCCAAGTTCCCAAATTTTACATTTTCTTGATTTGCTCTACGTTAGTCCCATTGACAGTTGTTGCAAATTTGGGAGGGGTCTGGTTTTTTTATATTACAGTTAGTTCAGTCTTCTGGAATTCAAGTCTTTATTGCTTTGTGCCAACCCAACTTGCCAATTTATCAGATAAGGACCTTTTTTTTATTTTTTTAGCATATCCTTTTACAGGACTTAGCTGTCAACACCAGCATCTTTCAGCTGTATGTTGATCTCTTGGCAAGATTACGCTCAGTAGTTTGCCATTGCTTTCTGAGCGGCCGGCTCACATACCCCGTAAGTTACCGATGCGATTCGAACCACTGCTGATTTGAACCGTCATCACGTTACCTGACGAGAGTATACGAGATTACGGAGAAAAGTCATAACCTCTAAGCCACGAAAGGACCATTACCATTTGCAATAACCTTTATGGTGTCAAAGGAGTGACTGGCACTAATGAAAAAACAAGGAATTAAGATCTCATCACATTCTAAATCAGTGGTTCTCAACCGGTGGGGAATTCTCCCCTCCCCTACCTCCCCAGGGGGAATTTTGGGGTTTCCAGGGGGGAATTAAGATTATTTCAAGATTGCGTTAATACAAGAACCGATTACTTGATATTGTCTTTCCCTGTATACTTTACGGTTCTGTACTTCTCGCCCTTCTGAAATTTGTTTTATAACGTAAGTAGACCCACAAATCATGTTTTATGACATGTAGACATCTAGACTTGTTCTAGTATGTGTTATTAAATTTAGCTTCCATGTTTACACTATACTGTGTAGGGATGAAGGGGAATTTATAAGGAGGAAATACAAAGGTGGAGGGGGGGAATGACATTCTGAACATATGGTGAAGGGGTGTATGGGCCAAAAAAGGTTGAGAACCAATGTTCTAAATCAACGCATCATAAGTTCACTTAAGCATGATATAAGCAACAGAACATTTGAACTATACTTTGTAGTGGCTGCAGTTGGCACATCAGAAAAAAACTCATGGTTTTAGCACCATAAAAGCAGGTGCAATATCCTAGCAAAGATGATTGGTGCTAATCAACCAAGAGAAAGAGCTGGATGTCTCTCAGCACAGGGTTAGATATAGAGCTCCGTGCTGACAACAGGATATGAGATGTCAGGTTCATGGTGTTATAGCAAGCCACGGCTTTTTAGTTAAGAATATTAGCCAAGCAGCAGAAGAGGAAGAAGCTTGGCTCCATCATAAAGGTAAATTAAGTTGGGAATTGGTCACGTAGTGTCAACTTCATAATGCTCTTCACTCCTGGTCGAGGTGGCTTACATGGGGCAGAGGACCAGGAGAGAATTTAACAGTGGTTTGCACTGGTGTTATCAGTTGGGCTTTTTTAAGGGTTCAAAAATAGAACAGGAGAAAGTGCTTGGGAGTCATGACCCAAATGTGTCTGCCTCTGAAAGGTGTCAAGACAATAAAATGGTCAGAATAATTTCTTTAAGAGAAACTACAGCTGATGATCAGAAAAGAAGTCTCCTGTTCTGCATGCTCTTTTACTGAAGCCACTACATTTTCTATCATTACATTATCAATATTGTTCTCACTCCATGTCAAAAATAAAATTTTGGATTGTTTTCTTATGTAGTGTTTAATTTCTTTTTGTGAATTTCTCACAAATATACATATTATATTGTAATTTTGCTTTGTGTGTACACATAGAGAAAGAGATATAAAAAAGAGAGAGAATATGCAGAGAGAGATGTTTGAGATTGTATCACATGTATAAAATGTGTGAGAGAATTAGTCTAGTAAATTGATTCATCTCTGCATTGGCTGCCACTGATTTTTTTATATTGCAGCCAACCCTCCCCCGATTGGAACATTTGACATCCCTCACAGCATTACAGTATCAGAGGAAAACCATCTGGTCTGTGTGGCAGACAGGGAAAATGGACGGGTGCAGTGTTTTGACTTGGATGGTAATTTTAGGCACGTGATCAAGCATCCTGAATTTGGGAATAGACTTTTTGCTATTGAGCAGTCTTCTGTTCAAGGTAAGAATTCATTAGAAACATTTCAGCATTAACGACCTTTTTGTTCGCAATTAAAGCTGCTGAGCTGGCAAGTTAAAGGATGCGTATGTGTTCAGTGATTGCTGTGTTGTGCTAGGTATCCGAACATCTCCACCATCCACTCCTGCATTATTTAATAAGTACAGGTTAGAACCATTTACACAGGCCTGGAGGTTTATTGGACATGTAGTCCTAGCCCCATTTTTGTATAGATCAATTGGCACTCAAGGTCAGCAATACACCAGTCGCCTTTACTTCCCAGGGTATTTCTTGATATCCCTTTTAAGCTGGGGCCAATTTTAATCATCCACCTCAATGCAAATTCAAACCCATGTTCCCTTGACCAGCAGGAAAACATGTTAACCACTGTGCTACCATGGCTTTCTCACCATTTATTCAATAATAAATTACTCATCGTTTTATGTTCAGTCAGAATATCAATGTGTACATGCTACTAAATTACTGTCTGTAATTTTTGGCTGAAAATGTCTTCTATTTAAAATATACTAAGACTAAAGGAGAAAATTATTGCAGATACACCTAGCATGTGAGACGTAAGATGGTGCATGGTGGTGGAAATGACCACGTGTTCACATGCACCCACTGTGAACAAACATTTACAGCGCAAATTGCCCTTATCAGTCACATTCACTACCGCCATGGGTAAAAGTTATTATGCTTTTTTGAAGCACAAACTATCGTCTGTCAAGACGGCAAGGTGCCAATGAATGAATGAATACTAAGACTTCATAAAGCAATTAACACATGTGTTTGTTATTAGCTATGAAGGACCAGCTGTTGTGCTTTTTTAGTCAAAATTGGCCCGATAATTTCTTACCCTGGCCTTACGAGATCTATATTTGTCATGTGGTTTTTCTGACATTCTGCAGACTTAATTCAATGAAGTCATATGCACAAGTCTTATGCTTAGATTTACTGTTTCTTTAGTATATACCATCAGTTCTATGCGTTGTGGAGAGAAATCTTGTTGGTGATTTTTAGCTGGAGTCAGGGGGATGGTCATTGCTAAGCAGAAAGGAGCCTATATTGTTGCAACCTCAAGTATGAAGATGGGGATGGCTGTGATCACTTTGGCTTTCAGGTGACCAGCTGGTAATCAAGTAACCACATCTATCATAGTTTTTAAAAACATAAAGCATGCTATTCAGTCCTTAAGGGAAGGCAGGGTACCACATGGGCCGTCTCTGCCATCTAAGTAACCCTAAGTGAATGCAGAGTCTGTAAAGAATTCTCTGTCTAGGGCTGTGGTTCTCAACCTTTTTTGGCCCGTGCCCCCCTTCACCATATTTTCAGAACGTCATTCCCCCCTTTCGTATTTCCTATCTAAAAATCCCGTCCCGCCCCTACATAGTATACGTAATAATGGAAGCTAAATTTAATAGCACATTTTAAAACAAGTCCAGACGTCCACATAAAACATGATTTGTGGGTTTACTTACTTTATAAATTGAATTTTAGAAGGGTGAGACATACAGAACCATACAGTATGAAGGGAAAAACAATATCAAGTAATCGGTTCTTGTATTAACGTGATCTTGAAATAATCTTAATTTCCCCCCCCCCCCCCCACCCCCCCCCACCCCCCCCCCCCCCCCCCCCCCCCCCCCCCCCCCGCCCGTAAACTCTAAAATTCCCCTTGGGGGGGGGGGGGGGGAAATTCCCAACCGTTTGAGAACCACTGGTCTAGGGAATCATCATGTTCTGCAAACGTCTGCTTGCCTCATTTACATATATTAGGCTTTCTGTTCATTACAGGATGGGTTTGTATAGACTAGTCACAAAATGAAGAATGTAGTGACTCTTCCAACTTGATGGTGCAGTGTTAGGTTCTTGCAGTAATTACATCACAACTGGAGTCACTAGTATAAATAGATCTTTGAACTTTGGCCAACCATATTCATTGGATGAAATTATGAAAATGGTTGGCCAAAGTTCCAAAATCAACTTATATTAATGACAATGAGTAGAGAGAGAACAATTATATTAGTGACAATGAGTAGAGAGATAACATTGTGTTGGCTGCTGCATAGGGGGGACTGAGCACTACTAGGAATACCCAGTGTATGGGTATGTTGATCCTGATAACATAAAATAACATAACATAACTTCTGCCAGACAGGTCTGTGAGTGAAAGTGCTGTTTGCTTCCAGGACCTGGGCTTTGATTAGATCTTTTTACATTGAAGATCACGAAGATTGACATTAGCATAAAAATTATAAGTAACATATTTTCTGAGATTGGTTTGATTCTAGCATGTAAGATGTAATGA
This sequence comes from Cepaea nemoralis, assembly GCA_014155875.1. Lineage (NCBI taxonomy): Eukaryota > Metazoa > Mollusca > Gastropoda > Stylommatophora > Helicidae > Cepaea > Cepaea nemoralis. The sequence goes on along the minus strand of JACEFZ010010502.1, from coordinate 272,929 downwards.
GACTGGTTTCTTCATTTGTAGGAGGTGTTTTATATGCTGTCAATGGACCATCATTCAGTGGGTCCACAGACATTTCTGTGCAAGGCTTTACCTTGGACATCAGAACTGGTGTTCTTTTGGAAACCTGGAACATCCCTCAGGTATGAATTAGTTTTTTTATTATTTGAAATTAGATGCAGACAGTTTGGAAGCAGCCCGCCTTGTGTTGATTTTGATGATATGGGCGTCAGTCATTCAGAAAGCAATGAAAATCTACTGAACATAAAGAATTGCCAAGTAAATCACAAACAGTCCATACATTCTGGGGTTGATTGTGACATCCTGTAAAGGACATGCAACTAACTTTTATTCATCACTGGGAAGGTAGTGGCTGAGGAATATGGAGCTGTAAGTCCACCACCTCAAGAATTAGCTTTGAAGTGGATAAGAGGCAGTCAAGTCACTAGAGCAATTGTAGTGTCTAATTCTCAGTCCATATTTTGTAATGATCAAAATGGACAGATGTGCGAGAGTGGATACCAAGCACAGATAACTCTCTTGCGGGTACTTAAATGGATATAAAGTCCAGGATATGCTGGAGTGTGAGGTAATGAGCTAGTGGATTGTTGGCTTTAAAAGTTCCAGCAGTTGGAATACTTATCATGGGCAAGGCAGACATACTGAAGACTATCTATGAACAGCTAATAGTTAAAGACAAAGTAACGGATTCAGCAACACATTCAAAGATACTCGAATTTGGAGCAATGCATGGGTCTGGTTGGGAGGGACATATGAGAGGATGAAGTTGATGTGATTGCAGCCAATGTGTCAGTGGAATGATTAGCACCGTCATCTCGCAACATTTGCTATGGGTGATGGAGCATCTATGGGTTTGCCCAGATTGTTATGATGTCAATTCTTGAATCAATCAAACATTTTTAATCGAGGTCACTTGACCAATCAAGAAATGCTGTTGATAAATTGACCTCACTGACCAAGAGATCAGAATAATGTGTGATTAGATACCGGTGGTTCTTGAAAAAATAATTCTCAGCCCTATGTTGGCATTCAAACCTAGAACCTTTAGAGCCGGACACTGTAGCTTCTCAGCCATGAACCCCCTGGGGTTTTGGGTATTAGAGTCACAAGAGATGGATATCATCACTGGGATAAAGCTCTGTTAGATTGCTGGTGGAGTGTGCAGGGTGTTGCAGTGACACAGCATTACCTGGCAGTTCTTGGGGACTTCTGCTCAGCTACTGCCTTCCTTCTAGTTTACATCTCTGGATGAGCTGTGCCTGACAGAATCCATGCTGATGAGTTTCATCTTCATCATCATTAAGTGAACTGTGTTGTGCTGTTTCATCAAGCCTTTGGCTCAGTACATCCAACAAGCATTTTTCAGGTTTGCTTTCCTAACTTGTTACTATTCCCAGTCTACCCACAAGGCAGTAGGTTTGTGTTTCTCTTCGTCTGGTCTCTACCTCTTGACCTGTACGACCCTGCCAGTAGCTGCGCTACCGTCAGCATAGCTTTTAGGTTATTGGAAAACACAAGTCCCTCTACCTCTTCAAGATATAGGCACATCAGAGGGGTGCTGATGACTTTGATCAGGATGTGCAGCCACAGTTAATTTTGTCTTCTTGCACACACCCTCTCTACTTTTCCCTTTAGCACATCCATTAACAACAAGCTGTCTCTCTTTTCTTGATCAAAGTATCTTAATTAGGTTTCATGTTATTTCTAATTTGTGATATCAATGTTATTTCCTAATCTACAGCATCTTCGTAATCCCCATGACATATGTGTGCATACTGACAGTCAGTCAGTGTATGTCGGAGAACTGAACCCTCAGACTGTGTGGAAACTGGCCAGACAAATGGCAACTACTGAAACAAATACACCTGTACATGTACACATAAATAAGAAACCAAATGATTCAGATACCACTGGTAAGGAATATCTATGTAAAATTTTTGTTGTCTGTTTTTGATCATAAACATCTTTGATACAATGTCATGTCTGGTTATTCAACCTGAGGCTGGTAGGAAAATATTTTTTTTAAACTTTTCTATTTCTTCTTCTCCCTGCTGTTACCTCAGTGAAATGTTGAGGGAAGATGTAAGGATCAGTTGTGTGCTCATTCCAGTGCATTTTGTAGGTGGTCTTGATACCATCACTCCACCTTGCTCTGTATCCATCATATTTCTTCAGTATGGCTTTTTGCTGTAGATGGTTAAACATGTTTTTCTACCGTAATTCTAGTTTTGTGACTGCCAATAAACTTATTCTTGGTAAATTAATGTGGTCTTTACCCCTTACCTTCTACATAAGATTTGCATCCTATAAATATTTTGTTGTAGGTAACTTTTATAATATTTGGAATTTTGGTAGTAGAGTGTCAAATTACTGCCTACTCATTTTGATTTTCAACAGTCAAGCGATTTTTAATGTAAGCAGGGCACATCCTGTCTCACTAAATAATAAATATCTAATTTTTAGATGTTTATTTAAAATTAATTTGTTATGTCTGTCTAAACGAAACATGACATAGCACAATGACTGATGCATCTGTTAGTGTTATATGTTAACTGTGTGCAACTAGTTATATATGACAATAAAAATAATGATACATTTATTAATAATAACAATAATGATAATGATAATAATAAATATGCATACTTAGTTTTATAATAAGAAGAATATCAAAAATGTTATTAGCATCAGTGGCAGCTTATTGTATAGCTTAACCTATTTACTACTACTATTTTATTTCATTGTGATGCAGTTTGTGAAGCGCCCCAGTAATATTTATTTGTGGCACTTCTTTGTTCAATCAGATATTCTTGTTATTTCTTATACAGGAAATAAAGTGGAAGAACATGCCACTGTCTCAAACAAAAAGAAGGTTGAAGCAGGTAAACTGGTGCCTGGAACAGCTGAGAACAAGACAGCGCTAGTGATTGAAGAAACAGAGAGTGAGAAAAGTGACATAACTCCTGCTGTTTTAATTGGTTGTCTGCTTGTTATCCCAGTTATCCTGTTGTTGATCATCATCTTACTTGTCAGGGCACGTCATTCAGGTGAGATGGACTTTGATCAGCTATTTTAGATGTTTTTATTGTTGTTGTCATTGAGCACATTAACAAAAAAAACATGATTGTCATTAGTTTATAGTGCTACTAAATGCCCATTGAAGCAGGGATTGTTTTTCTATTGACCTGGACTCCCAGATCAACTCAGCCTAAATTTGCCACCAGGAAATTTTCTGGGAATACAATGCTTGATTTTGACCACATCACTCATCAATTGAGGAGTGGCTGGCCGAGTGGCTAGAATTTAGAGTTTTCCTTCAGGAGATTCAGGTTCAAATCCTCGGTAAGGTGTGGATTTTTTTCTGTTGGGGGAAAAAAGAAAACCCTAAGCAGCACAGTTCGCAGCAACTGCACTAGCTGGGCGACCTTAATTCCTCAGGCTCAGAGTCACCCCTCCCACCCCGCCCTACGCAGTAAGGTACTAAAGTCAGTAGATGACAGACAGACCCATCAATTGTCAATTGGTCTAAAAATTGGGACTAGCACATATACTCAAAAATGTCTCAAGGTGTGGAAAAGGTCCTCTACTACTGCTACTGCATTGAAATAGTAAACATCATTATTTCATGTTTACTGTGAGACAGTCGAATTATTTTAGATGATACTCCCGCATCTGAAACCAGATTCAAGGTAGATTAAGCACATTTGATGAACAGACAAAAATATGAGGTGTAAAAATTCATACAGGATGAACAAAAATAATGACTATAAACCAGACAAATGATAACATGATTTCCTTGAGTGAAACCTCACTTCACGAAAGAGATGGAATCGTATACGTGTCCAAATAGCAATGTTGGCAAAGTTACGGTAATAGATAGAGATATTAAAATAAGATTACAAAAAACAAGAGCAACTTTCAGAGGACTAGGAAATGTGTGGAAGTCTAAAGAAATCATCCAGTCAGTGGTGGGAATGCCCATTGTGCAGTGAAAATGTTTGACATAACTAAAATGGTATGACACGATCACCAATTAAAAGCTCATGGAGATAACAAAACAAATTCTATTTCACCAAGAGGTGAGGAAAAGATACTGCCACTGGATATGACATGCCTTGAGAAAACATATTAAAAGTATAATTAGAAAGTTCATCCTCTATAGTTTTCCAGAATCCACAAGACAACAGGCATGCAGGAGACATAAAAGCACATGCAGAAGAGAAAGAGAGACAGATTAATAATATCGGAAAGACATGCAGAGAACTACAAGTATAAGAGATGGCAAAGAAATGGCATGAGATGGGTGAGCACTTGTGCTCTATTGGGGTATGGTAGGTTGATCAAAATTTTGAGTTAAAAATATACCCAAAGTATTTCAGGATTCGATTGTCACTGATGCTACAAAGTTTGTGCACTGAGCTGAGATTCTCCGGACTCAGACTTGAGTTAGGAATAGAACGGAGGACTTAATGGTTACACCCGTGTGCCATGATGTTGATCCGTCGACTATACTAAACTAAACTGGTTGATTGTGTGAATTCTCTGAAAGACTGAGTTTTAACTCTTTAGTCCATTGGCATTCAGGTCATCTAACACCTTTCATATTTTGAAGTAAGGTTGGTATTGAGACTTTTCTTCTGACCCAGTATTGAAATACCATTTCTATGGAAACTGTTGCAGAACTCTTTCTCCCCTCTTCAAGCTCAAAGAACAGCATGGTGCGCACGTAAAGAATCCCTTGGCAGTTGGGAATCGAAAAAGAGTAGACTAATGGTGATGCCCAGGCAAAATTTTGAATTAGAAATCTGCCCAAAGTATTTCAGGATCCTCGCCGGTGCCACGGAGTTCATGCATTGAGCTGAGATTCTCCAGACTCAGGCTTGAGTTAGGAGTAGAACGGAGCACTTATGGGTTACACCCGTGCGCCGTGATGTTGATCCGTCAACTAAACATGGTGTGCAAAGCTGTTATAACACTTGACATTTGTAGAGAGAGACATCAGGATGTAACTCAGTGTTCCTATTGCTTGTTTATTTTCATTACAATATCTGTGTCATTGCTGGTGTGTGCCAGAGGAACATTTTCTAGGCTGAGTCCAAGCACTAGTTACATTGTGTACGGGCTAGGATTCTTGCTATTTTAAAATAACTCAATGGGACTGAAAGAGATCAAACAGACCCATGAAGGAAATTGAATGTAACCAAGTACACAATATGGTTACAGTGAATGTTTAGAAATTATGCACAATGTTTAGCAGTAAACCTCTACAAATAGAGATCTGAAATACATCAGTAACTTAAAAGTAATGTATCACAGAAGTGTCCATGCTCTGAGAAGAACTGATAGCCATGCATATTTATTCAAATTAATATAGTAGCTCAAGGGAGGTGAAATTTCATTAACATCTTATAGAAGGGCATGATTCTGTTTTTATATATACAAGTAAATACAGTGAAACACTAAATTTAGTAAACCAAGTCATGATTAAGAACAGCCCAGATGGAATGGCTGTGATTAGGTTGGTAGAGTTTTCTCCATAGGATTTATGCATTTCATTGTCAACAGACTGAAACCCAATGCCCAGGAGAATCTTTAGAGAATAAAAGGCTGAAGAAGCATTTGAAATAAAATAACACATTATACCAGATTGTGAAAATGCTTTTAATCATGTTAATTTTCTTTCTATCTGCAGGAAAATTGAATTGTTGTGGCCATAGCAAGAAACGGGTATTCAGCCTGCAAGGAATCCTGGGTAACTCACACAAAGGCTTTGATCCACTGAATACAGAAGAGAGTGATCGTGACTCGGATAACGAAGAATATATGGCACCAAAGAAAATTAAAAATAAATCTTAAAATGAAAATTGCAAATTACAAAACAAACGCTGTAAAGTGTAAATTATAATTTGAAAAGAAAAAAAAACTATGATGAAGTCAGTTTTCCAGTGAAACCATAATCATTTTGTATTTATATAAAAGCAGTAAAAGCAAAAACGCCATGTTGTTTTAAAGTGATTTATTTGGAATATATAGATATTTTGTCAGTGGTGATTATACAGCAGTTTGATCTATTTAGTGCTTGATATAACTAGCAAGCATTTATGTGTGTCTATTTTTCACAGCTATTTCTAATTTCTTACAACTTTCAACACAAACTTACAAAATTCATGTTTGTTTTTATTTGTGTATTGTGAGTTTTTGTCAATCATAAATACTTCACACCCTAGTACCCCACATGTTAAATTGACATTCCTCTTTGTGATTGTGTTTTTTTCTGTATAGAGTTTGTCTTTAAAATTATTAATTATTATGTTTATTGTGATTGTGTCCATATGTTTTAACTATGTAAATCTGTGTAATGAACTAGTCTTTGATTTGAATGCAAGCAAGCACTCATTATTTTATTAATCTGTCTGATAAATTTTATTCTTCTGTCTGATAATAATTTTTATTTGGTCATTTGACACAGACATCTTCAGCCACTGGCATAAATTAAGATATAGATACTACTGAAGAGACGGAGCACCTACAGATTTCATCAGAGTGCAACTCTGTAAAATACATGTATATCCAAATCGCCATAATGAAATTGTGTGTACATTATTCTTTTAGTCAGTCCAGCTATAAGTTTGCTAGTGTTGTCAGCTCTATCAATATGATAATAAAAACATAATAGTTACCAGCAAAACCATACTGAACTTTGATATATGTTACCTGTGAGTAAGTCCATTTGTGAGTTTAAACAAAGTATGGTGTCATCAGTTTCATAAATAGGATAACAAAATAATGCCATTGTTATCGACATACTCATACTCAGATTTGGTGTAGATTACCCTCTGAGTCAATTCGCTTAACACTTTCTGTGATTTTTTAAAAACTCCCAACCACACTGTTATATCACCAGTCCTTTTCTTCATGTGTATGTTTAATATGTGTAATAATATGTAGTTCCCTTCCTTATTACCTTTCCTTTCCAAACAAATAACAGAAAATTCTGAAAAGTGTCTGGAGCCCATTTCGTTAAGGATCTTACAGGAAATGTTACCAGTCCTTTTCTTCATTGATTTGTTTATGTATTCTAACCAAAATTTACTTTTCTAAAAAAGTGTCTTATACATTTGTAATGCATATGCATTCTTATTTATCTTCACCATGACATAGCTCCTTTCTATCTTCCCCTCCTCCCACCCCCACCCCCTTTCTCCACCTCCCACTCCAGTATCTCTATCTGTTCCCCCATGTGTGTCCACATTTGCTCCCCAAACTTGATTATACCAGTCAAGAATGACTGGAATTTATTGTCTTCTTTGACTGTCAACTTGGGCTATGGGTCTATTCTGGCACAGTTCATGAAGAGGATGGTGAGTTGGAGGGATTCACCAGTTGCCCACAAATGTGTTTGTAAAGTTGCTGCTCTGAGTCACATGCCCATTCTATGTGACAAATTCTCAGCTGTCTTGTGGGACGTACAGGTACAGATAAACCCGTAACTGATACAGTCATTGATTGTGAAGTATTAGACCTTCACATTTGTTAGGCTATGGCATATGAGGTGTCCTAGTCCTACAAGAAACAAATGGAAACCGTAAACGGATTTAGAGAAATTAGATGTAGTCCATCACAATTTTGTAGACACGTTGTGAGAAGAAATAAGTTGGAGAACTTGGTGACAACTGGCAAGATCAAAGGGGAAAATAACAAGGGTAAGGCAGAGAAGTAAATACCTGGATGGCTTGGCCACATGGTATGGTTGAGACAAGAACATAGAGCTGATCCATAACTGGTGATCGTATGAGATGGTGAAACATGATCGCCCATGCTTATCGACATGGCACATGATGATTATGATATGAGGTGTGATTGCCAGTCCTTTCCAGCCAAATCCCAGACAATTCTGAAAATTGTCTAGTGCCAATTTGTTGTATGACATCACAGGGTCTGTTACAGTTATAATTGTGTCCTCCTCCTGTGTATGGGTACATGTTTAGTCCCTGGTTGCTGTTGCATTTTACAAACATGAGCTTTAATGCGATGTTGTTAATCACTGTTTACAGTTGTGGATATCAGTAAATTATACTTAACATTTTTATATACTACAAATGTCTGAGAAATGTTTACAATTGAGAAATATGTTTTTTTTTATTTTCATGGGTGTTATTTTTATCTTCAACGGCCAAGCTGGATTACAGTTAAGATGTTTAGATTTTTCTCTCAGTGGTAACACTTTAGCAAGCATACTTTTCATTAATACTAATAACATTTCAGAGACTTATGGTTTAACTGTTCATATTTCAGTGATAACAATGAAGTGAATGCTTTTTCTTTTTAATTTCACTTCAAGGATGATTGTGAAAAAGTTAATCTTATTCAGAAGTGTGGGTGAGATATATAGGAGCACGTCATGAAAGTGGTAATGTGTTTAATTATTGAATATATCAAAATAATAAAAATACAAGTTTTAGCATAGAATGAAAAATATTCCAACAAATATAATGTGTTTTAAACTTCAGAATACAAATGTAAATGTCATTTTTTTTTTTTTTAAACACTGAAATCAAAATTGTTTCTTTTAAGTTAAGAAGATTAAATCTTGAGAAAATATATGTTATTATATGTGAAAAATATTGTCTGATTATTTCTTTGGTAGCTTTTATTTTTTTTTTTTTTTTTTTAAATGTTTGGGGTATTGTCTTGTATATCCCAGAGTCTTTAAACATATCAAGAAGAGCTTGACAAAAATGTGTTTCCATTGTAATATTGATAACTTCTATATATACATGTTTGTACCTATCAGAGTACTTCAAGTAAAATAGTTACAAATATATGTCTACAATTTACAAAAATGATAACAGGGTCTTTTCTTCTCTTCTGCCTCAACTCTCAACAGCCGACTTGTGCCAAGCCCTTGGCAGACTTGATTACGATTGGTTAGATTTTTGCTACTACAGTTTTCCGCAGGATGAGGTAGCCAGTCTCACATCGGCCCTCCCTAGTCATCTCTTGAAAAATGTATGCTATTTTTTTTTGTTCGCTTGCTGCGAACTTGAGCATAGTCCATGCTGGACTTACTGTTGCATGTCAGTTAGCTTTCCCTATGAGCAGTGTCCCTTAACATCTGGCAAATCCACTCCCGACTTTTGAAGTACTTGCAATTTACATTTCCACATCAAGGACGAGAAGTTAACAACATTTTAGTCCAACTGACCAGTGTAGGAGTTGAACCTGCTACCTCGGCATCAGCACACTGGAAGTTTAAAGGCGAGAGGTCCTATCAAACAGCCATGCTGACCTATGCAGGCTAGATTTCTTTGAACCCTAGTAACATACAGGCAAGATAAAATGTTCTTTTGTAAATTATAATCCTGTGATCTTTCTGTTGCATTGTATATGTTGTAGAGCCATCATTCTAAATGTTGACTGTATGTTTACATTGTTAATGTTATTGTTACTCTTTTTGTCTGCCATATTATTATATAAATTCATATTATAGAAAAATCAAAATACTACTGTAGCATTGTCCTTTTTTTTTTTTATTTAATGTAAGTGACATTGATTTTGGTTCCTCTAGTTCTTTAACTCTACCATGTATGTGTAACTTATTGTAAAAGACTGTAGACAATTTAACTTGGCGTTGTCATAGGGGGCTGTTTCCATGCTATTATGGCATGTTGGGGATATAGTGCTAGGCCCATGTCTTCTTGACCAAACGGCACTCAGTGCATTGTGTGTCAGTAGCACACTGATCACTTTAACCTAATCACAGAAACTTGTCTGGTGCCCATTGTATGAGGTTGGTCCAAACCCTGGGTACCTGGACAGCAGGAGGTGCACAAGCAACTATGCTCCCATAGATAGCACTTTGTATCTCTGGGCTGATCTATTTTTTAATCACTTCCTGTTTACAAAATGTGTTTTTAGTTCTTGCTAAAACATGTCTTAACTTTTACTGCATTATTGCTTTCACTACTAACCTTTTTCTTCTAGTTTTCCAATGTCTATTTACACTTTTGATAACATAATTATATTTAGTTTAACTTGCTCACTGCTTTCAGAAATTTGTGAAATGTAGCATTAATATCTCAATAGGCAAGCACAATATTTTCAGTTGATAGTCAGATATTCATCTTCCTTGGCTGCTGCTTGTCATCTCTCAATGGAACATTAGCCCTCAACCAACTCATGCCAACTCAAGCCTTTTGTAGACTTGTTCATGATTGTTGGCAGGGGATAGATTAGAAAAAAGTCGAACTTCATTGCACCAGGTTTTTATCCCATATGGCTCGGTCTCTTTCCGCAGCGCGAAAGCGTCGCACAAAGCACGAACTCCGTAGCTCTAGCAACGACCCATGGGAGTCTGAAAATTTTCACTCGTGAACCGAAGGGTGCGGCCCGGAATCGAACCAACAACCTTTGGAGCCTGAGTCAAACGGCTTGACCACTTCGCCACAGAGACTCCATGGGGATAGATTAGCTGGGTCTGCACCACTCAGTGAGGTATTGGTGCATGATAATGCAGATGTGGTAAGGGCCCTTTGGGATTGTGTGTATAGTGCGGACGAATAGATAGATGATCATGGCCTGGAGAGAATGGTGCTGCAGGGAGTGACCAGAGGATCTGGCTGACACTCAGGACTCTGAGGAAACGGACGCATAATAAGACTGCTACTGGCACCATTAATATTGGGACTCTTCGCTGGCTGTTGAAGATGAGTTTGGAGCACATATGGGAATTTACCAAGTGCTATGATTTTGGTTCTTGATGCAACTCAACTTGTTCATGATTGTTTCGATTTTACAACAAAAGTTTTCTTTGGAATAATGTAGCCAGTCTCAGGCCAACCGTCCTTATTCGTCTCTGATGACATTGATTGTAGGTTACAGTGTTACTTGTCTTTGCTTCTGACCTCAGTCACACACTTAGCTTAAAATCAGTTGCTTAATTTTATGTCTTTCAATTATACTCATCATGTTGGACTTTGATATAGTATGCGATGACTTGGTGATGCACACAGCATGCCAGATGGATGCATTTTAAAGGATATTCTCTATGGGTAGCTAGCCAGAAAAACTAGATGTCCACTGTAAAAGTTCAAAGATACATGCACGCAAGACATGAGGTTGTTGGGGGTAGACACTATAACCCAGGAAGAATAGGTTTCTGGCCATAACATGTGGAGATTCACTGTAAAGAATCATCTTGAATGTGATGATTACTTCAAAAAGCAGAGGAAACAAGATACACTGAAAGGCACCAGACTCTACTCTTGGAGGATTTCCTGCTCATAGGGCGCATTAACCAGTAGTCAGATATGACTGAAAGATGTTATTATTTTATTAACCTTTATATTTCTGGAACAAGAGACAGCTAGCAAATAATGTTCATGTATGAAAGGTGTATAAAGGAGATCCTGTATAATCCCTTTCCTTGAGTTCATGATCAGCATTAGTATTTAGTAATGCAGATTATTCTCAACTCATATTCTGAACCAAGCAACTCAGAATATGTTCAACATTTACACTTTGTATAGCCAAACATGTTTACTTTTCTTTACTCATTCATCCCATACATTGAACACTCTGTTCCGGTTATCTTAAATGTTTATTTTTTTATTATTTTTATAACTTCTTCAGTCCAAGGCAGTTTTTAGTTTCACTCCTGATTCCTGTTGTTTGCTTGGTTTCATTACAGTATCTGTGTCATTGCTGGGTGTGCCAAATGAATATTTTCTAGGCTGAGTTGAAGCACTAGTTATATTGTGTACATTGCTATTTTAAAATAATAACTCCCTGGGACTGAAAGAGATCAGACAGGCCCATAAAGGAAATTTAATGTAACCAAGTACACAATATGATTACAATGAATGTTTAGAAAGTATGACAGCATTTAGCAGTAAACTTCCACAATTGGAGATCTGAAATACATTGTAAACATAAGTGTAATGTATCACAGAAGTGCCCGTGCTCTGAGAAGAACTGATAGACACACAGAAATATTCAAATTAATATCATAGCACAAGCAAGGTAACATTTTGTTGACATTTTATAGAAGGGTATGATTTTTTAATATACAAGTAAGTACAGTGAAACACTAAATATAGTAAACAAAGTCAAGTAACAAGCGAACATGAAATACAAATTGAAAAATATATGTCATTATCACTTATGTCTTTGTTTGTTTCAAATACTGCAGTAACTCTTTTTTAAACTAAGTATAGTGGGACATTGAATACAGCTGTGTTAATTCTACAAGGACAGGTGCTATCTTTGGACCAATTTTCATGGGCAGTAATATTCAGAAAACTACGAGTATATGCTTCAAATTGTCCTGGGTATCATTTGAAATACCCACTCCATAACTATGGTAGCAATATAAAATTCTGAAATAAATGTCCATTGAGCTTTCATTTTAAATTAAAACTAAAAGAGAGAAACAAAATTTGGACCGAATAAAAAAAAGACAGTGAAGTTTATTCAGGAGACAATTGCTGATATAGACAATAAATTTCAAGTGAACAAAAGAAGAAGAGGAAGAAGTGTTATCTTGGAAGCTGTGCTAGTATAAACTGGCACATCCATTTGTAGCCCATTGTGCAAAAACATTTTTTGGTTAGCATACAAGCAGATATAGTATGACAAAATTGTGAATGCAGTCAGATGTACCCTCGCTCACAACTTTCATGCTGGTAGTTCACAAAGTGGAATGTTTGCTGTCAGTATTCCATAGCCTAGAGGGAGCACTGTTAGCAACATTTGTCTGTGAATTTCTGTACCTCATGTGATATTGGACGTGGCATTAAATGACAGAACTGTTGTTGTTTTTTTATTTTTTTCCCCGCTAAATGTATGTATTAAACTGATGGCAGTAAAGGTAAAACAAATTAATATTTTGTGACATGGTGAATTAGTTAAAAATCATGTATGAAAATATTAATACAATATTTCCACTGAAATTCTATCATATTTGTCAGGTATCAAAAAGCAAAAATTATCACACACTCTGTGGATCACTAGACTTGTAGATTTTTTATCCTATGGTAAACTGAGTTTTAATCCTTAAGTCCCATGCATTGGTGTTCAGGTCACCTGAGCTGAGAGAAATAAAATTATTCACCTGGAGGTTTGAACCCCTAATCCCCTTCAAATTACTCTCTCTGGGACTGCATACACTTCTCCCAGTGGTCTTGTCATTGTTGGGAGCATTTCACAAAGGCTTCCTTAAGAGTGAAATACAGTGTGGCTGTTGTGTTCCGCAGTTTGCCATTCTCATTGCTCAAATTGCCCTTTCAGCTGGGGAACAGCTAAACATAACAAGAAGCCATATCAGGAGAGTAGAGGGCATGACAAACCAGAGGAGTATTGTGTTCGACCAAGAAAGTCTGAATCAGACACGTAGAATGGGCAGGTGTGTTGTCATTGGGGAGCTGCCAAGTTCCCGTTACCTACAGATCCATGTGTCAGTCCTAAAACTCATACTTTGAAGGAGATTAGGACTCCAGGTGTGTAGCTGTATTTTTCCTGGCCAAAGAAAGGCCTGATTCTTTTTTCACTGGTCTCGTTTGTTAAAGACTATAAACAATTGCTAATTTAGACCACAATGTCAGACAAAACAACTGTCAGACAAAACAACCTTTTTTTTTTCTAAGATGTTACTAAGTTCGGAATGAAATGTTGTTCTGGCAAGAAGGAATGTATGAGAAGAGGAATTTGAAGTGTATCCACACCATCCACACCTTGCGACATTTGCTGAGGGAGATGGAGCACAGATGGGTTTGGCCACAGTGCTGGGATGTCAATTCCGAATTAACGTTAAGTGTTTAAAATATTCATGAAATGTTACCCCCATCCATTTATGTTATTTTGTTTTTCTGATAAAGCTAATATTTCACTCATCGTATTCATCATTATCATTCCAAGGTTATTGTGTGGCTTCATTTACTTGTTTTATCTATGTACTAATCAAAAATGGTGGTATCCCAAGTTTTTCTTTATAACTGCATCATATCTTGAACTTGATCAGTTCTTACTTGTAACCAGTATAAGACCTTTTTTTTTTCAAACACCATGTCCTGAAGCAGGAACTTGCTGTGGTATGATAGGGCCATGACATTTTGTAGGCCTCACTGCACTGATGAATATGTGCCCCATCTCTTTCTCTCTCGGCAGACACTCATGAATTAAGGTACTGAAGTTGTACTCCACTAATGGAGCATCCACAACTGGAGGCAGCTTTCCCAGCCTGCACATGTTTGATAGCTTTTTAAATTTCTTCTTTAGATTGTTTCTCATAGCTAATATCCAGCTCCACTTTTTGCAGGCTGGATATCTGAATGAACTTCTAGGACAGGTCTGTTCAGAGGTTTCTCAAAGTATTTGCCCCATCATTTTATTTTATCTTTAAATGTAATGAGAACTTTCTCATTACTATTTTTATCAGTTCACTTAGTCGATCATATTTTTCTGCTAATTTCTTTGTAGTGCTAATAGTCTCAGGTCTCGTTTCACTGCTGCTACTTCTGCTTCTTTTGCTAGCCATCTTACTTGTGTTCATCTGCTCTTATCCACTTTCTAACTTCTTTATTAGCTTCTGTGTATGTTTCATGGACCCTGGCTTTAGTATATCTGGTTTTGTTGTCATTTAGTCTGCTATTTATATTTTTTCTTACTGTGTTCTTTAAAAGTTTCTGCCGTTATCCATGCTTTATGTTTTCATTACTCTTTCAAAGAGAAAAAATGATTCATTCTAAATGCATGTAACCTGATGCCAGCAGTCTTCCGTACTCATGTCTGCTAACTGCTACAGATCCTGGTACTTTTTAGAGACTTACCATCAATTGTTCCTTATTTTCATTATTTCTGAGATATCCTTTATTGTAATCATTTCCTTGTTTATAAAATCATATGTATATCATCAGGTTTAACTTAATGTTAATTATCAGCAGATGATGCTGTTATCCTATGTTAAACTTTTACATCACATAGAGATTATCTAAATGTTTTTTTTTATGTGAATATGGTCAGTTTTGTTTTCTGTAGCGTGGCCTGGTGATACCCATGTTTCTTTATGTATCCTTTTATGTGGAAAAATAATTATGCCTATGGCATATTAATTCACTACACAAAAATTTGTAAATAATTCTTTCATCTGTGCTTAGAAGCATTTTCCCTGCTCCATTCCACTGATCTGTTTTTAGGTTTGTCTATTATGATTTGTTGTATTGTGACGAAGGAGCTGCGGACACAATTCACAATCCTGCATACCATGTTCGAAACACAGCTGCAAGTGATTTGGAAGCAGACCGCCTTGCGTTAGTTTCCCATACAAAGGTATGAGTGCCGGTCGTTCAGAAAGCAATGGCAAACTACTGAATGTAAATTTTGCAAGAGATCACAAACAGCCAAAAAATGTTGGGGTTGACCGCAACTTCCTGTAAGGGATATGCAACTAACTTTTTATTATTGATCCAGTTTTGAAGCACTGATAGCTAAAATGCTCACACCACATCATTAAGTCATGGCCTAGAATATGTGAAGGCCTAACAATTCAAACTCAATGGCAGTATCTGCTTTGGATTTACCTTTTTAATAAAGATAAAATAAAGCAGGTTGTTTTTATTTTTTTCAAAGTTTCAAACCATAATACTTCCCTCCAACCACTCACTGCTTGTGAATGTTGGCCCCAATTGCTGGCTTTCCTTTCTCTGAGTTCAGGCATATCGGATGAATGGTGTTAAGCCAATATTATTGATTAACAAATGAACACACAGTGTGATATAGTCATTATTGCACCAGCCACCCTTTCTGTTCCAGTGAAATCTTTGCTACACATTTCTAGGTTGATTTCCTTCCTATCTCAGTGAAATCTCTATTATTCATGCCTCATGCACCCTGATGCATAAAGTGTACTCATCTGGGGAAAAGCTCCTGCAGCTTTTTCAGTTATCAGTTATCAGTTGGGGTATCTTCATTGCACTCCGGACATGTCCATAGGTGCTCAGATCCTCCCCCCAGCATATGCATCAGCGTCCGGTGGCTAATAGTGCCAGTTCTGTGTTGGTTGACGAGGCGCTTTGTTTTCCCGATGTACCTCTTGCGTCTGGCTGTGCCGATTCTTACTCCCAGGTCTTTCATCCTGGTCAGCGATGTGGAATCATTGATGTCAAAGTCCTCTGTTCTCGCCATATCTTTAAGGACGTTAATAACATCGGCACGATCCATGGGCTGGCCATCTACAGGGGGTGCAGAGCCAGTCAGTTTGTCAGCTCATTCATTTCCCTCGACTCCCGCATGTCCCGGGACGAAGATGAAGGTGACTTTTTGGACACCAGACTTCCGCAGCGATTCAGTCCACTGACTACGTACAGATCCAGCTTCGACCTTCTGAATCATGCTCATTGAATCACTTAGTACACACACGTTGGTATAATGCTGTGACTCCAGCCATATGAAAGCCTGTGTAACTGCCATCACCTCCATCGTCATGCTGCTCGTGGTCATAGAGTGGGCACCACTGGATTCTTGAACGGTTCGGCCCGCTGAACGGGCTGTAAATGCCCACGCACTTCTCTGCTGCTTTACCACTGCAGCTTTTTGTGAACCATTAGGTCTCAAATGATTGCAACTTGATTCTGACCATGTCCTTGTACAGCATTTGAACATTTTAGTTCAGCGTGTTTGACCATCTTCAACATGCTTGATCTGCTCTTCTTATAACTGAGGTGACACATCAAAATGTTAGCTTGATAACTTTACACATTTGAATCATTTTATTAATGTATGTTTATTTCATAATTGCGTTTTCATATATTTTAATATTGTAATATGAGGGTGGGTTTTTTTTTGTTTTTGTTTCCCGACTGTGTATTTTATGAAGTGATGGTCTCCGTGTACTGTGATGATTGTGATGATGTTTCACTATTTGTTTATACTGGATATATATATATGTTACAAGTGACTTCAGTGTCCTCTTTGCTGTAAACCCAGAAAATACTGTTGTGATTGTCAACTGTGTATTGTGCTGAGATATGTTCATTATACTTGATTTCTAAAACATACTTTGATTTTTGTCATTTGTTACCATCTGAAAGCTGTGTGGTTTTATTTACAATTAAAATGTGTATTGCAGGTAGCCATAATGCATCCATGAGATATTTACAAATAGTGTATTTATGATGTAAAGTAGAAAATTATAGAGAAATAATGTCATTGTTAGTTTCTGGGAAAAGCTTAAGCAGGATCATTATGGAGAGATTAAGAGATGCCATTGGCAAACAACTAAAGGATTAACAGGCAGGTTTCCAACCAAACAGATCCTACGCTGACAAATAGTCACATTATGCATAATAATAGAGCAAAGTATTGAACTTAATTTGCCATGTTATATTGTATTTGTTGATTATGAAAAGACCTTTGATGGCATTGATGGGGTATCCAATTAGATGCGGTTGATGCGGTGCTATAGGATCACACAGAAAATCATTAACATAATCAGGCCAGCATATGAAGATATGAAATTTAGAGTTCTTCATGAAGGAAAACTAATAGATGCAATAAGTGTATGGGAGGTCACAACAATTAGATCTAAAAATTCTTACGGAAAAGACAAAGATAATGAGATTATACTAAGCAAGTAATGACCCAATCTCCTTTTGTGATTCAGATTGCTACTGGAACTATTAGTGTTGGAACTCTTTGCTGGCTGCTGAGGATGGGAACGGAGCGGAATGTCCCGAATGCTGTGATGTCGGTTCCTAAATCAATCAATCAATCAATCAATCAATCAATCTCCTTTTGTGAAACCTCATACGGAATCGTACATCTATTTAGGTAACAGTGTGGATGTGGGAACTGATACAGATATTAAAAGAAGAATACAAATAGCATGGGGAGCCATGGTACCTATCGATGAGCTTGGTGTAGAGACCTGTTCCCCAACCACGGTACCTATCGATGATCTTGGTGTAGAGTCTTGTTCCCCAACCACAGTACCTATCGATGAGCTTAATTTAGAGACTTGTTCACCAACCACATACTTATCGATGAGCTTGATGTAGAGACTTGTTCACCAACCACATACTTATCGATGAGCTTGATGTAGAGACTTGTTCCCCAAACACAGTACCTATCGATGAGCTTGATGTAGAGACTTGTTCCCCAATCACAGTACCTGTCAATGAGCTTGGTGTAGAAACTTATTCCCCAACCACAGTACCTATTGATGAGCTTGGTGTAGAAACTTGTTCCCCAACCACAGTACTAGTTCCATGGGGGATGTATTGTAGGGCTGTCCTTCTCCTCTCCAAGCCCAAAAACCTACAGGATGTGCAAGATTGGTACTAGAACTTCATATCCATAGACAGCCATATGATGGTGTAACCAGAGTGGGAGCGGTGATAATGTAGTGGTAGATGTTTGCCTGTCGTCGATGGGCGTATTAGTCTATAATAAATAAGGGTCTAGCAACATATGCCGCATACACTTTAAGGCTTGTAAAAGGATACTTTACTTTTTTTTTTTTAAATTTCTTTTACAAACATCGAGTGCCCACTGGTCTAAACAATTATGGAGCTGGTATCATATACCCGGTGTACCTCAAGGTATGTAAGAGGGACCTTTACTATTATATCTGTCTGTCCATCTGCCTATGTATGTGTGTGTAGGTAGGGAGGTAGGTGTGTCAGTCTGTGTATGCATATATGTTTGTATGACCAAGAAGAAGAAAAGTACTGACAATCTACAAGATCTAAACATTGACGAAAACTAGCTCATAGTCAGGATCATGTCTCCGAAGTTCAAATACTTTGGCCCATATTAAACGTCACAGTGGTTTGGGGGGGGGGGGGGGAGAACAGTGGTGGAAGGCGTTTGGAAGAAGAAGCAGAGGTCAACCAGTACCATGAGAAGGCATGAGACTCGGAACCTGGTCGAGGTTTGAGAATCTCTTGGGCAGACTGTGATGACAACGATATTCTCCAAGGGGACCTGCTTCATGATGATGTTTGTATGTGTGTATTGTCAGCAATACTAGAGACAATCTTTTATATCAAACTAAATTAAGGCAAGCAAGCTCAGGGTGGGTAGAAAACTTTATACAAAGACACGTTGAAAGCTTCAAAGAAGAACTGTGATATAGCCTTTTGTTTTAATTGAGAGAAAGCTGCTACTGATGGATGTGTCTGTGAGTCAATTATCTGTTGGAATTGCAATCTTTAAGCAGTTACATGTCGAAAAATTCTGCTGTTTTAAAACCAAAAGCTGTTGTTTCTATCCTACCATCATTTGGCACTCCTCTTTCCTCTCTGAAACTGTAAAAACTAACTTTGAAAAATGACAATATGGTACACTTCGGCAATTATATTATAGACAAATGACATATGGTGGTAAAGGTGAAAGAATAAGTCAGTAAATTAGTCATTATTTATATTATCCTTACTGCGTATCGAATCATTTTGTCCATGGGTGCTCAGATCCCGCAAGGGTCCATCTGGTGCCACATTTGATCCGCTGTGGTGGCAATTGGTGCTTTTATGGCCACAAAATGATCAGTGGTTTATTTGATACATTTCTGCTCCGTTTCGGAATTTTAAGTTACAGTAAACTGAAAATTTACATGGCCGGTACATATCTTTGTCATCATTGTGCGGTAAAACATTTGTATTTCACAACATTATTGAGACACACCCCTACATCCAGTTTTCTGCCATTGTTTTTTTTCCATTATTTGTGAAAGAGACATGGTTCAGAATATGCAGCAAAACTTCCTTTTGGGTGATTTTAATGAGTAATACTGTTTATATTCTAGAAGACAAGTGGTGTTTGTTTGATTATTCAGTAAATTAAACATGATTAGCAATATAGGAGTGTAGAAAACACCTAATAAGAGCAGTTTTTTTAATAATTTTTACCTCTTTAATTTCAGTTGTTATTATTAAACCTCTCATTATTGTCATAATATTTGTAACCTATCAATTAATTATTAACACTGTCATGTTCCTTGTGCAATCCTCTTTAATTTGATATGTAATACAATAGATCTGCTACCATTTTAACCATTTTAAAACCATTATTGTAACACACCCCTACTTCCAATTTTCTGCCATAAATTTCTGTTTGGTCACAGCCCAATTTTTGTTTGGTAGTGAAAGAGTTAGTAGTGTATAGCGGCAGACGACACTATTATGTGTTGGTTGACTATTCTTTAGCCTCTACATAGTGTTTTTGTCTGGCTTCACCTCTTTTGATTTGATGAACTTGCAGTCTGGTCAAGGTTACAGATTCACAGTCATCACTTGATTCATTTAATTGCCCTGCCTTTCTGAGGGGGTTCAGTATATCATTATCAGTCCTGTCCCATTGCTGGTCATTTTTCCACCTGAGCACAACCCACAAGCCTTTCGGCGTTTTTATTTCCTCATACACCCGCCTGGCCTGCCTTGAAAAGGACGTACGACACTGTTCGCACTTTCATCCATTCTTTACCAGACTCTGTGTCCTCAAATAAACATACCTAATAAATAATAACCTGGTCTGACCTATTCGGGATTTTCTTATTTTCCCTCTGCTGCTTGTGTGGCGCGTGGTGGATGAAATTTTGAGGGCTTTTGTTGGTTATGGTCTCAAGTTTTGCGACGATGGGCAAACCATATTTTTAACGAGACAATCGCTATGGAAGATAACAAGGGGAAGACAGAAATGTAAATACGTGGATAGCTTGACCACTTGGCATGGCCGAGACAATAACAATGAGCTGATCCACGACTCTGGTGATCGAGTGAAATTGTGAATCATGACTGCCCACGCTTACCGGCATGGCACATGATAGATGGATGGCTTGTGTGTGTGTGTGAGAGAGAGAGAGAGAGAAACTGACAGTGTAATGGATGTTGTCTATCGTAGGTAAGTGCTCTGTACACCTTTAATCTATCTCGTATGGTTGGAAAATATATCGCTTTGCATTTTACATCACATGTGCAACCAAGTATGATGCCCATTGCCTTATTCGTTATTCTGTTTAATCTCTCCATCTAAGAACTGCTGAGAGTGAGTGTAACCAGGGCATACTCAATCACTGAAAGGACCAGACCCTGAGACAGAACACAAAGGTGACGATGCTCACTGTTCGCCGCCACCATTATTTTCGCCGCAGCCATGCCCCTCCTATCATTCATTACCACGTGGTATATGTGTTCATAGAAAGCCATACTCCTATCAAACAGCATTCCTCGTTACTTCGTTGCATGAGGGAGCCTCCTTGGTGAAATGATTATGCCGGTTGCCTCACATTCTGAAGGTTGTGGGTTTGATTCCGGGCTACGACATTCGATTGATGAGTGCAATTTTCTCTGAGACTTCCGGGGGTCGTCGCTGAAGCTACGGAGGTCATGCTTTGAGCGACGCTTTCGACAGGTCACCCTGTGAAAAAAGATCGAGCCACGTGGGATAAAACAACAGTGCTATGAAGTCGTTCCTTTTGCTTTTTGACCCTTTCATTATATGCGTCCTTTTCACAACCGCAGCACATGTGAATTCGCGGGAATTAGACCTCATCATCATCATCAAGTGCCGTGCCGGCTGGCGTAGGCGTTCATGGCTATCCACAGATCTCGGTCTTTGGTGTTCTGGATCAACTCTGCTGATGATATTCCTCCATGCCACCGTCTCAGTCCGTCCAGCATCATTTCTCTTGGTCTGCCTCTCTTCCCCTCGATCTTTCCAGTTGTCACGATGTTCTCAAATGCCTCTCTTCTCATCACATGACCAAAGAAAGATGTTTGTCTCTTTCTTATTGTTGTATATAGTGTTCTAGTTTCATTAGCCTCTTTCAGGCAATCGTTGTTAGTTACTCTGGCAGTCCAAGGAATTCGCAACATTCGTCTTAAAAACCTCTCTGTTGCTTCTAAGTTCTTCCTAATTTGTTCATTTACATTCCAAGATTCGCTGCCATACAGCAAAACTGGTTATATATAGCATTTTAGTACTCTCTTTCTTACATTCATTGATAGCGACTTATTGCATAAGATACTCTTCATTTTCTGAAATGCTGTCTTTGCCTGCCCTATTCTGCTCTTAATCTCTTTTATACATCTTCCATCTGATGTTATAAGTGCCCCTAGGTATTTAAAATTATCCACTTGGTTGAGAATTTCCCCTTCTATTTCTATGTCACATTTTGGCGTCCCCATTTTCTTTGATATCACCATTGTTACTGTTTTCTTGATATTCAAGGACAGTCCTTTCTGTGCACTCTCTGTTACTACACTGTCCAACAATTGTTGTAGGTCTGTTGCATTATCCGCTACCAATACTGTGTCATCTGCATAGCGTATATTGTTTATATTATATCCTCCGATTAGTATTCCTGGCTTCTCTTTGATCTCTCTCATTATTACTTCGCTATACAGGGAGAAGAGATCGGGTGACAAGACACACCCCTGTCGTACTCCTAGCTTTATTCCGTTCATAACTACCCTCTTTATTTCCCATTTTAATTGCTGCTACTTGGTTCCAGTATATATTCTTTATTATTCTTAAATCTTTCCCATCAATGTTGATATCTTCCAACATTTTAATCAGCTCATCATGTTTTACTTTATCAAATGCCTTAGTATAATCTATGAAGCATAAATATATGTCTCTTTGTTTCTCTATTGATCTTTCTATTGGTGTTCGTCATATATATATTGCATTGTTTGTACCCTTTCCTTCCATAAAACCATACTGTTCTTCACTAATTTCCATTTTTATTTTCTTTCTTGTTCTTCTCATTATAATTCTGAGTAGAAGCTTAGTGACATGGTTTATGAGGTTAATTGTACGAAAATCTTCGCATTCAAGTGCTCCTGGTCTCTTTGGTATTGCTATAAATACAGATTTCAGCATATCGCTCGGTAAATATCCACTGTTGTAAATATCATTCAGCATTTTGGTTAATATATCTACCCCAAATTCTCCCAATACTTCTAATTCTTCTACTGTGATTTCATCTGGCCCAGCTGTTTTTCCTTTCTTCATATGTTTCATAGCATCAGCGACTTCTTCTTTTAGAATAGGTGGGCCTTCTAAGTTACTTTCTTCTGTTAATTCTTCCCTTTCTCCATTATATAATTCTCTTATATACTCATTCCACCTCTTCATTATAGCACCTTCCTCCAATAAAGTCTGTCCTGTTTTTGATTTCAAACACCCTGTATTTATTCTTATTTTTCTTCCTGTGAGCTCGCTGATTTGTCTGTACATACTTTTTTTTATCTTTAGTGGAATTTAATTCAATTTTTCTGCATTGCTCATTTAACCAACTTTCTTTTGCCTTCACACATTTATCTCTTATTTCTTTATTTATCTTAGCATACTCTTGTTTGTCATTTTTATTCTGTTTCCTTTTGTCCATCAACCTTAAGATTTCTTCATTCATCCATTTTTTCTTAGCTTTTTGGCTTCTCTCCGGTAATATTTCTTTGCTAGTTTGATGAATGGAGTAATTAATCAATTTACTCCAATTAGACCTCGGCATTCCTTTATAGCCTGTCACCACATTTAGAAAGTACAAGAAATGTTACAAGTACATAATTTATTGATTTGCTTTTAAGAGAGACAAACGTTATTTTCTGCTCGCGAAACAACAGCAAACAGTCAAAGCATTACATGTGACATGATGCAATAGAAATGTGCGAACATTATGTTTACGAGAATTGTAAAGAATAGCCATGGGTTAGGAAGAACTTGCAGGAGTCTCTGTGGCGAAGTGATCGAGCCATCTGCTTCGTGCTCCGAAGGTTGTGGGTTCGATTCCGGGCTACGTTTTTCTGTTCATGGGTGCATTTTTCTCGGAGACTCCTGGGGGTCGTCGCCGGAGCTATGAAGTACGTGCTTTGTGCGACGCTTTCGGCAGGCTATCCTGTCGAAAGAGACAGTCATATGGGATAAACCCCGGGGCAATGAAGTCGACCCTATCGACTTTAAAGACATTTTTGGAAGCAACAGAAATGTGGTTCCTGAGACGAATGTTGCGAATTCCTTGGACTGCCAGAGTAACTAACAACGATTGCCTGAGAGAGGCTAATCAAACTAGAACATTATATATAATAATAAGGAAAAGACTGACAGCTTTCTTTGGTCATGTGATGAGAAGAGAGGCATTGGAGAACATAGTGACAACTGTAAAGATCAAGGGGAAGAAAGGCATAGGCAGGCCAAGAGAAATGATGCTGGATGGATTGAGACGGTGGCCTGGAGGAATATCATCAGCACAGTTGATCCAAAACACCAAAGACCGAGTTCTGTGGAGAGCCATGAACGCCTACGCCAGCTGGCAGGGCACTTGATGATGATAAGCCAATGGTTGAAGAAGTGGGTATCTGACTCCAATGAAGGAGTCAAAATCCCCGTCTTTGGATTATACAGTGTGACAAGCGAAGGTGGAAAATACAATCAGATTTACAAAATTACCACTCAACAAAACAAAATGCAATCCAGGGACTGAACACGCATCAAATCTTAAAGAATGTGGAGTTTCCCTTGTCTGATGCAGAATTGTTATGTCTCTGAGTTTTCCATATAACTAACTTTAAAGTTAGATGGCCGTGTCGCTGTATCCCCTGTCAAAGGAAAAGTAAGACATCGACCCGTGACTGGTGATGGTGTGAGCCGGCGAACTTGGGCATCCACGTTTGTCGGTATTGCACATAACAATGGTGATAAGCCTCACAGTTATCTAGGAATCTGCCAAGAGTCTCAGTCGCGGTACGATGTGTCGTTGACGGGTAAGGATAACGCCCAGCACATAGGGAAATAACGGAAAAGGGGATCTGCAAGTCAGCGACATGAGCAGATTGATGGGAAAATTGAATATTTGGTGGCTCCAGTTTATGTTTGTTGATTGCGAGGCTACCGTGGCGTCTGCGTCTCTACGATAAAGACGCGAGCCCAGTAGAGAGAAAGACCAACAAAGCCAAGAAGAAGTGTCTGTGTATCAGCATAAAGAAAGCCAAGAAGTGGCTAGGGAAGCCGTCAGGCCAGTCTAGTCTCATGTTGCGTGCGTTAAAAAAAACAAAAAACCAAAGCAGCTGAAAATTAAAAATGAGCAGACGGCAGCACATACTAAATTCACATTCCAGAAAACCAATTCACAATTGAATAGTTATAGCGTATGTGGTTCTTTTATACACACATTTGAAGCCACGCCGGATCTACGGAGTTCGTGCACTAGTCTTGGAGTATGGAATCTGCTGTCTGCCGTGCCAGTCTACATATGTGCACATGCTTGATTCGCAAATCTTGAAATTTGTATACATGTGATAGTGTAATCCACTGTGTCCTGTTCTGAGGCGCAGAATAATGATTTGTTCTGGCCTGTCAATAAAATGCTAATCGTCTTGTGTTAATGGTTTTCTGATCTATATTATGATTCTTTTCTTTTGGTGGTTCTGCTGCCACTTCCTTAGTCGATCAACTCTCTCGTTTCTGGGCACCCCACATTGAAATGGTATCCACTGTGTAGTGACCATACGATGGCTGCCTAGTTCAGATAATAGTGTCCATAGTACTGGCATTTCACAGTCATAGGTGCCTCAAGTACTACTTAGTTTGCATCTGTCAATAGCCCCGCAGGCTGTATGCCAAGACTGGTATTCAGTCATTTCTATTGCTATCTTTACAGTCTGGATTTCTGCATTATGGTTATGGCAGTGCGTTCTTGTTGGTACGTTGATAGTGTCCCTAGTATTATTTGCGTATTTTATGTACATTTTCGCTCCTCCATTTCTAACAGCATGTTGTGCTGACACACCTGTGTAGACTTGGATCTAGCGGTCCTGGGATGTCCTCTCACCTTGATGTTCTCATGTAGAACGCTCTAGCTGCTGGTTGATCTTGTTCTATTCTTGCTAAATGTTCGAACCATTTAATTCTTTGATGTTCTTTAAAGTCAGCAATCGGTGTTATCCCTACATGTGTTCGTAGTTTCTTATTTGTCTCTCTATCTCTTCTTGTTTCTCCGGTTGCATTTCTTATACGTCTGATCTTATCTCACATGATGTGATTTTACTCATGTGTGTTTCTAGAACTGTCCATGTCTGGCATTATTAACACAGCAGTTTCACTAATACCCAACATACCAAGTCCAGGGTTCGAAAATAGCTGCGGGAAATTTGAAAGTAGGCAGCTTTGAGTTGATTTCGATGATATGAAGCATTGGAGTTTATAAATCAGTGATCATCTGCTGAACTGAAACTGCTAAGTAAATAACAAACACCCAATACATTGTCATTATGAGGATAAACGCAACGTCATCTAAAGCAGTGCTTCCCAAAGTGGTGGTCCGCGGACCAGTACCGGTCTGCAAGCCCTTCTTTGCCGGTCCGCAACGTGAGTTGAAAAAAGTAAGAAAGAAAATTAAATATTTTCTCCTTTGAGGATTGTTTAGAACTTTTTAAAAACAAGATTGCCCTTTTCTCAAAACACGATATCCGCACCGTTTTTATGGTGATTTAATTTTACAATAAATTGAGCCCAATATAGCCCAAGGAGTATTTATTTTTAAGGAGAAGCGAATCATTGGTTCAATGGGAAAGTTAAAAATACTAACCAGCTGAGACCGATACTAAAAGTCGGCCCGGTCGACATTTGTTTGTTGACTGCCATGATATAGCTAGATGTACATTATAATTTGCTGATTGTCGTAAGATGCAGAACATTCGTGATTTTCGTTGTACGATAATAATGCGTTTTGCCATCGTCTGAGAGAGTGAAGGTGTTAGATACATCTGCAAAGTATTTTTCATTAATTACAGCTGGACGAAAACACGGACGTTGCCAACTTAGCGAGTCTGATGGTGTATGTGAGATATCGGTAAAAAGACAACTTGAAAGAAGAGTATTTCTTTTTCGTCAATGAGCATTATTAAGACAAAATACAGAAACAGTACGGAAATTTGTTCTCCTGTGCGGGTAGCGCTGTCTACAATCGAGCCACGATTTGGTAAACTTGTAAATAATAAACAGGCCCACCCATCGCATTAAATAGTTACTGTTAGCAGCTGATAATTCCATCCATCCATCATGTGCCATGCCGGTAAGCGTGGGCGGTCATGTTCTGCCATTTCACTCGATCACCAGAGTCGTGGATCAGCTCCGGTTTTCTGTCTCGACCATGCCACAAGGTCAAGCCATCCAGGTACTTGCTTCTAGGTCTTCCCCTTGGTCTGTTCCCCTCGATCTTACCAGTTGTCACCAAGTTCTCCAAATCTGATCATTAAATCATTTTATTACAACATACTGTAATTTAGTCAGCTTGTTTAAAATCTGATTTGGTATCGTTTTCCAAGATATATTTTATTTGTATTTTATATTGGTGTTCATTACTGTCGGTGTATACGAGTATATACACCTTTACAAGAAGACCTAAATGTAGTTTTGCCATATGATAAATTTTTTGATTTGTAACAATAAAATTTGTACTCATGAAAATGGGACCACCATTAAATAAATCACAGTCATCCAATAATATTATGGAGCAGTATTTAGCACACCGGGACAACACCCACAATTATGTTAAATCTTATATTTATATTAAAATATTGAGGTCATATAAAATTCCAGATTACAAGGAGAACGATTTTTTAAACGGCACCGGTTCCTGGTGCAAAAGAAAATTTTTATGACTGTCTACGAAAGTGAAAAGTTTGGGAAGCATTGATCTAAAGGACGTAAAGCTAACTATATTGTACTGGTGTTCGTTGACAAGCCAACGAACACAAGTAAGCAAGCAAGCAATTGTTCTTCCACATGCGGTTCATCGTAAAGTCCCGTAAAGGACTTGCAACAGGGCATGTTCTAGGACTCTGAAGTAATATAGTTCAAAAATCTGGCCATGCTTGTCGCATATAAACAAATATGGCGACTTTTAACGTTTGTAGTCGGTTATTTTCAAAAGTAGATAGATTTAAAGTATCTGTACCGGGCCTCGAAGATGTAGTCAGAACGCTTGCATTAGAAATCAGTAAACACTTGAATTCAAAAGAGACAGAATTCGGTAATTTTTTAAAAATTCTATATATTCTGCCGGTTTATAATTTTCTTTAATCAATGATGTCATTGATGATGATAATCAATTGAATCAATGAGAATCAATGATTAAATCATTTATTTTTAATTTTTTTTTACCATTGTTGACATTAATGAACACCTCCCTTTCTTAATCTAATCTAGCCATTTTAGTAACATTTTCTAAATTACTTTTTTAATTATACAACCTGCATAATTGGATACCTCTTGAAAAAAAAAAAAAACACACATCCATCGGTACCTTATTCACGTCTGTATGTCAATTCTAAGCCGCAAAATTATTGTTTATGTGACAGTTTATCATTTAATTAATGGGAGACATTATTCACAACCGTTTGTGAATAATGTCTCGTACATTATTCACAAACGGCTGGTCACGTGACGTTTACTACCGCCGCCGATTGGCTTCAGAAGACTATTATTCTCTCTTCTTGTCTGTCTTTTGTTTGCAAGTTATTTTTCTTCAAACCTCACAAATACGATAATTGTTAACAAGGACACACTCTACGTACAGTGATATTTTATTCGGCAAATAAAATTCACATTAAGCACATCTTTTGGATCCATCCATTCCAAGACTCATCACTCTGTTGCTGCTTGGCGGCTACCCACAGATCCATAGATCACACTTTATTCACAAGCTTTGAGTTTCTCAGTGATATATTTTAGTTCGTAATGTTTAATATTTTTTATTACAATTAATAATTGCCGGTGGGGAGTCGAACCCCAGTCTCCCACGTGACAGGCGGAAATACTAACTATTACACTACCGAGGAAACAATGATAGTTCCACAAACATTAATAATGTAGTCAAACGTAAGTCATGTGACCAGCCGTTTGTGAATAATATCTTGTGCATTATTCACAAATGTTTGTGAATAATCACTTCGTTAATTAATATGAACAAAGAGGAAAATACTATTTTAGCCCTTTGACAAAGTGTGACTGATGGGAATTGGACTGATGGAAATAGCGGACACCAGAACAAAGGGGAAAGGATGCAAGGAGCTCCACTGCAGTTACACGTTTGTTTACTCTGGAGTAGAACAGCAAGAAAGGGCAAGACACGGTGTGGGAATAGTCATCGAACCACGGCTAGCAAGAGGAACACTAGAAATAAAATATATATCAGAAAGAATCATAACAGTGAGAATAAAAGAACAAACAATCACAACATATGTACAGATATACGCACCATGTAATGCAAACAATAATGAGCAAGAATGCGAGGACTTCTACGAAGACATACATGACGTGCTAAATAAAATATATAAGCAGGACAACATCATAGTTATGGGAGACTTCAATGCAAGACTAGGACATAACAGAGTGGGCATAGAAAAACACCTGGGAGCATTTGGAGATCGGCAAAATGAAAGGAATGATAACGGAAGTAGACTGATAGAGCTTTGCAGCCAACACGACCTCTATATAACAAACACATTCTATAAACATAAAGATTCGCAAGTATACACCTGGTATAAATGGAACGATCTAGATACTAAAAGCCAAATTGATTTTATACTAACAAGAAATAACAGAAAGAGAAATATATTAGATGCAAGAGCAGTGCCCAATTTCAGTATAAACACAGATCATAAAGCAGTCGTTGCCACAATAAGAACTATTAGAAGAAGAAAACAAAGAGCAGGAAAATACATGCCATGCGAATCAGTAAACTTAAAAAACCTTAAAGACGAGGCAGTAAGGGAAAATTATGAGAAAGAACTAACTGAACTCTTTGTAAAATTACCTACGGAAAGAAAAACAGTGGAAGAAGAAATAGTGTTCTCAAAGGAGAACAGTGGCCCAAATGCCCAGAAGAACCAATTGGATTTCAATGCCAAGCCTCCGATGTGGAGCGAGGTGGTTGTGGTAGTTAAGAAAGCAAGAGGTAAGTCAGCACCGGGGCC
The DNA here is from genome assembly GCA_014155875.1 of Cepaea nemoralis. Lineage (NCBI taxonomy): Eukaryota > Metazoa > Mollusca > Gastropoda > Stylommatophora > Helicidae > Cepaea > Cepaea nemoralis. Next base: position 242,945 of record JACEFZ010010502.1, on the reverse strand, counting down.
CAGCGGTGTGCCTTACAGTCTATAAGAGTGCCCGAATGTCCTTAAGAAGCTACACCGGATACTGAGGTCTGCGTGGACACACAAGCGCATCAGCACGGAGTGGAAGAAAGTCAACGGAATCTACATTCCCAAAGAGCAAATCTCAGCCACTATTGCCCAATTCAGGCCGATCTCTTTCTTGAACATCGAGGGGAAGATATTCTTCTCAGTCATGGCCAGCCAAATCACGATGTACTTGATGCAGAACAAGTACGTACAGTAAGTGGTTCAAAAAGGAGGGATACCTGGTGTCCCCAGTTGCCTCGAGCACGGCACCGTGAGCTGGGAGGCTATCCAGAGAGCGAAGACAAAATCGGAGGAACTCCATGTGATCTAGTTGGATCTGGCCATCGCGTATAGCTCAGTGCCACACCATATGTTGTGGCATGCACTTAAGGCATATAGTTAGTTATAGTTAGTTAGTTAGTCGACAGATCATCCTCGTTGCACATCGAACCATTCAGTCCATAAGTGCTCGGATCCCCTCCTCAGCAAATCCCGCAGCGTGTAGCGGCTAACGACGCCAGTTCTGTGTTGGTTTATCAATCTTCTTTGGCTTCCTGCGTAGTGTTCTTGTTTGGCCACCCCTCTTTTAATTTGCTGCTCCCGCAGTCTGGCCATTGTTGTAGATTCACAGTCATCACTTGGTTCTCGCAAAAGTCTCACTTCTCGTAGAGCATTCAGAATGTCAGCCTGGTCCATGGCGCGTCCGCCCTCCACAGTAGCCTCACCTGCGAGCTTGTCAGCCCGCTCATTTCCTTGTACTCCCGCATGACCTGGCACGAAGATGAAACTAATCTTTGCCAGCCGAGACCGCTTCAGAGGCAGCAACCATTCTCTTCGGATCGACCCCTCCTCTATCCTCTTGATCATGTTCATTGAGTCGCTAAGGAAACAAGCCCTAGTGAATGTCTGTGTCTCGAGCCATGTTATTGCTTTACTTACTGCCATGACTTCCATGGTCAGGCTACTTGTGGTTTCAGTGAAAGCACCAGAGTCCTCCTTCACAATTCTCCCTCCGGCCCGAGCTGTAAAGGCCCATGAGCTTCTCATATGTCGGACGACCGACCCATCTGTGTAGATGACCGCGTCACCGTCTAGCGAATTCTCGAAAATCAACGCTTGTACTTCAGCCTCAACAGCAGCCGGATTTTCTTGTCTGCATTTTCTATCTAGTTGGATGCAAACTGAAAAGGATGTGCAGAAGTCTGTTGGCACTTGCACCCACTCCTCGCCAGGTTCTAAGTCCTCAAGTGAACACACCTGTTGAAGAATGTCTTCGGCTTGACCCATCCACGACCGTCCTCTTTTTAACCTGCTGCCCTTCACCTTCCTAATTTCACTATGCAGTGGATGTTGTGTGTTTGCGTTAATTCTGAGGTAGGCGCGTGCCCTGCAAACTTGTATTCTCTCTTCAATGGTTGGAAAATCAAGAAGGTAGCGCATCGCCCTGCATGCTGTATCTCTTGTACATCCAAGAATAATGCGCATAGCTTCATTCTGTATCCTTTCCATCCTTTCTATCTGCTTATGGCTGAGAGTCAGGATTGCCATTGCATACTCCAAAACAGATATGACCAGCCCCTCGTACAGAAGACATAGATGGCGCTGCTCACAGTTTGCTGCCGCCATCACCCGCATCGCTGCCAAACCCCGCTTGGCCTTTGTTATCACCTGGTCTATGTGCACATTATAAGCAAGGCTTCGATCAAACCGTATCCCCAGGTAATTCATTGCCTGCGTTCTTTCCACCGTCTCTGAACACAGCATTACAGTTGGTGTTGGATTGTTGACAATATGATTATTCAACGAGAACCAAGTCACTGTTGCCTTTGTTGGGTTGACCATTGCCCCAGCTTCATCACACCAAGTACTTATGCGATTGAGTTCGGTTTGTAGTTCCACAGCAACCTCCTCTCTATCCTTACCCTGACGATACACTAAAACATCATCGGCATACGACAATGTCCTGCCAGGTCCAGTGATCTGCTCACTGGTGATTCTCACTGTGTAGGCGTTGAACAGTACCGGAGATAATGGTGATCCCTGTGGTAGGCCAGGATATATTGTTGTTGGTTCCGAAGTCCAACTGCCACATCTAAAAACTACTTTCCGTTGGTAGAGGGCTGCAGCGATCCAGCTAAGGAGGAATGGACTTACGTTTAGTTCAAGAAGCTGAAACATTAAAAAATCCAGTGGTACTCTGTTGTATGCGTCCTCAAGATCAATCGCTGCAGCAACGGTTTCAGTGCCTGAGTGGAAACCTTCATAGACATCATGGGCAAAGACTGCTGCATTGGTCCAGGTTTCTCTTTTTGGACGGTACCCACCCAGGGTAGGTGGGAAAACACCTTGCCTCTCTAGTTGGCTTGATATTTTCCTGGCAATTACCTTCTCCAGCAGCTTGCCTATTGTATTCTGCATGGTTATAATTCGATATCCCTGAATTTTTTTGTGGTCTTTGTCAGGCTTTGGCAAGGGAATCAGATAGCTGTGTAACCATTCCTCCTTGATGCTAGCACTCCCTATACTGTTGTTGTACATGTCTGCTAGTTTCTCTAGCTCATTGTCGGTACACCTATTTATGTCGTCGTATCTTATGCCATCAGGACCTGGAGCACTGTTTTTTGATCGTCGAAGCACAGCCTTGATTTCTTTCACTGTCACTGTGTCTTCCTCCGAAGTGTTCTGGGCCTTGCATCTGTCTGAGGTGACCTCCTTGGCCAGATTTCGGCCTCCCATGTCTGTCTGGTTGCCCTGCTCAAGGTAGCGTTCAAAGAGGGCTTTGCCCTTGTCCTCGTCAGTCCTCTGCCAGGTGAGGTCAGCACCTTGGAAGTCTGAAATGCTCTTATTCTTGACTACACCACTCATGCTTTTATGTAGTCGCCAGAACAATTTCAGTGACTTGTCTGTGCTTACTCTTTGACACACCTCTGCCCATTTTTCGCTTTTAACCACCTTGACCAGTTTTTTTAAATAGCTTACTTTTGTGTGCATCTCTCTTTCTAAGTGCAAGCAGGGACTAGGATGACCAGCTCTGTTCTTCTTGGCATTTTGCCATCTCCTTACAGCACTACGCTTATCCACCCAAGCCTTCTCCACCTCGAAACTCCACCACGGTGGCTGCTCCCAGCTTTTTTTCCTGCCCTGAAACGTTCTGCGCTTGTCACGTCTTATTTTACTCACCACATCTTGCCCTGTACTGTCATACTGGAACGTCTTTACCTTTAGCTTGTGCTGCCTGGTTCTGCCTTTCTCCACCAATATGCTGCACGGGTGGTGGTCGCTGCCATGGTGTCCTAGGACACCCCATCTACACACTGTAGTGAGTGAAGGTGAAACTAGCGCCAGATCAATAGCACTGTCCTCATCGCCTGGACGGCTTGCTGTCCTGGTGACACAGCCACTGTTAATACAAACCAGGTCGATGGTTTCCAGTGCAGTCTCGAGCTCCTCCCCTTGTGTATTGGAGGAAGTGTTTCCCCATGCTCTGCCTTTAGCGTTGAAGTCACCACAGAAAATAACATTTCTCTCGTGGCCTAATATGCCACTTAAGCACTGCCACTTCTGGGCGTCCATACTCGCATTGCGGGCATAAACATTAACCAACACGAATGGTATACTGGAATGAACTCTCAACGCCTGTATTTGTATATCGTCACTGTCCCAACTGGACATGTCTAGCTCTGACGCCACCATGCTGTCGCGAACGAGAATCGCCGTTCCCAGATGTCGTCTGTTGTAGAAACATTTGAAGCCGGCAATTCGGAGTAGCTGATCGCCCAGTCTTGTCTCCTGGAGTGCTACAATGTCGTTCCTGTAAACTAGGGTTTCTAAAATAGAGCCCCGTTGTTTTACACTGGCACAGTTCCAATATAGAATACGGATGTTCCTGAGTCCTAGACGGTGACACTTGAGTCTAAAACGCCTCAAACCACCGCGCTTACCTTGCTTCTTTGTCCCTGCGCGGCTACCACGCCGCTTCGTTATGTTGACTGCTGACCGCTTGGAAAAAACACGTTCTTCCGCCATGTTGAAAAAACGTAAACACAGACTTCTGTTGAACCACACACGCTGCTGAAAATTCACTCAAGGATGGCTTCGCTCGATGCACGAACTCCGTAGCACCCGCGCAGATCTTGAGTAGAAACTCCTGGTTTTACATCCTGGCACACCAATTACACGCAAGAGATGAATAAATCCATACCCTACGCGAAAAAGTTAACGAACACAAAACAACACGACCGTCCGTCGCCATCTTGAAACCGGAAGTCCTTAAGGCATATCATGTGCCCGAGTACATTACGGAAATGATTATGCAGTACTTCTCGGGCTTCTCTCTTCGTTTCTCGACCAAGGCGTTCACGACGAGATGGATTGACCTGCAGGTGGGTATTGCCATACGGTCCGAAACTCGGCGAGGGGAAGAACATTCCGCCGCTGAAGGCCTTCATGGACGATATAACAATCCTGACACCGAAGGAGAGTGATGCTCATGGCATCCTCCTCAGACTGGACGATCTGGTTTGCTGGTGCAGGATGAGCTTCAAACCTAAGAAATCGAGAAGCCTATTGGTCATGAAGAGTAGAGCGGCGGAAAGGTTGTTCGTGGTTACCGGACAAGCGATTCCCGTAAAGAGTCTCGGTCGGGTGTATGACTCAACCCTGATGGACAGGAATGCGGTGGTAGAGATGCAAGAAATGCTGACGAACGGTCTGGGTACCATTGATAAAACCAGGCTGATAGGCAAAGTCAAAATCTGGTACCTCCAATTCATGCTTATTCCAAAACTCCTGTGGCCGCTGCTGATATATGATATAGGCATGACCACAGTGAACACCATGGAGGGGAAGATAAGCAAGTAAATAAGAAAGTGGCTTGGAGCACCAACATGCCTCATGACTGTTGCACTGTATTGCAAGCAGAGTAAGCTCGTCTTCCCGTTCCTGTCCCTCATGGAAGAGTTCAAAGCCGGAAAAACCAGACTCGCGATGATGCTGTGCGAGTCTCCAGATGTAACGGTTAGTGCCTTGGTTCCCGCCCTGAGACGAGAAAGAGGTGGAAAGTTGTCAGCGCTGTCGAAGAAGCCCAGGCAGGACTCCAGCTGAAGGAGGTCATGGGCCACACCCAGTCGAACCAAAGGGGGTTCGGCTAACAAGACAAAGGTCCGATGTGGTCTAAGGCGATGACCAAGGAACACAGGTACCTGGTGGTTAAGGAGATCTGCAAGGGGGAGGGTAATGAAAGAGTCCGGAAGGCCGCCCAACAGGTGCAGCAGACCCATTGGATGTCATGGGAAGAGGTAGTGCAGAGATCTCCTGCTTGGAATGACATCTGGCGCATGGCATCACTGCGCTTAAGTTTCGTTATCCGATCCCTCTACGATGTCTTGCCGTCAGCTACCAACTTGGTCAAGTGGGGGAAAGCCACCGACCCGTTCTGTCCCCTCTGCACGAAGGTTCAAAAGGTTCAGACAGCGGAACACATACTGTCCTCATGCAAGGTCCCCCTGACCCAAAGGCGATTTACGTGGCGCCACAACAGAGTTCTTACTGAGTTGGTGGCCATCGTGGATGTAGCCAGAATGAAGGCAAACAAAGAGGGGACCAGGCCGAGGCCGATGGAAATTGCCTTCATCCAAGCTGGGCACAATGAAGGCATAATTGACTGCTTGCCGCTTCCAACCATTTTTCATGGTGCGAGGGACTGGGAACTGACCATGGATCTAAAGGGCCAGGCAAACAGCCTGAGGCAATCCAAAAGTTTGGCTTGTGACCTGACATCGTACTTAGCTTCTCGTCAGCCAAGCAGCTAACGCTGATTGAGCTGACCGTCCCGTATGAGTCAAATATTAAGGAGCAGCATGTGTACAAAATGAAGAAGTACGAGGACATAGTCGCAAGTCTGGAAGAGTACGCCATCATGCTATTTGCCGTTGTGGTAGGCGTCAGAGGTCTAGTCTTCCACTCCGTGTATGATGTGTTGAAACGAATGGGCATTAAAGGACAAGCAAGAACTCAGGCCCAAAAACAACTGTGTGAGGTGGCCGAAAAGGCCTTGTGCTGGCTGTTGAATTGTCAAAACCTGGAGTGGGACAAGTCTCGGAACTAGTATGGTTAGAAGTGGTAACTGCAGAACCACTAACAATCTCTCAACCAAGACACAAACATGCAACGTCTCATGTCAGCTTTTTAGCCTTTCCTCTGAGTGTGTGGTGAATCTGAGTGCTGTCAAAATATGCGAATGTCGGCTGAAGTCCGACCTCCATAACATAGTGGTAATTGTCCGTAACTCGCATTCACTCAGCTGCAGAGACCAAGAGGTGGGCCCAAAAATGTAAAGGAAGAAGCTGGCTTCCTAGTGGAGTGCGGCGCCGTGAACGGGGAACAAGGAAGGAACACGGCAACAGAGATGAATGGAGACAATAGAGGCCGTGGCTAGGGAAGTAGCTGCCTCCCCACGACCACATGAGATAAGGGGCAAGCACAGGCTGCACGGACTCTCCCCACCGAGTGAGGGGAGGCTTGAGAATGGACATGCTAACAGCAAGGGACAAGCACAACAACAGGGACAACGAATGTGGCCGAACGTCTCCATGGCAGGGGAAAGACTCGCGGAGTCATGACATGGACGGGACCACCCCCAGAGAGTATCAAGAGTGTAATGGTCCAAAATACTTGGGGAAGGGGGTACTCATCTGACGATCAGAAGCCCCCTCCCGTGTTTGCTCCGTAGCAGAGTTTTTACTACTAGTTAGTTAGTTAGTCGACAGATCATCCTCATTGCACATCGAACCATTCAGTCCATAAGTGCTCGGATCCCCTCCTCAGCAAATCCCGCAGCGTGTAGCAGCTAACGACACCAGTTCTGTGTTGGTTTATCAGTCTTCTTTGGCTTCCTGCGTAGTGTTCTTGTTTGGCCACCCCTCTTTTAATTTGCTGTTCTCGCAGTCTGGCCATGGTTGTAGATTCACAGTCATCACTTGGTTCTCGCAAAAGTCTTACTTCTCGTAAAGCATCCAGAATGTCAGCCTGGTCCATGGCGCGTCCGCCCTCCACGGTAGCCTGCTCATTCCCTTGTATTCCCGCATGCCCTGGCACGAAGATGAAACTAATCTTTGCCAGCCGAGACCGCTCCAGAGACAGCAACCATTCTTTTCGGATCTCCCCCCCCCCCCCCCCTCCCATCTCTATCCTCTGGAGCATGTTCATTGAGTCGCTAAGGAAACAAGCCCTAGTGAATGTCTGTGTCTCGAGCCATGTTATTGCTTTACTTACTGCCATGACTTCCATAGTCAGGCTACTTGTGGTCAAAGCAAAAGCACCAGAGTCCTCCTGTAGTAGTTTTACTACTACTAAGCAAGAGAATATAATACAAGCAAGAGGAGTCGGCTTGCTAAAGGCTTTGTCACAATACCATTAGTTGCTTTATTACATCATATGTTGTAACTAAGTATGCCTGATATAAATTATAAGTATATGATGAAACTGGCACAGAAGGCAGTTTTGTAAATAAACTTGAAAACTTAGTGATACTATTTTGTGTGTATAGTATATTCTTGGTAGAATCTGAACATCCGATTCTGTTGGTCTTCCTATAGCTATTTCATGTTTGAGTTAAGTATATGATACAGCTGGGTTATTTATATTCAGTTATATTTATAACTTATATTGGAAGCAAATCATGGACAATAGCAGACAAGTGAGGAATTATGTGGAAGCTGGAGAGATGTTTTATAGAAGCATGTTGAGAACACTGTGAATAGATAGAAAGAGCAATAAAAATAACTTGAAAGAAGTTAACTCACAAAGAGAATTGGTTATTCTCATCGGATGAAGAGTCCACATTCTTTGGGCATGTCATGGGAAGGGCAGAAGCTGGAATATCTTGTCACAATGAGAAAGTTGGAAGGGAAGAGTCTGGGGCAGAGTGAGAGAGAACATGCTAGACAGTTTGACATCATGGCATGGAGGAGCATCAATATCAGAAATGACTGGCAGCACTCAATACAAAGGACTATGGAGAGACATGATTACCAATGCTACACGACATGGACTATACAAAGAAGATATTGATAACATCTGCTTCATTTGAAGATTGAGCACAACCCACTACTGGCAACTTTGATCATATTCCAGTACGAACCTTTGTCCTTGTCCATGTCAGATTGGAAGCACTAAGGTTCATACCGCAATACGATCAGCCTTGCCAATAGTGGCTTGTGCTCAATCTTCAAACCTCAAATTCTGAAACAACCAAATAAATCAGTCTGATATATTAAATATCTTGTTTTTTAAAGGCTCTTTATAAAGTCTTTATAAGCAGTACAGATGAAGTCTTCATAAACAGCACAAGTTAGTTAGTCGACAGATCATCCTCATTGCACATCGAACCATTCAGTCCATAAGTGCTCAGATCCCCTCCTCAGCAAATCCCGCAATATGTAGCGGCTAACGATGCCAGTTCTGTGTTGGTTTATCAATCTTCTTTGGCTTCCTGCGTAGTGTTCTTGTTTGGCCACCCCTCTTTTAATTTGCTGCTCTCGCAGTCTGGCCATTGTTGTAGATTCACAGTCATCACTTGGTTCTCGCAAAAGTCTTACTTCTCGTAGAGCATTCAGAATGTCGGCCTGGTCCATGGCGCGTCCGCCCTCCACAGTAGCCTCACCTGCGAGCTTGTCAGCCCGCTCATTTCCTTGTACTCCCGCATGCCCTGGCACGAAGATGAAACTAATCTTTGCCAGCCGAGACCGCTCCAGAGGCAGCAACCATTCTCTTCAGATCGACCCCTCCTCTATCCTCTTGATCATGTTCATTGAGTCGCTAAGGAAACAAGCCCTAGTGAATGTCTGTGTCTCGAGCCATGTTATTGCTTTAATTACTGCCATGACTTCCATGGTCAGGCTACTTGTGGTTTCAGTGAAAGCACCAGAGTTATAACAGTTATAAACAGCACAAATAACATGTTATAATTTTAGTATAATAAACTGTCATTATTGTGTACATTTTTCGTTCTTACACAGATATTATATACGCTGGCCAGGTGCTGAAACCAAACAAAAGCTTGTCCAGTTATTGCCTACAGAATCAGTCTATGGTTTATGTTGTGCACAAGTTTTCATCATCAGAGGGTGAGGATGAACCTCACAAAGTCGGTAAGAACCAGTCTTTACTTCATTCCTACAAATGTAAGGTAGCATATTTTTATTTTTATGTTGCATATCTCTTACAGGCCATTGCAGTCAACACCAGCATTTTTCAGCTGCTGTTGATGTACTAGGCAAGATTATGCTCAGTATACCGCTGCTGATTCTCGCGCAGCTGCGTTACTCACGAGAATATACAGGATTACGGAGAAAGTCGTTTAATCCCTTGGCCAGGGAATGTATTATAAGTGTGTGTGTGAGCACATGCACATATGCACATGCGTACTATATAAACATATATGTGTGCGTATCTGAGCGTGATCCATGCATTTGCGATTACCATTACTATGTGTGCGTGTGCTTGCAAAGAGAGGAGAGAATAATTAATTGATGTATATATACATTAATGAGAGTGATAGTATCTGAGATGGAACTAAGAAAGAAGCAATACAAGTGTGAATGAGCAGCTCTACAAAAACACCAAAACAATAGTATTATCCAATCTGTCTTTTCCACCAAAAAAAAATGAAATGTGAACCTACCATGACATTTCATCAGTGATGCATGGATAATGCACAATACACACATAATTCTTGCAACATCAGTGCTTGTCTTTTGAGCAAATATTTTAAAACATAAGAGCTGCTGTAGTGTGGTGGCTGGATACTTGCCTGGGGGTCATCAGTGTGAATTCACATGGAGGCGGATTTTTTAAATTTACAGTTAAACCCAGCCCGAAATGGGTACCAGGAAATGTTGTGAGTGAGAAGGCAGCTGATGTACTAATGACCACATCACTCCTGGATTACTGATTGGCCTATAAAAATATAGGTCCAGCATCATATGCCCAATACACCTTTCAGGTGTGAAAAGGGGTTCTTTACTTTTTTATATTAAAAATTCCTTTACTACATATTCTCGTATCATTGTAATTGTTAGTTATTATATATATTAAAAAAATTATATATATATGTCTCTGGATTTCTTCCTGTATTATTAGAGGACTACGCAGCTGCAGCAGGTTCTGCCACTAAAAGTGATGTCTTTATGGCTATAAAATCGGCTTTGCTGGTTGATGATTACAAAAGAATTGTAAGTATTTATCTTGTTTTGTTATCAGAATAATATTAACAGTAGGGAGAATGTTTTCTTTTGAACTTAAGTATTTCCGGTTTTATGACGTCTGTGGCAAAATGCACATAAAATTTAGTTTTCTGGAGCTATTTGGCATTTGTATTTTTAGGGACATCTTTAGAAACATTGCCAGACAATGATATCTTTTATATGCTGTCTTTTATAGCCAAAAATATTACACACAAAAATACTAAATAAGTATAAATACAGCTTTGTGTACCTACAGGATTTACAGGTGAAATGGTGTTACACATTTTGTTTAGAAAAAAACGCCATTACATTGAGCGTGATCTTCAGAATGCAGGCTTAAGTTTATGAGTCTTCAAAAGCATTTGAATTATTCCTGAATGAAGAGGCAGGGGTTGATCAGTGTGAAGAGGTGGCCACAGGATATTACAGACACCTTGGGCATGAGGCAGGAGAAATGGCTGATGTTGTGAATTATTGAGGAAACCATCATGTTTGTTTCATATCGGCTTGATATATTCAGTGCTGATGTTTCAGCTGTTCAAAGGTGACATAAATAATGGTGAGATTTAATAGGGCAAATTATTCTAAGCAAATAAATATTTTTTTAAATGCTGCATGGCAATGTCATTAAGACATTTTGCAAATGGAATGAAATTGTTAAGTTCCAGGAAAATTAAACTGAAAGAAGGAAGTGAGGGATTTATGTGTTGTAGGGAGTCATTATGATTATGGTGCATACTATTTGTGGTACACATTATCTGCAGATGCAGAATTTTGTTTGGCAGTAAGAGGCTGTAACTGCCCATGTTTTGCCAAGGCCTGTAAGGGAAGCAAAAAGAGAAACACTGTAACCTACCACGCATGTCATAAGAGAACAAACGAACGAACAAACTTTATTTTCAAAGGGTAACAAATTGGGCACGCAGGCCCGTCTTACATTCGGACCTTCCAATCACTCATCTTTCGTTCATCAATAGTGCATGGTACATTCACATAGAAAAAAAAAACATTGTCAAATGAATGTTATAAAAATAAACAATGCATCTTACCATGTTATGAGACACATCCCCCAACCACCCACACATCCCCCACACACATCCCCTACCCACCCAGACACACATATATGCCCTCACCCACTCACCCCCCAACCACACACATCCTCCCACCTACACATCTCCACACCCATCCCATAACCCACACATTCACCCACCCACCCACACACTCCCAACCACCCAGCCAAGCACACATCCCCCAACCACACATCCCCACACACACACATCCCCATCACCTCACATCCCGCACCTACCCACACACACTTGCTGCACCCACACAAATCCCCACTTACACATTCCCCACCCACACAATCTCCCCCACTCTCTCACACATCCTGCACCCACCCACACTCACATCCCCCACCCATCCCCCCAACCTACGCACACCCACCCACCCACACATCCTCCAACCATCCCCACCCACACACCCCTTAACCGCACATCCCCCACCCACATACACCTCACCCATACACACATATCCCCACAAATACACACAACTCACATATACATCCCCCACACACATATTCCCCACCCACACATACATCTCCCCACCCACCAACAAATCCCCCATCCACCCACACACACACCCCACCCATACACACATTTCCCACACCACCTACACACACCCACACATGCACATCCCACTACCCACCAACACCCACACACCCCCATCCACCCAAACACATACCCAACCCACAATCCCCACTCACACACACATCCCCACCCACCCACACATTTTCCCACCCACCCTCACATCCTCTCACGCACACACACAATCCCTCACCCACACATCTCCCCACCCACCCACACATCCCCCACCTGCACATGCATCCCCCATTCACACACATCCCCCACCCACACACATCCCCCACCCACACACATCCCCCACTCACACACATCCCCCACCCACACACATCCCCCACCCACACACATCCCCACACATACCCCCATCACACACCACACACACATCCCCACACATCCACGCCCACACACACACACACCCCACCCGCACACGCATTCCCCACTGTCAGAGTGTTGACGGGGTGAATAGAGGACAAAGAGAAGGACAAGGGACAGTATAGAGTTAAGACAACTGAGATAACGACATATAAGAGATAGATAGGACATCTATAGTAGAACGATAGGCTAGAGACAGGACCTAAGTCAGGATATAGAATAGTCATAAGACAGGACATCTACAGGACAGTAGATGAAGTGGAAACAGGACTTAGGAAGGGACACTATCATGTCTTAGACAGGGTAACTGGTAGAACCAGACCGAGTGATAGAAGGGGACGACAGTTCACGGGACACTGCCCGAATGGACTAGATGTCAGTACACCGACTGACCTCTTCTAGCACGGACAGACTACAGGACAACAAGACTGTTGAGACAGCACGGGGTTCACACACCGGCACGGGGTCCGGGCACGACAAGCCCAGCCGTTGAGCTTGAAAACGGAAGACGGGACGGAAGACGGTTTCAGAGGAGGACACTTGTGATTCTTGAGAGCAAATGCTTAGTATTGCGAGAATGCTAGTTTGAGAATAGCGAGTATAGAATTGTGAGACTGATTGTATGCTAATATAGTATGAAGGGGCGACATTTGTATATTCATGTGAAATTACCGCGTGTATATATCTTGTGATTATATCAGGTTCGCCCGAATTAAATAATGGAAATGCCATACGCGCAATTGATGTTTCTTGGAGTGCGTATGAAGGAGCGGAGTGCCTGTGTGTGTGAAGTAAGACGCTGACACCCACCCACATACACACATCCCCCCATACACATACATCAGAGACAGCTAAGGAGGATAGAGCTTGCGGTTGGCTTCCCCATCCTGTAGAATGCATTTAGCTGCAAAATATAATCATGAGTAAGTTTAAAGGAGGGCGGCTTAAACTAAGTTGGTTGAGCCTATTCTTCAATTGGGAGGAAAGAATGGAACAAGAAGAAGAAGAAGAAACATTAGAATGGGAACTATTTTGTACCACTTAGTAAGCAAAAGTAAAGGATCCTTTTCAGACCTTAATATGCATTGGGCATATGTTGCTAGATCAGTATACAGGGTATATTTTTAATGACTGGATTTTTAAAAAATATTGCCATTCCAAGTTTTGTATTTACCTTTTATGTTGCATGAACTCTACAGAGGGTGAATACAAAACTTGGAATGGCAATATTTTCAAAAACCCCAGTAATTAAAAATAACCCTGTATTTATAGAACAGTCGACTCTCGATGGATCAAGTGGTCAGTATCATGCTTGTCATCATCACTTCCCAAGACATTTCCTTGTACCCATTTTAGGCTGTGAGCCTATGTCACTTTAAATTTGCCCTGATGCGGATTTAACCCCAGTGCCGGCTGATGAGTGTCTAACCACTATGCTACCACGACTCCTTTTGTACCAGTAGTTGTTTTATTATGTACAATGTTTTCTTCTTTAAACACTATTCACAGGTAGGTGGAATGTTGAATAACCCAGAAACTGTAGAAAACATCATAGCTACAACACCTGGGCTAGACAAGGACCCTTCAGTTTTGGGTAAGTAAATTCTGCATAGATAAAAGTTTTCAGATAATTCATTTGTCTTTTATTCCATAACACCGTTTGTTGTTTTGGTGGCATCGCAAAGGTTGCAATCAAATTGAAGACCTTCCACTGCACCCTATTTCAACAATAGGTTAATCATGGCAATGCTGGTGCAGATGCTATGCAGATGACACAGTATTGGTGGCGGATAATGCAAAAGATCTACAACAATTGTTGGACTTTGTAGTAACAGAGAGTGCAAATAAAGGACTCTCCTTGAATATCAAGAAAACAGTAACAATGGTGATGTCAAAGAAAAAGGTGACACCCAAATGTGAAAAAGAGATAGAAGGGAAAATTCTTCACCAAGTGGATAGTTTTAAATACCTAGGAGCATTTATAACATCAGATGGAAGATGCACAATGGAGATTAAGAGCAGAATAGGGCAAGCAAATGCTGCATTTCAGAAAATAAAGAGTATCGTATGCAATAAGTAACTATCAATGAATGTAAGAAAGAGAGTGCTAAACTGCTATATAGAACCTGTTTTGCTGTATGGCAGTGAATCTTGGAATGTAAATGAACAAATCAGGAAGAACTTGGAAGCAAAGAGATGTGGTTCCTAAGATGAATGTTGCAAATTCCTTGGACTGCCAGAGTAACTAACGACGATTGCCTGAAAGAGGCTAATGAAACTAGAACATTATATTCAATAATAAGAAAGAGACAAACAGCTTTCTTTGGTCATGTGATGAGAAGAGAGGCAGTGGAGAATATCGTGACAACTAGAAAGATCGAGGGGAAGAGAGGCAGAGGCCGACCAACAGAAATTATCTGGATCACTTAAGATGGTTGCATGGAGTAATATCAGCAGCAGAGTTGATCATAACACCAAAGACTGAGATATCTGGAGAGATATGAATGCCTACACCAGCCAGCATGGCACTTGATGATGATGATGATGATGATGTTGACATGTTTGCTTTCAGAGCAGTATTTTGTTCTGGAACATTGTTACTCCTAATCTTTTGGCCAGACTGAAATAATTTGGTACATTACAAGGACCACTGCTTACACGTATAGATTAAACCTTGGTCTACACTGGTTTGCTCTCCCTAATGCAAGCAGTCAAGCTTTGTGTTGCTGACTGCATTCATTGCTTTAGCTGTCGTTGGTTCCTGAATAATCATCACTTGCCACATGGCATAGGCATTGATATATCCACAAATTGTGATTCATGGTGTTCTGGATCAATTCTGTTGATGATATTCTTCCATGCCACCACCATCTTTGGCAGTCCAGCATCATTTCTCTCAATCTGTCTCTTCTACCTTTCACCTTTCCAGTTATTGTGATAGTTTACAATGCTTCTTTTATGATTACATGACCAAAGAACATTGTTTGTCTCATTTTTATATTTGTATATAATGTTCTACTTTCAACAGCCTTTTCTAGGCAATCATTGTTAATTGCTATGGTAGTCCAAGGTGTTCAAAACATTAATTTAAGAAAACACCTCTATTTTACTTTCAATCTCTTCCTAATTTGTTTATTCACATTCCAAGATTCACTTGCTATGCAGCAGAGCAGATTGTATATATATTTAACGTTTCAGTACTATTTTTCTTATGGTTCCTGACTAACAAATACATTTACCAATGTACAGTTTAAATTGTCTTTTCTTCCACATATTTTATTGATAGCTAATGTATATTATTTCTATTATATTCTTTATTTGTGTATTGTACAGCCATGCTGCAGGATCCTGAATTGTTAGCTGTGCTGGCTCATCCAAATAACATAGACAAGTGAGTTAACTAAAGATGCTCTTGTTCATGTTTAGTTAATCTCTATTAAGACTTGTAAACTCTGTACTCTTGTAAGTTTAAAATACAGCATGTATAGAAGTTTGTCACATAAAAAGTGTTGACATTTTGTCAATGGATGGCTTTGGGCCGCTGTAATGGATCTTAAATAAATCAACTGCTACAGCTATCATTGATAGGGGGATTAAAACAAGAATTGCCGTGGCAAAAGTAGCCTTTTGCAAGATGGAAAACATACCAACCTAACCCGGGAAGGTTAACCCGGTCAACAAATGTTAGCAGAAGTTGGATGTGTCGACCTAACGGCGCAAGAACGCAGCTCTGTTGTAAACAGGCACAGCGCAATCACGTCCGGGGGAAAAAAAAATTCTGGATGAACGCAGAAGAAGAAGAAGAAGATGACCAACAAAAGATGCACTCATTCATTTCATTCAGTAGCATGTCCTTTGCAGAACCTCGCTCCCATAACAACCTTCCGGAAAACCTCTCGATCATAAGCAAGATGTCCCGCGTCTGATACACCCATCTGGAGATCAGCCGCCACATCCTGCACCCATCTTCTCTTTGGCCTTCCTCTTCCTCTCTTCCCAGGCATATACCCTTCCATTATTGTTCTCTCCAAACTTTCGTGACGTTTCAAGTGACCAAAATATTTCAATTGTCTTTGTTTTATCGTCTTTAATAGCCAACCTTTTTCAATATTCAACTCTTGAAGTATGGAT
Organism: Cepaea nemoralis; assembly: GCA_014155875.1. NCBI lineage: Eukaryota > Metazoa > Mollusca > Gastropoda > Stylommatophora > Helicidae > Cepaea > Cepaea nemoralis. The sequence goes on along the minus strand of JACEFZ010010502.1, from coordinate 226,516 downwards.
GCATTTGTTCTTTTCTTTACCCAAGATATTCTTAGAACTCGTCTATAACATTTATATTCAAAGGCGTTTATGCGCTGTTCAGCTTGTTTAGTAAGTGTCCATGTCTCACAGGTGTATGTTGCAATGGGAAAGATGCATGCTCTTAAAAATCTAATTTTTGTAGTTCTGTCTGTCCCACTCCATAATTTATTCAGCTGTTTTAGTCTTTGAAGAGCAATTGATAGTCGTCGTTTAATTTCTTTCATTGTGTCACCATTGTTGGTAATCAATGGCCCAAGATATTCAAAATTGTCCACCACCTCCAATTTTTCCCCATTAATGTATATTTCTTTCTCCATAGTAGTTTTATCTGTATGCATTATCTTTGTTTTTGCTATGTTAAGATATAAGTTGTGATTTTCACTATTCAATTAGCTTTTCTATGCCATTCTGTGTTGGGGAGAGTAATACTGTATGATCAGCATATCGAATCTCTGGTATGTCATGACCGCCGATATTTAGGGCATCATATAACTCCCTGTTTATATCATCTCTTACACTTCTCATTATATTTTCGGCGTACAGGTTAAACAAATAGGGTGACAGCACGCAGCCCTGACGGACTCCTTGCTTGATGTCAAACCAATCTGATGCCTCGCCATCTATTCTAACTGCTGCTTGTTGTTCTAAATAGAGCATTTTTATGAGTTGTACTACATGTGATGGAAAGCCCATATTCCTCATGATTTCCTAAAGTTTCTGATGTTGTACACAGTCAAATGCCTTTGAATAATCCACAAAACATGAGAATAGGTTTACATTAAATTCTCTGCACTTCTCTATTATTAAACGCACGTTGAATATGTGATCTCTTGTTCCTCTTCCTTGTCTAAATCCAGCTTGAACCACGTTAATCTCTTCTTCCATTTTCTTACGAAGTCTTCCCATTATGACTTTTAGTAGAATTTTACTTGCATGACTGATCAGGGCAACAGTTCTATAGTTAGTGCATAATTTCAGGTTGCCCTTTTTTGGTATTGGAATGAAGATAGTTCTCTTCCAATCTTTCGGCCATATACCATATTTCCAAATCTTTGTACATAATGCATGATATATATATTTATGCTTTCGTCTCCTCCCGCTTTAATTAGTTCAGCTGGTATCTCATCACATCCAGGTGATTTACCATTCTTCAGGTTCTTTATAGCCCAAGCAATTTCATCTAATGAGGGTTCAGGTTCTGTCTCTGCTGTCATTGGCTCATGTATCTCATTCATATCCTCACTGTCACTCATATCATACATTCCACTGCAGTATTCCTGCCATCTTTCTAGAATTTGTCTAGATTCTGTTAAGGTATTTCCCATCTTGTAACAGATAACATTCAAGTGAGTTGAACGTTTCTTGTCAATAACTTCATTTCTTTAAACATTTCGTAATCTCTTCGTCTTATGATATTGCTCTATTCTGGTACAGCAATCTTGTATATATTGATTTTTGTCCTTTCTTGTGTTATTTTTTATTTCTCGAGTTAAAGATTTATACTTCATCCTGCTGTTATTGGGCCGGCTCCATGGCCGAGGGGTTAGCAGCTTTCTCCGTTAACCCCAAATACTCTCGTCACGTGACGCGACGAGAATTAGCAGTGGTTCGAATCGCAAAAGTGACTTATGAGAGTATGGAGCCGGTCGCTCAGTAAGTCGTGGCGTGCTGATGAGCGTAATCTAGCCTAGGAATCAACATACAGCTGAAAGATGCTGGTGTTGACCGCAATATCCTGAAACAGGATGGAAACGCGGAAATCTTAATCTTAATCTGCTGTTATTGGATTCATCTCCTTTCTGTTTCAGCTCCCTACGTTGTTTTATTAATTCTAACTTGTCTGATGTAATCCATAGCTTAAGTTTCTTTTTCTTGGTCAGAATGAGATCTTTGGCTGCAGTTATCAAGATATCTCTAGCTTTTACTGCCAGTTCATCAGGTGTCATTTCTTCTTGTACAGACATCAAGACCCCAAAGTGATTCCTAACTTCTACAGTATATGCATCCGGTATTTTTGTGAGATCAAAACGAAGTGGCCTTGGTCCTCGGATAAGCTTTTTGAGTTTTAATTTCAGATCTGCTTCTAATAACTGATGATCTGTATCACAGTCTGCACTTCGTAGGGTTTTTGCAGATGTTATGCTTGATCTCCATCTTCTTTGTATTAAAATATAATCTATCTGATTTTTGGTAATACTGTCTGGAGACTTCCATGTAAAGAGTCTTCTTGGAAGATGCACTAGACAACATAAAATTTGAAAGCTATAGTTACCGACCAGGATTCGAACCTGTCACCTTTGAATCCCGGTCGGTAACTACAACTTTCAAATTCTATGTTGTCTAGTGCGTCCTCAATTCTCTACTTCCTTCTTCTGCTTCTTTGAGCGCCGTAACAATACTGTGTGTGTTTGTGAACTGTCTTAGTGGCCTCAAAGGGTTCCCCAATTGATAACCAACATAAAGCTGTCGGTTTCATTGAGATAAAGTGTTACATAGAGCCTATACTGTTGTATGCAGGTAAAACATGGCCAGTAAAGCAGAAACATCTATTGTCAGTGGAAACATAGTTTCTGAGGAAAGTACAAGGAACACCATTGGCGGACAGAAAAAGAAACCAGTACATCAAGAAGCACAAACATTACTAAGAAGAACATATATTAGAAATTATATTATTAGAAAGTATACGAACATTTAAACATAACCATATTTTTAAAAAAGGATTCACAGCTCTTTGTTAAAGGATGCGTTTAAGGGGACAGTAATGGCAGAAGTAAGATAATATTACATGTGTGGTATCCAACATCCTGAGATAGACTGAAAGAAACCTGTATGAGTGCATTATGAAAAAGAAGGACATTGGGTGCTGGAGACTCATCACAGCTTTCCTTCAATATAGAGGAGACACTTGATGGTGATCATGACAACATTTCTATCATTACATGCTTTTATGACAGTGTATATCTTCCATTGGATTACATTTACCTTTAAAAATTTTAAAATTAAGTTGCATGTCCTTCACTGGACGTAGCAGTCAACCCCAGCATTTTCGCTGTTCGTGATTCCTGGGCAAATTTTACATTCAGTAGTTTGCCATTGCTTTATGAACAACCGGCTCCTATACCTTTTTCGAAAAAACCAGCACCACTGTGTTTCGACCCCGGGTGTACGGGCTCACAAACCGCGTTCGCAAGCCCTTAGCCACAGAGACCGGTCATTTACCTTTATATAAAAAAAGAAATTTAAGTTGCATGTCCTTCACAGGACGTAGCAGTCAACCCCAGCATTTTGGCTGTTTGTGATTCCTGGTCAAATTTTACGTTCAGTAGTTTAGATATATATACATATATTGGCATATAATGTTTTTCTGTTTATTTACATTTAGTCTCTGACTTATCTTTGTGAGATATGAAGATGTATTTATCATCAGAATTTTCTTAAACCTGTTTTGACAATGGCGATGACAATCAAAATAAGAGCATGCATATTTCCTGTGGCAACATATCAGTGCAAAGCTTGGATATTTCACAATTCAGTTGAAAAGCCTTTGAAATTTGAATATAAGTTATATAGAAAAGAGTAACAAATTTATTGGATGAAAGGAGAACAAACAGATCTGTCCAACAAGAACTCTGTATTGTAGAAGAGCAGTTATTAAAACTAAACAAAGGTACAGTTTTTTTACTACTTATTATTTTACTTATTTCATATACACACACACACACACACATATATATATATATATATATATATATATATATATATATATATATATATATATATATATATATATATTATATATATATATATATATATATATATATATATATATATATATATATATATATATATATAATATATATATATATATATACACTTGGTTTTATCTAACATTACCCTATCATATTGGCATTAACATACTTTAAGAGGTGTGTGTGTATGTGCATGCTTGTGTGTGTGTGTGTGTGTGTGTGCCCCCCCCCCCCCCCCCCCCCCCCCCCCACGCCACACACAGATGGAGGGAGGGAGGGAAATATATATATATTTGCATTGTTTGTATTCTTTGCTTTGTGTATGCATAAGCATATATGGGCATGAGTAAGAGAGGAGGGGGGGGGGGGGGGGAAGAATGTATGTATGCATGGGTGAATGTTTGTTAGTGGTTGGGTTTGTGAGTGGGTATGTGTTGTTGTGTTATTGTATGGATATATGACTTTGTGTAAAGGGTGTGTGGTATGTATGCATGTGTGAGTGTGTGTGCGTGCCTGCCTGCCTGTCTCATAATATTGTAATATGCATTGTTTATGTTCACAGCATTCATTTAACAGTGAATTATTTCCATGTGAATATAACATGCACAATAGATAATTGATGTGTGAAAGATGAGTCATTGGAAGGACCAAAATGTAAGATGGGCTTGTATGACCAATTTGTAACCCATTGAAAATAACGTTTGTTCGTTCATGCAGCTCCATCCATGTCCTCTCCATGTTATTCATGTTTGTTTCTCTTGTCTATGAGTTTTTAGGTCATCCTCTATTGTTGTTTTTCTTTGTCCTGTTGATTCCAGACAAAAGCCTTGTAGTTATACTATTCTCAGGTTTTCTCAATATATGTTCTATCCAGCGCCTACATCTTTTTTTTTTTTACCTCTTGCTTTTTGTCTCATTCTCGCCATGAGCTCCACATTGGTGATTTTTTCATACCATTTTATTAATTCTTTTTTAGTTAGTTAATGTCTTCAGTATATTTGCAATTGTTCCATGTTTTAGATACACACTGCAGATCTGTAGAATTCAATCAACCATGAACAAGTCCAAGTGGCTCCCTCTACTGTATATTTACTATGATTATATGTTGTGTTGTATAGTCAGTTATTCATCACTTGCAGTGTCATCATAGTTGATTTCAACCAAACTATCACAGCCTTTTTGCATTCCAATTACAACATGCACTATGCGTATGTAGAAGCTACTTAACATAACCATCACAATGATTTTAATTTCTGTTACATTTGACTGAATACTTTTTCAGCCTCATTTTACTAAACTTATTACATTATGTGTTGCTGATATTTTTCTGTCCCGTGTCCAGTTTACTGCGGTTGCATCCATCATTTGCACAAGCTGCTATCACCATCGCGTCTGCTGTGACTGAAGAAGGTGCAAAGATTGGTCACAAATCTGGCACAGGTAAATGTTATATATACAGTTGATCTAGAAATACAACCGGTTCCTGATTTTTGTTGTATATTTGATTATACTGTTATATAGTTGGTTATTTGATTCTGTAGTTAGTTACAGCCGGTCTCTGCGGCAAAGGGCTTGCAGGCACGGTTTGTAAGCCCACTTACCCGTTTTCGAAACGCAGTTGCGACCAATTTGGCAGCAGACCATGCTGCATTTCTTTTAACAAATTGGTAGGGAGCTGGTCATTCAGAAAGAATGGGCTAACCACTGAACGTAAACTTGCCAAGACATCAACAATGGCAGTACAATGCTGGTGTTGACAGCGACGTCCTGTAACAAGGGTATGCACACACAAAAAGTTAGATACATAGAGGTCTGTGTGGCTGCAAGGTTTATTGTCTCGCGCTTGAACTTCCTGTGCACTGAAGGCAGGGTAGTGTGTTCATTCCACATACATGTCAGTTGGACTTAAATATTGGCTTCTCATTCAGAATGCAATATCAGACTACTGAATACAGTCGCAAACAGCCAATAGAGGCTGAAGGTGATTGCAACATCCTTCAAAAAAAAAAAAAACAAGGTTAAAGTATGAATAAAATTAGTGGAACTGCGGTAAAGCTGTGGAAATGTAAACAATATAAAATAACACAAAGTAATGCAGCTTTACAGAACAGAATTACGAAAAACACAGGACTTTGCCGCAACTAGCCTTCATCAGCAAATAAATGCATACACAAAACAACATATAATCATGGAGAAGACCCTCCAGTTACATGAAAAAATTAGAACAGTGAAGAGAAAATAAAAATTTTTATAAAAATGTTGCTACTTATCTCAGAATCCCAGGATGTGAATCTAACATGATTTTCACTTGGAAACTCTTATATAGACAGCTGTGAGAGTCTGTAGTCTAGATGGGGTAGGTTCACTTGGAAACTCTTATATAGACAGCTGTGAGAGTCTGTGGTCTAGATGGGGTAGGTTCACTTGGAAACTCTTATATAGACAGCTGTGGGAGTCTGTGGTCTAGATGGGGTAGGTTCACTTGGAAACTCTTATATAGACAGCTGTGGGAGTCTGTGGTCTAGATGGGGTAGGTTCACTTGGAAACTCTTATATAGACAGCTGTGGGAGTCTGTGGTCTAGATGGGGTAGGGGATGGTAATGGTTCAGTGATGATCCCAGGTAAATGAGTGGAAGTGGTACATGAAAATAATGTTTTTGTGATTTCTCATTGAGCTTATTTCTTTTCTTCCCACCCCGTCTTTTAGGTATTGATGCACAATTATTGCATACGTATGAGAGTTGGGGATGGAATTATTTGATTCTTAATTCTTTGGGCATATCATGAGAAAGAGCAAGCTGGAGTATATTGTCACAACGGGAAAGTCGGAGGGGAAAAAAGGCAGCAGGAGACCAAGAGAGAAGATGCTGGATTGTTTCACATCATGGCATGGAGGAGCATCAGTATTAGAAATGATTGGCAGCATGCAAGACAGAGGACTGTGGACAGACATGATCACCAATGCCACATGGCATGGACTATAAGTAGAAGAATGCTTATGAATGAAATCTGACATTCACACAATTTGTTGGCACCCAACAGTTTGGTACAGTGGTTTAGTAGAGTGGTTTTAGTTTTCTTTAGCTGTTGTTGCAGTATGAACAGCAGAATTGAGATGGGTTGGTTTATATATATATATATATATATATATATATATATATATATATATATATATATATATATATATATATATATATATATATATATATATATATATATATATAACACACACAGACAGACAGATATAATGGTCATCGAAACTCCAAAAATATTCACAAAGCCAACAGGAAGAATTAACATCCTAGACTGTACAAGATAGTTATCTTCAGGCCTTAACATTCATGTATTGAAAATTCATACACTTGTGATTGCTTAATGTATTTATTCCCATCTTGTGCGAAAACCTTCCAGAACTGAAAGAGTTAACCATTAAAATGTGTATTCCTATAATTATTTTAGGAAACCAGACCTACTCTATGGATCAGATGTCAGATGAAGATGATGATGATGATGAAATTGCACAGGTAAAAGTTTATAAAGTTGTACTTAATGATTTCTGTAAATTCAGGAATTAAAGAAACAAATAAAGAGAGTTGTGGTGTTATGAAAAATTGAGGGAGTCGTGGTAGTGCTGTGGCTAGCATGTTTGCCTTCTGGTCCAGTGGTCATGTGTTTGAATCTCCACAGAGGTGGCTTTTTTTATCGACTTGGGCTCCCAGGTCGACCCGGTCTAAAATGGGTGTCAGGAAATGTCCTTGGAAGTAAACACTGCCAGCCTGATAGTGACCACATAACCCATTGAGTGTTGATTGGTCTATAAAGATAAACCTACTATGCCTCAAGACAGTAAAAGGGTCCTTTATATTTTCATGATGAAACGGGGGTAATTTATTACTGTTCTTTTCTTAACATGAATCTGTTTGATTGTTTTCCTAAGGCTAGAGGTGTTAATAGCTGAGCATGTAATATATATATATATATCTAGCATAAGAATTACAGTATGTCACGTTTTAGGAACATATCTCCACCCTTCTTGGACATATTTGTTATGAACAAGTTAATACTGAAACAAATGGTGAAGATATGTGCTTCTCATTGACTTAATATTTGTTAATGCTATTGTAAAAGAAGGCTGCCTTTGTTTTTAAAGTTGCATACCCTTTACAAGATGTTGCAGTCAACACCAGCATTTTACTGCCGTTGTTGATGTCTTGGCAAGTTTTACGTTCAGTAGTTAGCCTTTGCTATCTGAACGACCGACTCCCATACCAACACGTTAAAACCAGCGTGACACGGTCTACTGCCAAAGCAGTCACCACTGTGTTTCGAACGCAGGTAAGCAGCATTATGAATCATGTCTGCAATGCCATCGCTACAGGGGTTGCCTTGGCTTGGTCAGAAAATGAGACATGGAAGCCTGTTGATGAAAATACTGGGAAGTTAAAGGAAAAGTTAGTTCCTTTACAGGACATCATAGTCAACCCTGGCATTTTTTGGCTGTTTGTGTTTTTCTAGACAAATTTATGTTGAGTAGTTTGCCATTACTTTCCAAATGACTGATGCTCATGCTATTGTGGAAAATCAACACATGGCAGCCTGCTTTTAAATTGCCTGCAACTGATTTTAAACCTGGTATGAGGGATTATGATCATGTTCACTATCCTTAGCCATAATTGCCGCTGACAATACTAGAGGGCAAAAGAAAAACAGATTGTCCAAGAAAAGACATCACACAAAAATTCAAGAATGTTCTGGGTCAGGCTTAAGTGGGCTGAAGAGAGTTGCTGAGAGCAGGAGACAGTGGAGAGATGATTAGACAACATTAACACTAGCCTTTAAACTGACTAATCTGATGATGATGAATGCTGTAACAAAGCATGATGGGAAATGTAGTGAGAAACCAGCACAGCGGTGCAGATTCATTCTTCATTTAGGTGATTGTTTTGTTCTGACTGCATGCTGTGTAGTGTTGAAAATAGATACCATAAATGTCTTTGGGAGAGATGGCTGGGGAGTGAATTACACAGACAGGTTAGTGTGTCCAGCTTTGGCTTGCACTTGTATAAGGTTTCTTCTTCTAGACATATTCCATCCAAGGTTATGGGCTCTGTCTGGCTGTGGGTAGGCTTTATTTCTTGACAGTTTCCTTACAGTCTTGATCTTTGTGATTTTCAGATGCTGTGGTTTTTTTTAACAAGAAGTACTTGCATAAGGGGCCTCCTGTTTTTTGCCCTTATCTGTGAAGGCTAGGAATATGATCCCACTAAATAACAGAACATGAGTGTGTGTGTGATATCAGTAGATACCAGTGATGCCTGGAAACATTCCCAACTCTGTGTTGAGATCAAACCTGGTACCTGCTGAGCCTGAAGCAAACACCTTCACCTCTCAGTCACAGCCCCTTTCAGGAAAGCAGCTGTCACCTCACCTCAGTTTGCCATAAGTCCTAGACTGTACAAGATACAAGATATGTGTATATGCAGAGGCTTATAATTTTACACCTCACTGGCAATGTGTGGCTTACTTAACTCAATAAAATTGTGAAATATGAATTGACATGTGCATTTCCATCACCAACAATGTTCACCATATAATATTGTCAGTGTCATGTTGCAGGCCACAAGAGCACGTAGAAATGTGACAGGTCAAAACATCACTGCTTCTCAGTTGGCAATCGCGCTACAGGCGGCTACAGCTTCTGGGAGGGTGCCTGGGTCTCCTCAGGCATCCACAAGCATGCCTTCAACTTCTCAAGTGGTAATTCCTTTTCTTTCTTTTTTTTTAAAAATTAGTCTCTTTTTTGTAACCTAGAAGATGTTTGCAGTAGTAAGCACATATTTCTGAAATCCCCATTATCCCACTTGTTATTGCTGTGAAATTGTTTTTATGTCTTGCATAGTGTTTGAAATTGTTGTTTCTGTTTGGTTTGATAAGGATCACTTTCATTGCACAGGAATATCTCCATAAGTACTGCTGTCTTCTCCTATAAATCACACCAGGAGAATCTCAACACAGTGCATGGATTCCATAGTACCAGCAAAGATCCAGATGTATCTGTAGCAAAATCACACATGCTATACATTTTTTGTGGGTAACTTTTCTATTGTGCAAATTTCCATGGCCTGTACGGCTTTCTCTTTTTGATTTCCAACTGCCATAGGATTGTTAATGTGTGCAACGCTCACAAGCTTTTTGCCATTTTATGAAAGATTGCATATTCAATCAACAGGTTCAAGTAGATCCAGGAAGGATCATTACTATGACAGTTTAAGGTCTGTTTGTGCATTACAAATGGTCAAAAGAACTTTTTTAATGCATTTCCACACAATAATTGTGACAAAAGAGTTTCTTCTACCTTCATATTTGTCCTGAAAAGACCACTGGTTATGTTGCACTATCTATGTCTTTACTCCATCAAACATATTTGACTTATAAGTAGCATTCTTGGGACTAGGTTTCCCTACCCTCTTCAATAACCTATACTCTTGAGCGGACTACAGTGTTGCACCCTGTTTGCAGAACTACCACTTGTAGGTGGAGTAGGATTTTCAAGAACTGTTGTTCACTCACCCTGATGTGAGCAGCCATGCTTTGAGTAGCTTACTATGTTATTCCCTTTTACTGCATCGTTAGTCCCTAGAAGAGGCTTTTACACCAGGCGGAGGAGAAAAGAATGTCTGAATAGTGGCATAATATTTAAAGCAGAAGAGGGTTCTTGCTTGAAATGAAATTGACTGTAAAAAAGGAAAGGCATTTTGTTGATTGGTTGGCAAAGCAAAGGTTTTATCTCCCAGTGAAGTAAAGGTTTATCTCCCAATGAAGCGAAGGTTTATCTCCCAATGAAGCATAGACCCTCAGCCAGCTCATTCTAATCCCTCCTATATGTTGTTATTTCCTGTGGCTCTTTCTATGTTCTCTTCATATTATTAATCTGACCTTTGTTCTCTTCTCCGTGTGCTTTTATGCCTCCCTCTGAGACATGATCCTGTTTATGGGCCAGTTTTCTTCGATGTTCAGATCTTGTAAAATGTCAGAACTTTTCTTCTTCTTGGTCCATGATATTTGAAGAACTGTTCTGTAACATGTAAGATTTAAAAAAATCAAATTTTCTTCTTTAGTGGTTGCAAAATTGTCCATGATTCACATCCTTATGTTGCTACAAAAGTGACTGCTAGTACAGTTTATTTAAAAATTAATAGTGCTATAAAATATTTTAAAACAAAAACAGTAAGTCCTGAATCAGAAATCTGCCATGGGTCTGCAATGTGCTAGGGCCATCACATTCTGAAGGCCTGAGTGCATGGAAGAATTGGTGGTCAGTCTTCTGTTCTGTTAGTGGACAATGAATTAATGCAGGCATCATCCCTCTGACGTGTCTCCACCTTGCCATGGTAGAGGGGCTTGTGTTCCAATGACCCCAAGAACTATGCTGATGGTAGCACAGCTCAAAGGAAAGGAACCAGACCAAGAGAGACACACACCTCCTGCTCTGCAGGTAAACTGGGGACAGGCAGTCAAGTCCGAATCAGGCGCACAATGCCACTACATTCTTGGTCCAGACACATATTCTACGGCTCTCAGCTGAGGGTTATGGCTGAACGCTTCTAAGCCAATATCTTCCGGATGTGAGGGCTGGGCCAATACTCATCCACTGCAAAATGGAGGTGAGATGCTTAGTCCAGACACCTGTTCTACGGCTCTCAGCTGAGGGATATGAGGGATCCCCCGGATGAGGGGGCCTGACCATTACTCGCTCTCTGCTGCATGGAGATAAGGTGCTGAGCCGTCAGCACATGTAGCCTACCTTGTGAGTGTTACTAAAGGTGGAAAAAGCATCCCAACCGCATGCAATTATTACGATGCAAGTCTGTACTTGCTCATTGAGTGAGCCAAAGGTGGAAAGTCTCATTAACATGCAATGGAACGCTTGGCTAGCGAATCCATTACATGGAGGTCCGACTTGAAAGCTTGCTGAGTGGATGTCGTCTGCAAAATAAGGTGGAAAACATCTCATCAACACAAAATGGAACGCTTGGCTAGCGAATCCATTACGTGGAAGTCCGAAGTGAAAGCTTGCCGAATGGATATCATCTGCAGACTGACCGTTCCTGGTCTTCATGGGGAGCTGCCAGTGGCGAACGAAATGCCCAATACATGGAAGTGAGGAACTAAAGCAGCCATGAGCAGGACGGGGAAATCCCTTGGCTGAGCCCGGTACCAGAGCACTATGTATCAGCTCTGCAATTATGGAAGCCTCCTTGGATGGCAGTAAATGCCCATGGACTGCCCCTGCCTTCCCTTGAGGGCTGACTGTGATTGACCAGCTGGGATGTGGATGGCACCACAACAGTGAGAGTCCCTCAGGATGGCTAACCTGGTTTTAAAAAACGCCCACAAAAGTCGGATGTGTTGGTCCAATGGTGCATAACGAGACACACCGCACTTACATCTTAAAAAAACACTCCGGATGAACGCAGAAGAAGAAGAACGAACAAACGAACAGACTTTATTTTCAAAGGGTAACAAATTGGGCACGCAGGCCCGTCTTACATTCGGCCCTTTCAATCACTCATCTTTCTTTCATCAACAGTGCAAGGGAAAAACATTGTCAAATGAATTTTGTAAACATAAACAATGCATATTACTATGTTGTGAGACACATCCACCACCCACCCACACATCCCCCATTCACTCCAACTTCTCCACCCAACCACACACACAACCCAGACACATACATTCCCTCACACATCCCTACACCTACACATCTCCCCAACCACACACACCGCCCACCCACCACACATCCCATCCACCCACACCCCAAGCACACACACATTCCCCAACCAACACATCCCCCCCACCTACACACATCTCCCCACCCACTCACATATCATCTACCCATCCCATTACCCACCAACAATCACCCACCCACACACCTCCAACCACCCAGCCAAACATACATTCCTCAGCCACATCCCCCACGCACACACACATCTCTCCGCCAACTCACATATCCTGCACCTACCCACACACAAATTCCACACCCACCCACATAATCTCCCATCTCCCCCAGCCCACTCACAGATCTCAGGTCCACCCATACAAACATCCTCTACCATCTCCTAACCTACACACACTCACCCACCCACATATCCTCTACCCAACCACACATCCTCCACCCACCCATCCCCCAGCCACACACCCCTACCCATATACACACATACGAAGAAGAAGAAGGAAGAAGAAGAAGAAGAATGCAGGCATCAAACTTCATGACTACTCATGACAATATCAGCCAAGTCCCTTGATGATTACAGCAAACCGCCTGCTGATAGACTAATATAAAAAGACTAATATGTTATTCAGTATCAAATCTACCAGTGTTAGCAAACCTGAATTGCATAATAGCAGTTTTACTACTTGGTGTTTTGATATTCTTATGCAGGACACTTTGATACGTTGTTATTTAAATGTCACCAATCTGCCTTATCTGTCACATATAATGACTGAGTCTTGTTACTTTGTACTTGTTGTTTTAGGCTCCTGCTGCATCATCAAGTGGAACCATAACTAGTGACTTCTTCCAACAAGCAATGGCTCATGCCCAGAGTGCTTCATCGGATGTGAGTATTGTTTGAGAGGAAATAAACCAGTTTTACATTCAAGCAGCAATTATCAATGATGATCTTTTTCTCACTTCAGGATGGTCTGTTTTAGTATAATTGTTAGCATAGTTTCTCACTTCAGGAAGGTATAATTTATTATAATTATTAGTAGAGTTTCTAAGTGAGACTTCCTTTCTAATGTAGTGACAATTAATTAAAAAGAAAACTCTGTGGCTTAGTGGCAGTGAATGAAGTTTCACAATCCCACATAGGTTCAAAATCAGCCATATGCGATTTGGCAGCAGACTGCCTCGTGTTGATTTTCACAATAGTATGAGCACCAGTCATATAAAAAATCAATGACAAACTACTGTACATAAAATTGTCTAGAAAATCACTAATAGACAAAAAATGCTGTTGATTGTAACGTCCTGCAAAAGACATGCAACTAACTATAACAATGAACAGAAATAGAGGGAGATCATGTTAATTCAAGAACCGATTACATGATATTGTTTTTCCCTCCAAACTTTACAGTTCTGTACTTCTAGCCCTTCTGAAATTTGTTTTATAACGTAAGTAGACCCGCAAATCATGTTTTATTAGGGACGTTCATTTGAAACCCGTTCCAATGGCTTTATTTCAAAAGCATGTAAGAAACATTAACAGGTGTGGTAGAATTAAACAAAGCATTCATTTTGAATGAATTATGCACCATGGGTTTGTCAGTAGAAGTCGCCATAGGCATTCAGGCAAGCATCCCATTGCTTAGGTAGGTGGCGAATGCCGTCCACAAAAGAGGATGTGGCTGCTCACTGAACCAAGTGTTTACCGTGTTCATTACGTTTGCATCTGTGTGAAATCATTGCCCCTTGAGAGCTTCTTTTAGAGGTCCGAACAAATGAAAATCACAAGGTAACAAATCAGGACTATAGGCTGGATGTTGCAGAATTTCCCACTTCTTCCATGCTAATGCTTCCTGCACAATCTATGCGACATGCGGATGAGCATTATCGTGCAACAAAATCACACTGCGAGAAAGCATGCCGGGTCGTTTATTCTTAATGGCTTTTTGCAACTTGTCTAGTGTTTGCAAGTAGTGGGTAGAGTTAGGCACTTTAGTAACTTTTTCTAAATTGCTTTTTAATTATATAACCTGCATAGTTGGATAGCTCTTGAAAAAAACAAATCCAACGATACCCTATTCAAGTCTGTGATTCAATTTTAAAGCGAGATATTAATGTTTGTGTGTAAGTTTATAATTTACAAGGAAAATATAAAGAAAACTGTTTTGACCTTTCCACTTTTTGTGACCCTACCTACACACTCACACAACTGCTCGTCGTCAAGGAGATTAACACGCACAAGGGACTGTAACTCTCCCAGTTTATATATAAACACACAGACACTCAGACGTATACACCACGCCATTCCGTGATGACGTCAGGCTGCGCGCAGACCACGCGCGGCGAGACTTGTCAGACAGCGTAGATTGCCGTAGATATTTGAATTTTGACAAAAGATGTTCCGTTGGAAAGATTAAAAATTATCAATGATCCCGCCCATGCAGAGTGATGAAAATTTATACAAAAATACTACATTTGACGTTGAATGCAATCGTGCATTCATTGGCATTAAAATCGCTGTGAATATTCCATAACAATATTAAATAGTCATCGCTGACAAGAAAACGGCTATTTCCGGCCATTGAAATATCACATCAGAGCATGCAATTTTCATTATTTTTGTTCGGGATTTGCCTCCCGACTTTAATAGTCGAAAATGACAAGATTTACATAAAAATGGACGATACGTCTAATGACATATATTAGAACAAACAAATACATCTACATAAAACGTGATTTGTGGGTATACTTACGTCTGAAAAGGTCACGCTGTATCTCTGCGTGAGAAACGAATTTCAGAAACACGAGATGTACACACATAAACCGAGGAGGGAAAAACTATATAATGTAATTGGTCCCTTTTTTAACACGAACTTGAAATAATCGGGGAATTTAACATCACGAGTACTCTTTATGATCTTAATATCGGGGTACAATAACAAGAAAACGGAAATCGCCGTAAGAATCATCTCCGGTAACGTTCGTTAACAGATAACGTAGTACCTAGGTAGAGTTGATGTTGACACCATATTCATATATATAGCCATTGTGGTGTCATCTCCATTATGGTGTCATCTCCATTATTTGTATGTAGGTTTGTTTACTTGCTTGCTAATGAAGGATGATGCTGCAATATGCTCTTTCTGTAATTGTATTTTGTAAAACTGTCCTACATTTCATTTGTGTCTGGTATTCACATTTTCACAGCACTACTACAATTTCAACTCATTTCATTTATTAGAGTTTGTTAATGCACATTTAGAGTGAATAAATATGTGGATGTGAGGATAGAATGTCAGTCTACACAAATGGAGACACACAGATATATTTTAAATGAATGTGGGGTAATCATCCTTGGAACAGCTGAGGGCAAGCAGAGTAAATCCTAAATTGGTAAGATAAAAGAGTATACAAGATATATTACTTTTACAGTTGTATGTGTGTTGTCGAGGATAGAGAGCAATGGATTACTGCTTCCATCATGTCGCCCATGTTATTATGTTTGGGGAGATAAGATATTTTTACCCCGGTCGCTCGGTTTGAACTCAAGCATAGTCCATATATGTGCTACTTCTTCTGAACTGATTTTTTGTGTGTCGATTAACTTTCCCTGTTACCAGTGTCCCTCACCATCAGGCAAACCCACGCTGACTTATGAGGTACTTGTAGTTTACATCCCCAAATTAAGGGCAAGAAGTCAATATTTAAGTCCAGCTGACCTGTGTAGAGTTTGAACGTGCTACCTTGGCCTCAGCACACGGATGTTTAAGAGTGAGCATTCTCATCCATTTGACCATGCTGACCTCTGAGATAAGAGGTGATGATGATCTGGGATAAGAAAGAAGTCTGGCCTTTGTATCTTAACCCTTGACAGAAACCACCCAAAAGACATCAGCAATGATTGAAAATGGCGCCACGCTAATTTTTCATATAGATTTATAGTCAGTAAGCTAGATTCTACATTTCATTGTTATTTCAGGCAGCATTACAGCAACTCAGAGAGATGGGTATTACAGATGAGAATGTTGCTCGGCAAGCTCTAGCTGCTACTGGAGGAGATATCCAGTTAGCCATCGATCTTATCTTCGGGGATGGATTTAACATGTGAAATGAATACACTTGAATTTCATTGTGTAGTGTCTATGTTTTATCTGTACAGAAGTGAATGTTTTGGTTTAATAAAACCGTGAATACCACTTATGATTTTGTTTATTTCTTTTGAAGCATATTTGTGAGTTTTAAGGCAGTAGAATTATACTAAAAGCAGATAAAGAAATTCAAGAATGATACAGAGTGATTGTGAAAAACATAAAATGCAAAAAATATACAAAGGATTGATGAACAGTGGGAACTTAAGGAAATCTATTAATCAAACAAGCTAAGAGATATTATGGGAAAGGAAACAAAAAGCTTGGAAGAAATGGATGACTGGAAAAAAAAAATGTAATTGATGGACAAAAGAAAAGAAAGTACAACATACCAAAACAAAGAATATGATAAGGTAAATAAAGAAATAATAGGTACATGTTTAGAGGCTGCTGCCTGTTGTAGATCCTGGATGTTCACTTGGCCGTTGAATGAGCCTTCTCTGATGATGGTTCTACGCAGGGTCTCTCTTGGTCTTCCCCGTTTTCTTTTCCCTACTGGTGACCATAAGAGGGCTTGGTTGGGGAGTCTTGTCTTGTCCATTCTGAGTACAAGGCCAATGTAGTTCCAACGGCGTTTTCTTATAAAATTGGATACAATATCTTGCTTAGTCTCTTGTTTTATTTGCGTATTGGTTCTGAAATTTGTTCTCAAAATGTCTAATTTTTTTATCTACAGCTACCGTTGATTTCCAACTCTCACATCCATACGTTAGCACTGGAATCACACAAGAGTTGAAGATTTTAAGTTTCGTATGTTTGCTGAGTGTCTTTGACTTCTAGATGTTTGACAGTTTATTGAAGGCACCAGATGCCAGTGCGATTCTAAATAATATTTCTGGCATTGAGTCCCTTGTAGATGTCATTTTGCTTCCTAGGTATGTGAAGCTGTTGACTTTTTCAAGAACATGGTTGTTTAATTTGGTGTCGTCTGAACTGTTGGTAAGATCAATAGTTTTTGTTTTTGCAGTGTTAATTTGGAGACCAATTTGTCCTGAAACATTTTGGAGATGGTTTATTTTCTCTTGGGCATCTGGGTGTGTTGAACTTAAAAGCACTATGTCGTCGGCAAAGTCCAGGTCTTCTAGAATTTTGTCAACCCAAGGATACCCTTATTTGTTTTGTTTGTGCATTTGTGCATGACCCAATCGATAGCTATTCCAAAGAGCATCGGTGACAAGACACAACCCTGTTTCACTCCAGTTTCCACTGAGAACCAGTCAGAGTTACCTGATTCTGTTCTCACGCAGCAACATGTCTCCTTGTAGAAAGATTTTATGATGTTGATATATTTGGTAGGGAAACCATAGATGTTAAGTAGATTGGGTATAGGAGTGGTTTTATATCTGATCATTGACTCAGCAGCAAAGGATGTTTGTTTTATGGCTGTTTTAATTTGGAGATAGGTTTGGGTGGTTGGCAGTGACACTTGATGATGTGGCTGGATACCTTAAATTGCAGAGTTTGGTTAAGGGTGTCCAGTTCTTTTAGTGTGTCATCAGAGCAAATTTTTCTAACTTGAAAAACAGTCCTTACCAGGCCATGCTTACATTGGACAGCTGCAAAGCTATTAAAGTTCAGGTATTGACCTGTCCATGTTCCTTTTCGATAGACTGCTCTGTGGATGGTGTCATCGTCTCACCTTAGATTATGTCTAAGAACGATAAGGTGTCATTATTTTCCTGGTTAACAGACAAAGAGATGTTCTAGTGGGCTTGCTTCATGATGGAGTGGAATGATTCTGCTAGTTGTCTGGTCTCTGTAATAAATAATATATCATCCCCATAGTGGCGGTATAGAACCAAGTCCTTAATATTCATTATGTAATATTGATGTTCTGTATTCACCAATTTGGCTTTTAGCCATATGACTGAGTGAGCAGAAGATGGTGTCAACTTCGAGATCTGATCAAACAGCATTTCGAATTGAACCTGTGACAACCTGATTAACACGTTTAGGCGGAATGCAGATTCCCAATCCATAAGCGAGAGCTACAGTCTGCATGTTGTTGAGTGTGGTTAAAGAAAGATTATGCATATATTCATTGGTATTGTCGAGTATCGAGGTTGTAGTCTTTTCCAACAAGAATATCCATTTGTCTATGACAACTTATAATTCTTAAACATTTGCAGATGTCAGAGAGGATTCACCTGATGGCGAGGGACACTGGTAACAAGGAAAGAAAAATCAGTGTACTCACTAGAAGTAGTAGTAGTAACACATGTTTGGACTATGATGCTCAAGTTCAAAGCAGGCGAAAGCACACAAAACAAAACAATCTCCAGCAGTGGCAGCAATATTTTTTCTAACTCTACAGCTTTGTAGTCGATGCTATTTCCTGTAGGTCATTTGCAGAATGTCGCTATAATCATGGCCCGCCCAGAGGTTTCTCGATCTCTGATCATTCTTTCTGCCTTATCAGGTATCCACATGAAGAATTTGTCTATCGAATAGTTGCTTACTTCTTAACACAAACGACACACGTGCACTTGTTCAGTACCAGGTGACTTACCATGTGTTTATTGTTTACTCTGTGCACATCTTGGGAACTCCGATAGCGCAACAGCTAACTCGCTTGCAAGCCCCATGTGTTTCAATTCCATGTTTTTTTGTTTTTTTTTAAAACTCTATGGGTGAGTGGTGAATATCACTTTACTCACTAAGACATTCAAATTACCCATTTTAGACTGGGAGCCCAGATCACTTTGGCTACTGCTGTCAAGAGGTGACGTTGCTTCCTCTACAATGATAGGGGTTCAGGCTCTATAATGCAACGGGCTCACCTCAAGATCTATGTGGCTCTGGGCATCAGGGTACACGACAGCATATATTGAGGCATTCTGACACAGGACAGGGTAACCATCTGCACTCCACAACAACGACTCAACGCATATACTGATGGAGTGAACTGCAATGTATTTACTACAGCTGATCTCAGACTACGGTGATGAGTGTGGGATTGATGCCGACTTCAGTCATTCTCTCTTTCCATGCACTCCCGCTCTTCAATCAGAAATCATCTCCACAGACCAGTGGAAGTGTTGGGAACAGGGCCAGCCGCCTAGTGTCTTTATAATGCAAATCAACTATACTCGCCTACCTTCAACCGGAGCTCACCATAATCGAACTCCCACGGCCAGCGCTGCCTTTGGTGACATGAATTAGGAACGGTTAGACTCCCGAGACTGGTATTGGAAACACATCCTATCACCACGTAAGCTGGACCACAACTAATGCTTAAGCCGTTATGGCGTTAGGTGACGTCCTATCATGACGTCTAAATTGCGTTCAATGTTGGTGTCACAATGTTCACCATTTGTGACACCCTTTATCTTCTTCTTTGATGCGCTAACTCATCCATTGCCTGCATCACTGTCATTTGCCACATGACAACTGCCATATCATTTTCTGTATGTTAAAGTTAGTTGCATATCCTTTACAGGACATCGCAGTCAACCCCAGTATTTTTTGGCTGTTTGTGATTTCGTGGCAAGTTTTCCTTCAGTAGTTTGTCATTGCTTTCTGAACAACTGGCACTCATACCATTGAATAAAAACCAGCGCAAGGCGGTCTGCTTCCAAATTGCACGTAGCTGTGTTTCGAACGCTGTTAGCAGGATTACGAATTGTGTTCCTAAGCTTCTCGCCTCAGCGCCGACTTTCTGTATGTAGAAAGAAAATGATGTTTCCACCTCGTTCAACCTATTTCTTCAACCTTAGTTATTTCTTCTTCTTCTTTCGTTCGCTTGAAATATATAACTGCAATGTTGTCTCTTGTATGAATTTAACTGTCTTTTTTAGTTCACTCAGCGGTCCATAGAGTTTATCTTCCACTGTCGTCTCTCTAGGCCAGAAGGTTTGCCTAGACATGTTGTAAATTGGGCAGTCTTGAAGCATGTGCTCTGCTGTCTGCGACGCCAATCCACATGTTCACATGGCTGATTCACCAATCTTGAATTTTGTATACATGTGGCTGTGTAATCTATTGTGTCCTGTTCTGAGGCGCAGAATAATGACTTGTTCTGGTCTGTCCATAATGTGGTAGTCATCTTGAGCAGGTTTTGGTGGCTTTCTGACTGATTTGATCATTCTTTTCTTTTGGTGGTATGTAACGGGCACATCAGGCTGTTCTTCTTTTGCTCCTTTCTTAGCCAGCCATCTTAGAACCCACGGCTCCACACCTTCAACCCCACTGGATGAAATGAATGGTCATCATCATTCTTGATGGACAAACAACAGCCAACAGATCAGCTCTGTCATTTCCAGGTATTCCACAGTGGGATGGTATCCACTGTATGGTGACCTTATGCTGACTGAAAAGTAGTGTCCTTAGTATTGGCAGTTTCCCAGACAGGAGCGCCTCGAGTACTGATTATGCATCTGTCAATAGCACCACAGGTTGTGTACCATGGCTGGTATTTAGTAATTTCTCTGTTACTATCTTGATTGCCTCAATTCCAGCATCATAGTTATGGCAGTACTTTCCTGTTGGTACTCTGGCCGTGTCCCTAGTATTATTTGCGTATTCTATGTACACTCCCTCTCCTCCATTTCAAACAGCATTTTGAGCTGACCCATCTGTTTAGACTCGGATCCAGAGGTCCTGTGGGTATTCTTCATCAAGGAAGCTGGGAGTGGCTGTTCTGCGCTGCACACTGTTCTGTTCTTCCTTGTCAAATACTCCTCTCACTTTTGTCTGGATTTGTAGTGATAGACTATGTTCATCTTTCCATGGAGTTCGCTCTGGTATAGTTTTCAGGGGGATATCAACTGTGGGCAGATCGGTGGTTTCTCTGCAGAGTCGTTTGGCCTGGTGGATAAAACTGCTTCTTTTCAACCGCCCGATAGCTAAGTTTTCAAATCTGTTCTTCATAGGGTGGCCTGGCAAGCTGAGGAACTTTTCTGCTTGTATTAGCGTTTTCGTATCTCTGCGCACACTCAGTGCTTGTGTCCTCCCCATCTTCTCCATCTCCACTATAGGGGTTGATCTTATCCCTCCTATGGTGACTCTAAGTGCTTGATTTTGCACCTTGTCCAGCTCTTGTCGTGGGGTTTTTGATGCTGAACACCACGCAGTTGATCCATATTCCAGTCGTATGCTCTGTTGATAAACTTTGCTAAGCATTTTCCCATAGGCTCCCCATGTGGTTGCACTTAGTTTTCTCAGGATGGCTATTTTCCTTCTGGCTTTTGCTACTGCTTTGTTAATGTGCTTTCTCCATGTCAGCCTGCCATCGAATGTGACTCCAAGGTTTGTTGGTTGTTTATCTTCTCTAAGGGGTTTATCTGGATGATCCCTGCCTTTTGTTTTAGATAGAGGGTAAATAGAGTAATGCTGCACTTGTCAGTGTTTATGCTGACACACCATTTATTTGCCCATGCAACAAATGCATCTACAGCTCTTTGTAGCGATCTGGTGGCCACTGATGCATGTTCATTTGTGCTCCATAGAACTAGGTCATTCATGGCTGTTGAAGTCGCCACACACAATCGTTTTGTTTTCTTTTAATGGTAGTGTGCCCAGTGCCTGTGGGCGGTCACTTGGACAGTAGTAATTGATCAAATGAAGGTCTGTTTTGCCTCTCTTAAGTTTAAGTATCTGATACTCAGCCCATTCCATGTAAACTTCCATTTGAGAAGCAGTGAAGTTATTTTTTACATGGGTCATTATCCCACCCTTTCACCTGTCCTTTCGGTCAGATCGGTAACACTGGTCGCCTCTGATTTTGAAGGCTATATTTTCATTGAGGTGAGTTTCTTGCAAGCAACAGACGCTTACTTTTTCTTGGTCCAAGATATTTTCTAGTTCTATTTCTTTTTGTTGCCGACTCCCTCCGCATTCCAGTACATTATTTTTAATCTTTGTTTGGTATGGCCAGACGCTCTATTCTCAGGTCCCCTGGCTCCACAGGACATCTGAGAAGAACCTCCAGTAGCTGTGGTCAGTGGCGTCACTGGGGTTGGTGTCACCCAGTGCGGTAAACTCTTGGTGTCACCCCTCTAGACTTTCACCATGGTCTTCTTCCGAGTGTTCCTGTACCATATATAATCGCATATAGTAATGTTTGTAAAATAAGTCAAAAAGTTAATAAGGACATAAGAAAGAAAACAAATTGAACAATATAACTTCAATACTTCAGGTAAAACATAAATAAAGAACTTCGACAAACTCGGACAAAGTTAAATTTTTGTTATTTAACATTAAAATTTCTAAAATTAACAATGAACGGTTATGAAACCCGACTAGACAGAGCTATGTCTGCTTTGTCAAATTTGCAATTTTTTTATTTTGGTGTCACCCCTTGATGGTGTCACCAGGTGCGGCCCGCACCCCCCTAGTGACGCCCCTGGCTGTGGTTGGACCCTTTCGAGGCATAGGGCCCGGCACTGCACCTGCCTGGGGATCCAAAGCAGGGCGAACACCATAACATTTAGCAGTAGTCCACATATTTCATTGCGCGTGAATGCGTGGCATCCTGATTTCTTGAGTGCGCCTCCTGGCTGGTTGCCTCCGTCTTCACCTTTGCTTTGCTAGAGCAGACTGTGGTCTTACTCGAGTTTAGGTGTGTAGGCACGCACACACGTGTCTGCGCATGCATGTACGTGCATACACATCTAGAGCGTTCTGGTTATTTCTCGGCGCGAGTGACTCGCCGCCGCCCCTTCTCATGTTAGTTAAAACAGCTCCGCCAGGAGTTGGACTTTTGCTGCATATGTGATGAATACACGAGCCATTGGGGTATTTATGCAAGGTTGGGCGCTCACCCCGACACCGCCCCCGGTTACATACGGCAACATTTGGAGCCAACCTTAGTTATAATTGTGGTGGTTCATAATGGGTTCAAACTTTTCCTGGTCATTTGTGCTTTAGACAACTTCCACTGATGCATGCCTGGCAGGGTTCCTGTGAGCCTTTGTCCATCATTCCTTCCCTTACTGACGATATCTTCTACGCTTGTTCCGCTGCTACTGGATATACCCTTCATTACAATGGCTTTATTTAGTTTATTTTTGTTATTTTGGTTATGTTAATATTTATTTTTCCATTTTATTCCTTTTAGCTCTTTCTTGGTTATCCCTTATGGGCTGCGTGGTCTCGAGGTATGGTGTCCGCCTCCAGTGCTGGAGGTCGCGGGTTCAAGCCCCGGTGAGGACCGGGATTTATTTCACGTGGACTTCTAGTAATAACATTTCCCCTGGTCTCTGAGTAGTGAGATCGGACGCCCGTGTGTATTGTCGCGCACGTAAAAAAAATCCCTTGGCAGTTGGAAATCGAAAAAGAGTAGCCTAACGGCGCTGCCCGGGCAAAATTTCGAGTTAAAAATCTACCCAAAGTATTTCAGGATCCTCGCCGGTGCTACGGAGTTCGTGCACTGAACTGAATTTCTCCAGACTCAGGTTTGAGTTAGGAGGAGAACGGAGCACTTATGGGTTACACCCGTGTGCCGTGATGTTGATCCATCGACTAAACTAAACCCTATTCCTAACATCTATTGTTCTATGTTTCTCGCTGTTTTATTGTCTTTATTTGTTATTATCCCAATAGTTTTTTTTTTTCCAGTTACTGTTGGTTTTATTATTATTGTTGGTATTATCGAATAGGCTGCCCCCCCCCCCCCGGGTCAAGGAGTTAACGACATTGTTCGTAATGCTGTATATCCATGTGGGGAAAACAGCAGCTGCGAATCGGCAGCGGTTCGCGCCGCGCTAGTAACTTACTGTGGTATGTGAGCCAGTTGTTTAGAGAGCAATGGCAAACTACAGAACATGAAGACTTGCCTAGTAACATCAACACTAGCTGAAGGGTGCTGGTGTTGACTGCAACGTCATGTAAGGGGTATGCAACATTTAAACAAAAATATCGAATAGGTTGGTTTTTAGTCTTATGTTGTTTTGTTGGCTTAATTTATTTCCATTATTCTAATCTATCTTTGATGTTTATTTTACCCTATTGTTGGATTCTTTCTTATTTTATTATCTCGTTTTATTCCTCTGTTTAAATGGGCTCTCTGCTGTGCGAGGGTACGGGTTTCCCCTCTGTTACTGTCCGTAGCGTTCTTCGATTCCTTGCTCTACTGCTATTATCCTCTCTCTCTCTCTCTCTCTCTCTCTCTCTCTCTCTCTCTCTCTCTCTCTCTCTCTCTCTCTCTCTCTCTCTCTCTCTCTCTCTCATCCACCCCTCTTGTTTGGCGTTTTTTTTTTTTTTTGGAGTTATCCCTTAGAAGGCCTGCCAAACTTGGTTTCATTTTCCTTGGTTCGTTCTCTTGCATTGAATTTTTGTTTTTGGTTTGCTTTGGCCTTGAGACGGGTTCGCCTGTTATCTTTTGAGTTTTGTTTTTGGATGTTTGGTCTGTGGTATTTTTGTCTAGGGGAGCAGAGGGATTTAACTGCGATACAGTTTCACGCCTCTATATATTGTAGCGGTGGAAAATCAAAAAAAGATGTTCCTTTCTCAATATCTATTCTAAGCAGTGACGAATAACGGAAGCTAAGACACAGAAGAAGAGAAGAATCACCATATGCAAAGATTCTTTTACAAAAATTATCAACGTCATGAAAGACAGAAATATCAAGTACTTACCGTGTAGCCTAATTTTGCGTATGATTGTGAGTCCCGGTCAAATAATAATGAAACTCTGAAGAAACTGACTGCAACGAAGATGATGTTTTTGACTAGAACACCAGGCTCCCATTCGGGAAACCCGGGGTTGAATCCTCGACAAGGTGATGGATTTTTGTTTTCTGTCGGCGGGGAGGAGTGGGGAGGAATCCTAACCTGTACAGTTCGCGACGACTTCACTAGCCAGGCGACCTTAATTCCTCAGGCTCAGTTGGAAGCGACAGGTTCGCATCCAGGTGTAGTCATTATATTTGTTAACGTTAGTTGCATATCCTTTACTGGCTTTAGAGGTCGTAACAGTCAACCGCAGCATTTTCTGGCTGTTCGTGATTCCTGAACAAGTTTACGTTCAGTAGTTTGCCATTGCTTTCTGAACGATCGGCACCCATACCATTTCATAAAAAACAACGGGTGTCAAAAAAGGAATAAATATTTAAGCACATGCAGAGAAAGTGGGTTTTCCCGCTTGGCGGCTGTGGTTATTTTCTTTACGTCAGATCTGTTTTTAAAATTAGTACGACAGCCTCCATTTAAACGTCATCATCACGTGTCTTGCCAAATGACGTTGGCGTTTATATCTCCCCACAGATGTGGGTCATGAAAGCTTTGGAAGATAAAGTGGTGGTTCCCCGTACCTTCAACATTCACCCGAACGTCAGAGAGTAATGAAATGTTATATCGAACCTGGTTCACAGGAATGCTAACCTGGTCAAAAACCCACGCAATGGTCGGATGTGTAGCCTAAGGGTCTAGGCCCAAGGGTGCATAACAATACACCGCAATCATATCTGAAAAACAAAAAAAAAACTCCGGATAAACGCAGAAGAAGAAGAAGGAGGCGAAGAAGAAGAGGAAGAAGAAGAAGAACAACAACAACAACCTGTTTTACTGTATGGCCGTGACTCATGCAATGTGAATGAACAAATTAGGAAGAACTTGGAAGCAACGGATATGTGGTTCCCAGGACACATGTTGCGAATACCTATGACTACCAAAGTAACTAACAGCGATTGCCTGGAAAAGGCTAATGAAAGTAAAACATTATATACAACTATAAAACAAGAGACACACATCATTCTTTTGGTTATATAATGAGAAGAGAGGAGTTGGAAAAAATCATGACGACCGGAAAGATCAGTGGGAAGAAATAAAGCTAGATGGCATGTGGTGGTACATGGAGAGATATCAACAGCAGGGTTGATCTACAGCACCAAGAACCGAGATCTGTGGAGAGGCATGAACGCTTACGGCAGCTGGCAAGGCACACGATGATGATAATCAGTGAATCTGTGTCCCTGTGATAAACTATTTAGCTTTATTAAAACATCATTTTTTCAACTATCATGGGGCAGGAAAGGGGTGGCTTAGAGTTTCGGTCTCTCACTGTAACTCCAAAGTCCTGGTTAGAATACTATCTGAACTGGATGATTACAAAATATGAAAATTGATGAAATGCCCCTTGATCGGACGTGGACCTTTCTCAGATAAGGGCGAAAACATGGAGAACCCCTAGGCACCCTGGGAACGTTAAAAATCCCTCGGCAGTTATAAATCGAAAAGAGCAGGAATAGGCTGCTGCTGTTAAATTAGAAATCAAAAGAATCTGTACAGCTTGTGTGATTTGATATTAGCACACGTAAGTAGTAGTAGTAGTAGTAGTAGTAGTAATAGTAGTAGTAGTAGTAGTAGTAGTAGTAGTAGTAGTAGTAGTAGTAGTAGTAGTAGTAGTAGTGAAAGTTGTTGTCGGTGCAAGGCGTTCATGTTCTGTGCCGAGATTCTCCTTGTTTAGAGACTGGAATACTTGTGGAGATATATTTATGTGCACTGAGATTAATCATTACGCCCCCTCCTCCCCTCCCATCCCGTCTATCAGGCTAAAATTGTTGCTGCATACCAGTTACGGACATTATTTATCGGGGCTTTTTGTAAGTTTTTACGAAAATAACGTATAGATTTACTTTCGTTTTCGTTTATTATGTCTTGTGTACTTTCGACACGGTCTATTTGTATAATATTGCCGGTGAACCTTAATTCTCACTGCCAACAAGCAATGGAAGTTGCATTTCAGGCAAAGCACAAGCTATTTCAGACAGTTTGTATTGGAGTTTGGTTACCTGTGAATCCTCCGGAAAACTGCGTTCTAACTATTTAAGTCCAATGCAATGAGTTCATGAAAAGGGAATCTATTGGAGCGAGGCTGGTGCAGACTTTCCTCTCGACCCTGTACCAAAGTACCTCTCCACGAAAATTGTGTTATGCAGTGCTCTCTTACACTTGTCTGCCATGTCGCTGTTATGGGTTATTCTTAACAGTTCCAACTGACAACTGTAATAAGAGAAACTGTTGGCTAGCTCCAACCAACTCAACAGCAATATGCGCTTCGCGAGTGAACCCAGACAGGAAGAATAAAAGGTCGATTCCTGTACGTGAGTAATTGACAATCGCTGTTTTATTTATCTACAGCGCATAGGGTTTGCATATCACACAATATTATTCAAAGTTTACATGGCCTGTGTTACCAGGACCGGCTGTAAATACACTATTGAACTTCATATTAATGATAACAATTACAAACCGTCTCATAAACAAACTGTTTACAAATTACTTCATACGTCCTTGAAACTCCTTCTCTCTATCCGTTAGGTACCCTTCTCGCCGCTTTGAAATTATGACTAATTTCGTCGTCTGTAGGTTCATTTGTCCGTGGACTGTTTTGAATGACCATGGGAGTGATCACATGCCATGCTCAGTCCTGATCTCTAAACCCAGGAAAGTTAAAGCTGGGAGAGCACGCAAGACCTTCCGGTATGAGTGGACCGATTGCCTTCTTGGACGCCTCAGACAAGGGGCATGCAACAGGACTGTTAAAACTCCCTTTTTGCAACCCCCATGGTGGACCCCAGAAGTAGACCATGCTTGTAAAGCAAAGAGAGCTGCAGTGAAGAAGCTAAAGAAAGTGCGATAGACACTTCGAAGCTCAAGAGAGGAAGTGGACACAGCGGAAAATGTCAAGAAAGACAAGGTGGAGGTTTTCAAGCGGCGTGCTGCAGATGCCAAAAAGGCAAAATGGGAATGTTTCATGAAGGAGATTGGAGGTGATAAAACACTGCGAAAATTCTGGAAACTGCACAGGCAAATGCAGAGAAAAGATCGGCCTATGACAGTGGGAATGAATTTATAGAGATGATGGTGTGCGCGTGACAACAGACAAAGAGAAAGGGGAGGCGTTTCTCCAGAGATTTTTAGAGCAGACCAATCGTAATGATGCGGACACCAGGGATGCAGTTAGAGAGGAGTTATCTGGCACCACGAAGAATATGCAGCATGAAGACATCATACAGGTGGAAGATGTTAAACACATTTTGAAAAAGGCAAAAGACACGGCACCAGGACCTGATGGGGTCAGATATGGCCACATGAAGGGCTTGAGCGATGCAGACCTGGAGGAGATGACCGACTGCTTTAACCAGAGCATTAGGACAGCATCAGTACCGCAGGATTGGGTGCACAGCTATCTTATCCCTCTCCCACAACCATTCAAGGATCAGTCAAAGCTTAGCGGCTTTACTATCATCACCCTGCAAAATATATTTGGGAAGGTTTTAGAGAAGATAGTCGCTGTTAAGCTGCAGGATTTTTCGGAAAGGGGGAAGCTTCTTCCAAGAGGCCTGGGGAGCTACAGGCCAGGAAAAGATACCTGGTCAAATGCAGCCACTTTTGCCTTTGATGTTTATGAGGGGTTCCAGAGTAGACAGGAAACGATGTGGTAGCGCCTGATCTCGAGGATGCGTACAATAGAGTTCGATATGATATTTTGATGACCGCACTGATGGAGAAGGGGGTCAATCCCTGGTTGGTGAACTGGATAGCAGCCGTCCTGCACTCTCGTCGGGTTGCTCTCCGTCTGGGTGCATGGACCTCAGAGCCACATATGTTAACCCCGGGACTGCCACAGGGATCTGCAGTCTCACCGGTGCTCTTTAATGTGTATACGAGCAAGATTGCAAACCTAGAAGCACCAGGGGTTGGAAGAATACTAACATTTGCAGATGATATTCTTGCATATAGGCAGGGGAGAGATAGGGAGCAAACAGCCCAGGAGTTACAGGCGACAGTAGATAAAGTGATTGACTGGTGCACATAAATGAGTGCTGTCATCCACCCGGAAAAGGCGGCTGTTTTGTGGTGCTCTCTGGACAACAGGATTGTGAGAGCTGATGTCCCAAGCCTCGCGATAGATGGTAGAAATGTCAGCAGAGAGAACAAACTGAAGTATCTGGGGATCACATTTGACAGGAGCCTATCCTTCAAGGACCATGTTGAGACGGTTGTGACAAGATCTCAAAAGGGACTCAGTGCACTTAAAACTATGGCTGCAATGGACACAGAGCAGAGAATGCTCTTCACACTATACCAGCACGTGATCCTCTCAGTAATTGATTATGGATTAGGTCTGCTCACTGTCTCAGAGAGTCAGCTGGTGAAGTTAGAGCGCATACAGAACGAAGCTATGCGGGTCATTCTGGGATGCACTAGAGACACCCCAGTAGTGTGTATGCGTTACATCCTTGGTCTGCCGACTGTTGCTGGTAGGCTCAAGGTGATGCAGGCGAAGGCATACCTCAGAGTAGCTGCAGACACAGACCACCCACTGCATGAGGCGCTGGACGCAGTTAAGGGTCAGCGACTGATAAGAGGGAAATCATGGATGGCTCAGGCAGAGGATACGATCAGACAGGTGTGCCCCTTGGAGAACATTAGGCGTGGAGAGGAGTGGGTCAGAGTGCCAGCGGAGCAGTCAGACTTGTGCAGAGTTATAATCACATTAAGCCGGGAGTGCAGGGAGTGTCCAGCAGGGGCCACGGAAGTGGAAATCCAGCAACTAATTCAGGACAATGCTCACTCGGGTGATGTGATTATCTACACAGATGGTTCGGTGTCAAGAGGTGAGAGAAGTGGCTGGGGGTTCATAGCCAAAGCTAATGGTCGATGTTTGGGGCAGGAGAGCCTGGCATATGATACCACAACATCCAGCTTAAGAATGGAGGTGGAGGAAGTCACTGCGGCTCTCCGCTGGATGGAGAATACGACACACACAAACATCGTGATTGTAACTGACTCAGAAAGCATGCTGACGAGGGTGAGGACGGGCAGGCTTCGTGCGGAGTGGCTTGCTTCGCTTCGGAGGTCACGGGTGACAAGCATCGCTTGGATCTTTTCTCCGGGACATGCCGGTGTGCTGGGTAATGAACAGGCGGGCAGATTGGCTGGCTCTGCAGAACTTGGTGGAGTATTGATACATGACAAGGCAGATGTGGTTGCGGCCTTGTGGGAGCACATGCACACCTCGGAGGAGCAAATGGATTACCATGGTCTGGCAAGAATGAGACAGCGAGGAGTGACGAGGGGATCTGGCCGACGCTCAACGCTCAGAGGAAAGGCGAGACGGACTTATAATCAGATTGCTACTGGTACTATTAATGTTGGAACTCTTCGCTGGCTACTGAGGATGGGGACGGAGCGCTTATGGGAATGCCCCGAATGCTGTGATGTCGATTCCTAAATCAATCAATCAATCAATCAATCATTTGTCCGTGGCGTTATCACACATCAGTTCGTTATATATCTTCTCTGTCTGTAATTCCTATTCTAGCCACTGTTTCAACGCAGAACTATTTATTAGCCAACTTGAATGTACTGATAATTCGATGCACTGCCTTCCATTCCAAAACTCCCCAAAGTCTGCCGTTTCTATTGACTATTGACATCTATCTCTATGTGACGTTTATCCTGTTGCGACGTCTCTTCTATTTCCTAGCCTTTTCGGTATCGAGACTCCTACTTTATTTATACTGCGTCATTATGTTGAACTTGCTATATGGCACTGTCCAAACTCAGAAACCAGAGGGGTTTGCAAGACCTGTACTGCAACTTCACATCCGCAAGATACATACTAGGGTGTTACCATGTCAGACTCAGAACAACATATAGCGGCTGGTAGTGACTAAACTTAGGGAACGATCGAACGAACGAACGCAAATCTTTATTTTCAAAGGGTTAAGAATTGGGCACGCAGGGATGCAATGTTTGCTCCACATGGTGTAGGTATATTATTGTAAACCGTTAGTTAGTCGTCAGATAATCCTCACTGATGTCACATCTTAGTCAGATATGACTGAGCTACCGAATGACAGTACACGATACTACCTGCTTCTGTTAGCGCCAAATGTTGGGCGGTGTTTACCAAACCCGACATCCTACATTGTGCCAACGGCTTCGGGCGGAAGAGCACAATTGGGAGGGTACAAGCCTTATCCTGGTGTGAGGAAATGCAACCTAAAGACTAAATGTCATGGCAGGCAGACCAGGCCCTAAGCCTTGGTTGATAACTGGTCTAGGATCGAAGCTCCGACAGGCGGACAGTTAGAGCATTGCTTTGCTGATCCGGCAGCTTCTGCGGCTTGTCTTGTTCCAGACTTTTTGGTGTCACCTTTCTCCCCTTCTCATGATATGCTCAACTCTCATGATATGCTCAAAGAAAGTGGACTGTCTTCTTCTGATGCAAGTATCCAGTTCTCTTTGAGAGCTAACTTCTTTCAAGATATCTTCATCGCTCTTTCTATCTGAACACGGTTTTCTCATCATTCTTCTATAAAACCACAACTTCGCAGCTTCCATTTAATTCCACACTAGTCTATCAATCTCAATCAAAAAACAAAACAAAACATAAAAACCTGTTAAATATAACGAGAAAAAGATGCCGAAAATCGACAATATATGGCTAAAAATATAGGCACATATCTGGTTAAAAAATATGAATAAATTAATGTTCCCAAGAATGGTTTATATTAGCGACTGCGTTAGCGTAGATGATAGTACAGGAAGCTGCGCTGGTAATGACATGAGCGCGGTTTGACGAGGGTTCGACGCCTGTGTTCCTTGTCTCGCTAAGTGAGTGACAGACTGGCCACCTATTAAAAAAAGTCGCTTAAAAGTCGATAGGGTCGACTTCATTGCACCGAGTGCATATCTCAGATGGCTCAGGCGGGCTGCCGAAAGCGCTCGCACAAAGCACGAACTCCGTAGCTCCAGTGACGACCCCCAGGAGTCTCTGAATAAAAAATACACCCGTGATCAAGGACGCGGCCCGGAATGGAGCCCACACCTTCCGGAGCCTGAGTCAGACGGCTTGACCACTTCGCCACGGAGTATCCCACACTGGCCACCTATTCCTCCGTGCAGTCAGGCCTACAAAATGTGATGTCCCTATTACACCATAGTCCCAAAGAAGGAATGTTTCGGAGCACAAAACATACACACGTGTTATATTCATGAAAGCCGTATTTGCGTCATGGCTTTTTGTCCCGCTGATGTTTGACCTTTGTGGCAATAGTGGCAGCTGCTAAATTATAATTTATGCATGCCCTTTACATTCAATATTTTAAAGGCGCATTTTCGGGAAAAGATTTGCGCACTGTATGACTTGGTTTACACGAAATTGCTAGTTGTTATGTTGTGTGTGGATAAAATACTAAATGATCGCTGGTTATACGCCTTGATGTAAATAGGTAGTCTAGACGTAGGGACTACGACCGTTGGGATTTGAAGCACATGCGGACTGGCTGAGATTTGGGCTTAGGTTGGTAATGTTTTCTCCGAGGGATGTATGTATTTCTTTATCAACAGACTCGAGTAGAATAACCAAAAGGAAGGCCTTCGAAGTAATTAATCAGCCGATCAATGCGTAGTGTTTGTCTTTCAGCGAACATAACCATATATTAGAGGACATGTTCTTCTTCTTCTTCTTCTTCTTCTTCTTCTTCTTCTTCTTCTTCTTCTTCTCTTGTCGCCCTTTATCCTCCATTGCGGCATAGGCCCTCAGTCAACTCACCCCAAATCGTTCTATCCTTAGGACCTTAACTATTCCATACAGCTCCGTCCATACCCTCTCCATACCATTCATGTTTGTTTCAGCTTCTCTTCTTCATGTTAGTTAATTAGTTAGATAGTTAGTCGACAGGTCATCCTCATTGCACATCGAACCATTCTGTCCATAAGTGCTCGGATCCCCTCCTCAGCAAATCCCGCAACGTGTAGCGGCTAACGACACCAGTTCTGTGTTGGTTTATCAATCTTCTTTAACTTCCTGCATAGTGTTCTTGTTTGGCCACACCTCTTTTAATCTGCTGTTCTTGCATCCTGACCATGGTTGTAGATTCACAGTCATCACTTGGTTCTTGCGAACGATTTACTTCTCGTAAAGCATTCAGAATGTCAGCGTGGTCCATGGCGCGTCCATCTTCCACAGTAGCCTTACCTACGAGCTTGTCAGCCCGCTAATTTCCCTGTACACAAATTGCCCTGGCACGAAAATGAAACTAATCTTTGCCAGCCGAGACCGTTCCAGGGACAGCAACCACTCTCTTCGGATCAACCCCATCTCTATCTTCTTGAACATGCTCATTGAGTCGCTAAGGAAACATGTCCCAGTTAATGTCTGTAAAACGAAATAACATGGCTTGAGACACAGACATTCACAGACATTCTTCTTCATGTGCCTTCCCCTATTTATTTTGCCTTTATAGTTATACTAGTCTTAGGATTTGTCAATGTACATCCTACCCAGCGCTTATTTTCACCTCTTGATTTAGTGGCATTTGTCTCGTTCTCCCCATGGGCTCCACATTGGTGATTTTGTCATACCATTTTAATCCTTCTGTTTTGAGCTATAATGAACGTTTGTAGTTTATTTGTAGAGTATACATTAGAATAGATGATATAAAAGCTAGAAAACAAATAACACACCAAGAAGGTGAAGGTAGGTGATAATCCAATTGGTTGGAGTGTGAAGTAGTAATCTTAACATAGTCGCATAAGGTTTTCTTCATCGTTGCTTTTCCTTCCCAGATAAGTCTGAAAACAATTCGATACCAATTTTATGAGACTGCCTCGACCCCACATGAGTAGGGATAGGAAAATAGTAACCTGACAATGCTGAGGATTGAACCTGGACCGCTGTCTTGCTATACAATAAAACAGGGGTGACCAACACGAGGCCCGCGGGCCGCATGCGACCCTCCGGGAGTCGTGTTGCTGCCTGCGGGGCTAGGTCAAATGAATATAAATGTTAACTGTATTGTAAATATCACCAAAAGAACATTATATCATGAGTCGTTCGTATAATATATTTTTAAAAGAGAATTTTGAAATATCTGGCATTTTTCGAAACATTCATTGGTGTTGAGCTATTTTAAATATCCCGCATTTTCGGGAAAATTCATAGAGTTTTAACTATTTCAAATATCCCGCTATTTGACACTCAAGGTTACTTAGTTTTTGGTCCAACGCTAGGTGTTGATAAAATGTAATATGAGACTTCAACTTTTGATATATATGTTCTGTGGTCTTCGGCGTCTTCGGGAAGCTCACAAGGCTATCGGGCTCATACTCATTACTACTTTCAGTCCATCTTGACAAAGTCCCGTGTTATTCTGAAGTTTCGTTCTAGTTTCGCCACTGCGTCTGGAGCGATTTTGCGATCGACGTTAAAATACATATTTATCATATTTATAATAAGAGTTTAACCAAGTATCCTGTCTACCAAATCGATTCTATAGGTAAGTAAACCCTGAAACGTTTTAGTTTGTAATTTAAATTAATTAATTATTATTAATTAGTATTACCCGTGATGTTTTTTTTTTTTTTTTTCAGTTTAAAACAGACCTAACATGACGTCAACTAGTAAAGACGTTGGACCAAAGAAGAGAAGAATCACGGAAGAAGTAAGAAGTTTTCAAGACAGGTGGACTATAAACTATTTGTTTTCGTGGAAATTAAAACAAAGCCCATATGCTTGAAATGCAACGAATCTGTTTCTGTTTTGAAAGAGTATAACATCAAACGGCACTGCGAGGCTAAACATGCAAATATAATAAGTTTGATAAGTACAAAGGGGAATTTCGACAAGACCAAGTAAATGACTTAAACAAATATTTTGCACAACAAAAGATATTTATAATACTAGAGCCAGTTCAGAGTCAACATGCTATGTAAAAGCTAGTTATGAAGTAACCATAATCATCATCATCTTCCACTTCTGCCGTCAAGCGTCGTGGGGAGGAATAATTTGCATTCCAGCGCCCGGTGGGTGGCACTGGATAGTGTCATTCCGTGTGGTTGTACAATGTCTTTGATGTCGTCAATCCATTTTCTTCTTGGACGTCCTCGTGGTCTCGTCGCAGATGATCTTTGATGTAAGGCCAGTGATGGTAGTTGCTGGTGTTGCATTCTAACGACAAGGCCAAACCACTTGATCTTCTGTCTTTCAATAAATGTGGCACAAGATGTTGATCCTACAGTCTGTCTGATAATAGCATTTCTTACTCGGTCTCGGATTGTTAAGTTGGCAGCTCTCCTCAGGCATCTCATTTCGCAGGTGTTGATTTTGCGAAGTGTAATTTGGATAAAGTCCAGGTTTGAGATTGGTACATATGGTTGGTGTGATTATGCTGTTTATTATCTGTCGTTGTGCGGACATGGGTATATTTGGATGTTTCAGTAAGGGTGATAGTTGATACGTAAGTGCACTAGCTTTTTGACATCTGATTTCGATTTCTCTGTTCAATCTGCCATCTTCTGTGATCATACTTCCAAGATATTTGAATTCTTTAACTTGTTTCAGCGTTTTGCTATTTATCAGTACACTTAGTGGGCCCGGCGATCTGCTAACTCGCATTACTTCGGTTTTGGCTGTATTTATACTCATATTGTATCTCCTGCATGTTTAACTCAGATTATTAATATGATTTTGCAGTCTGCCCTTGTCACTATAAAACAGGCACTGATCGTTTACAAATATAAGTTCATTTATTTCCTGTGGATCAGTTGTTTCATCTGGAGTAAAGAGTTCTAAATTTTCTGAATCTGTTCTGTCAAGGCTTGCTTCTTTGGATATTCTGTCCATGTGGATATTAAATAGCAGAGGAGAGAGCACACATCCCTGCCTCACTCCTGTATTGACTGTGAACATAGCTGATATACCTTCTTGTGTTCTTACTGCTCTTCGGCTCGAGGGTACATGGCTATGATGTTTTCTAGCAGTTGCCCTTGTATACCATATCTTCAAGGATGGTCCATAATTTGTATCTGCCTACTCTATCGAAAGTCTTTTCCTGATCTACAAACACAATATTCTGCTGGCCACTATATTCGATAGTTTTTTCCCCACATATTTGTCTAAGTGCAAATAATGCATCAGTGCAACTTTTACCTTTCCAAAAACCGAATTGTACTTTGCTTAACTGTTGTTCAACTATGGGTCTAGCTCTTTTGTTCCAATAGTTTTGCATACATTTTACCTACATGGCTCAGGAGTGATACACCTCTGTATGTTTCGCACCCTCTCATATTTCCTTTCTTTTTCCATATTGGTACTATTACTGCCTGTTGCCAATCATCTGGGACTTTTCTTTCTTCCCAGGCTATATTAAAGTCTTGTTAGCCATTTAACTCCTATTTCCCCACAGGCCTGAATAGCTCCTGTGGTTATTCTATCTGGACCTGGTGATTTGTTTTTAGGACTTGTCTGTATAACTGCTTTGACTTCCGCAGGTATGAAATCTGGTTCTTGCTGTCCCTGGCTTTTAGGCACGAAAGTGAGGTTTTTCTATGTTATGTGTGGGGTTAAGTAGTTCTTGAAAGTGTTCTGCCCACCTTGCTAGTCTTTGTTGTGGATTGAATATCGGTAGGCCTATACCTCTTTTGCTGCTTATGACGGTGGTTGGGTTTTAGCATGCATCTCTGTTTCTCATTGTGTTGACACGTTTATAAAATTCTCTTGGGTAGTCTTTGCTAAAGGTCGCCATCTGTTCACCGTATTTTCTCCAGGGTTCATCTTTAGATGAATCTTTCACATTGTGTTGTGAGAGGCCATTGTGTATTTGTTCTCGATGCAGACCCTTCATGCAAGATCTTCTTCTTCTTCAGCATTCCGAGCCATTAAGGTTCTTTGCTGCAGATACAAGCCGTCTCTATTCATCTCTCTGGTTGACCTTCTCTTGCCAGTCGCTGATTCCAAGTGCTTGTAGTTCTGTATGTATATTATCTCTCCACCGTCTTCTTGGTCTACTGTCTTCATGCAAGATCAGTATTATATAATTATAATTGAAAGAATAATTTTAGGCAGGGATAAACAAATGGTTAAAGCACTGTGCAGAGCAACAACATTGTGTTTTATTTTCACAGAACCATTCGAACCCACAAAAATCGATAACGGCATAATGTATACTTTTGATATTTTTTTATAACGAATGTTAAATTATAAATGTAACATATTCTGTTATTCCATCCATCCATCATGTGCCATGCCGATAAGCGTGGGCGGTCATGTTGTGCCATCTCACTCGATCACCAGAGTCGAGGATCAGCTCCGTGTTCCTGTCTCGACCATGCCACGTGGCCAAGCCATCCAGGTATTTACTTCTCGGTCTTCCCCTTGGTCTCTTTCCTTCGATCTTGCCAGTTGTCACCAAGTTCTCCAAGTCATTTCTTCTCATAACAAGCCCTAAAAATGTTGATTGTCTACGTCTGACTCTAATCAGTTTACGATCTTCATTTGTTTCTTGAAGGATTTGTTCATTGGTTTTTCTGCCTGTCCATGGTATTCTTTGCATTTTCCTCAGAAACCACATTTCCACAGCCATCAGATGTGTTTTTTTTTCGGCTTGACTGCTCATTGTCCACGCTTCACATACATACAAAAGTACAGGTTCTATGTAACACTTCAACACCCTTTTTCTCGTTTCAATTGATATCTTTCTATTGATCAGTATGTTTTTCATCTTGCAAAAGGCTACCTTCGCCATGAAAATTCTTGCTCTACTCTCTTCAAGGCATCTCCCATCAGATATTATAATTGTTCCGAGATAACTAGTTTAGTTTAGTTTAGTCGATGGATCATAATCACGGCACACGGATGCAACCCATAAGTGCTCCGTTCTCCTCCTAACTCACACCTGAGTCTGGAGAAACTCAGCTCAGTGCACGAACTTCGTAGCACCGGAAAGGATCCTGAAATACTTTGGATAGACTTTTAACTCGAAATTTTGCCCTGGCAGAGCCGTTAGGCTACTCTTTTTCGATTTCCAACTGCCAAGGGATACCTCGAGACCATGCGGCCTCCTAGTTATGAGATAACTGTACCGATTAACTTGCTTAAGAATATGCGCATTTACTCGTATAATTTTTTTTTGTTTTTAAATTCGCATATCCTTTACAGGACATCGCTGTCAACAGCAGCACCTTTCAGCTGTCTTTTGATTTCTTGGCAAGATTACGCTCAGTAGTTTGCCATTGCTTTCTGAGCGGCCGGCTCAGTTATCCCGCAAGTCACCAGTGGGGGTCGAACCGCTCCCAGCTCTCGCCCGCTACGAGACTCTGCGTGATAAACGGGATTACGGAGAGAAAGTGTTGTAACCCCTCGGCCAGAGAGACTGGTTACTCGTATATTAATAATAATAATAAATGTTGCATAAATGTCGTGTGTGTAAAGAATGAATGTCGTAGTAGTTATTTGTTCTTCTTTACCACTTTAGTGTCGTCCCTGGAGTGAGGGGAATCAACACCCACATTTGTTTTAATTCAATATCTCTATCCTGGAGATATCCAGTAGACTCCGTCCACAACACTCCCTCAATCTGAAGACACCTTCTTCTGACTCTTACTCACTCCTGGATCATGCCCCTTCTCATTCTTCCCCAACATAACATACTTGACAACTCTAGCTTCAACAAATAAAAAAACAAGAAATTTATTAAAGCAAAGAGTATATGTAGGAGAAGTGTGTGTGTGTGTGTGTGTGTGTGTGTGTGTGTGTGTGTGTGTGTGTGTGTATAAGGTGTAGAATGTGTGACGTATACTCTAAAGTGTATATAGACTCAGATCAGTGTTCAGGAGTATAGTCATTCACATCACTGTGCTGAGAACACACTAGAACCATTCAGTCCAGACAAGCATCCTCACCAAGGTGATGCTCCTCCGGTCACGTGAAGACTTCCTCCGTTGTCTCTTGAACCACTAGGATGCTTGGACACCCATGACAAACACTGTCTAATGAGAGTCTTCAATCTGTTTTGCACTATGAATTTCCTCTGTTATTTAACCGAATGTTAATTGGAAAATTCTAACACTATGTCACTGTTACTGGGAAATCTTACTTGATCTAGTGTCACTGGTTTTAAAGATTCCCCATATTAACAACACAATCTGAAGTTCCCGGCATCAGTATAATATTTATATGACTGTTTCTGGTATCAGTGTTGTATATGTATAATAGATATAATGTTCTGACTGTTCAGTGATACACCTATCACTTGCTAAAACATAAGTATCATCAGCATATCCTGCTCAGCAGAAGTCAGGTTCCCGCAAACCAACTTGGGTATAAGCCCAATGTAGCGGCCTCTCAGCAACTTCTGTCTTCAAATTCTGAGCCATCATCTTCTAAAATGTGTTAGCTTCACTGGTCAAAATCATAGCACACATACGTGGACCTGTAAATGGAACCTGTAGAATAGAGAATACTATGGTGAGGGCAACTCAATCCTGGCCGGAATTAGGTGAGTGTAGGCCAATAGCAGCACTCAGATCTATAACAGAGATCCGATCTCTGTCATACGGCCAAATAACTCATCATATGATCTGAGACATGGCAACACCAGGAAAGAATAAAGGAACCGGTAGAAACCCAGCAGATGCCCTACTGGAAGATCCTACCATTTCAAATTCCTCTCCTCCCTCTCAACCATCCTTAATCTCTCTAATTATTATTCCACTACATTGTCCTCAACTCCCTGAGTAAAATGATATATCACACAAGCTAGTTGAAGCCACACAATAGAATACTAGTGCCGACGCTCAGATGATACTTTCTAGCACCGCACTTATAGAACATTCTATCAGTAATCATAAAACATTATATCATCACACCTATAATACATTATATCACCGCACTATGATACATTATATTACCGCACTATGATACATTATATTACCGCACATACTGTACTCTATTCCTAATCATACTCTAAGTTAGATATGATTAATAGCCTACCATATGCCTATTCCAGTTGCTAATCGAAACTAGGCGATCACAGACTGGATCTATGTCCGCCGATAACTATCAACACTTTGACACCCCTAGTTTCTTTTATGTAACACAACTCGGAATACTGCATCGCTCTTTCCAACTTCAGAAATCTGGTCAACTCCCTCCTCTTGTTTACTGCAACGCTTTTTATATTGGTCTGTGAGTGACGTCACCAAAAAGTCCAGACGCTTACCAGTTCAGAGTCTGGTTCCTCCTCCTGTTCTAGACTAACTGGAGTCAACCCGCGGTCAAATTTGCTTTCATTTGGGGAAATTCCAGTCTGTCTGTGAACCAGAGAATTCCCCACATCAGAGAATCCATCCCGCCTTGCATTCAGACATTTCGTCTTGCACTTCAAATGCCGTCTCCCGCCTCGCAGACAAATGACGCCGTTGTTCGTCTCGAGCAACCCACATCATAACAAAATCGCCGACCAGGTGTAGACATTCTGACGCGACGTGTTTGGCTTCCCCGTTAGAAATGCCGATCCTGTGTAAACAGTTTTAACGACGTATTTTTCTCAGTCTGTACATCAAAGGATTACTTGTTTTTTCAGACTTATGTCGGGTCTGGTTGTCATTGATCGAATCTCAAGTTTATTTATGTGACATAGGCCCCCTCCTAAGAGAGTAGTCCGCAACAACTCTTTCTTCTTGGAGGTTCGATCCAGATGATCTATTCCACTTCTTCCGGAGCTGGATGTCTCGACAGGAAATCAGCTCCAACATTTTCCTTCCCAGGTATATACTCCACTGTAAAGTGGTATGGCTGAAGTAGCAACGACCACCGCATCAAACGGGCGTTGAGCTTCTGAGAAGTGGCCAGGAACATCAAGGGTTGATGATCCGACTGAACTCGAAACTGAACTCCATACAAATATGGCTGGAATTTTTGCACGGCCCATACGAGAGATAAACACTCTCTCTCTCTCGACGGTCGAATAATTCCTCTCAGCCGGGAGAATTTTCTTGCTTGCATATGCCACTGGTTTCAAAACCGAAGCATCGTCTTTTCCTTCCTGTAACAAAGCTGCCCCAATCCCAATCCCACTTGCATCCGTTCTCAACACAAATAGTTTGGAAAGGTCCGGGAGCTGTAACACAGGTTTGCTGACCAAGGCCTCCTTCAACTGACTGTAGGCACTCTCACATTCTGGTGTCCAAACGATTTGGTCCGGGAATCCATTTTTCAAGGTTTCCGTTAATGGAGCTCCCAGTTCAGTAAAATGTGGGATAAATTTGTGGTAGAATCCACACAACGAGAGAAAAGATCGCTCATCCTTCTTCGTTTTTGGCCTTGGAGCACATCTGATTTTCTCTAGGTTCTTTTCTTCTGGGACAATGTGTCCTGGAGTGATGGTGTGACCTAGAAATTCCAGAGTCTGGTAACCAATCATACACTTGGTTGGGCGAGCAGTAAGCCCTGCTTCCTTGAGCCTATTGAAAACTCTTTTCAAGGATTGTAAATGGTCATCCAAGCTGTCACTGGAAATCAGAATATCATCCATGAATGAGATGATGGACGGATCCTGTAAAGGATCAAGTAAAGTCCTCATCATGCGAGTAAACACACTAGGTGCATTACTGAGTCCAAAGGGCATGACCTTGAATTCGTAATGTCCACTGGGGGTACTGAAAGCCAGCAGTGGTCGAATCTCTGGTTTGACTGGAATCTGATAATACCCGCGACTCAGATCCACCTTTGAGAAATACCTTGCCTTATGGAGCCTCGCGAATAACTGAGTTGGATTCGGCAAAGGTTCCACCTGAAATTGTGTATGACTGTTCAGCAGTCGGTAGTCTATACACAACCGGTGTTCTCCACTTGGTTTTCGTAACAGAACCACCCCCGCATTGTATGGGGATGTGGATGGTGCAATCACGTCATCCTCCAATAGTTTCTGTATTTCCTCCTCCAGGGCCTTTTCTTTAGAGAATGGCACTGGGTAAACCTTTTGGCGAACAGGCTCTTGGGTGGTCAAAGTCATCTCGAACTCCACCAACCTCGTTCGTCCTGGTTTATCAGTCAGTATCTCCTTATGAGACTCGAGAACCTGGGTTATCTTTTCCCTCTCCTGGGAAGTCAGATCAGGGTTCACCTGCACATCCTTGTAGGTTTCCTGGTGTACCAGGGGATATTCCCTGCCCTCGTTGGTTCCCACTTCTGTCTCCACTGCAACTGCCATTGCCATGAGGTGAGCCGCTTTTTCTCCGGGTCTCTCTTCGTATTTCCGCAAGAGATTGATATGGAAAATCTTCGACTTTCCCCGGATCCTGATTTGATAGTTGGTTCTAGATATCACCCTTTCCACGGGAAATGGTCCTTGCCAACCTATCTCCAGTTTGTTGTTTCCCGTTGGGAGTAGCAACAATACTTTGTCTCCCACCTCTAGAGATCTGTCTTTAGACCTACGGTTGTAGTAAGCCGCATGTCTTTTTCTGGCCTTTTTCAAGTTTTGATTTGCCAGAGTCCATCCCTTGTGAAGTTTTTCTTTCAGTTCCTCCACATATTTGTAAGAAGAGATCACTTCTTCTGACGTCCCCTCTTCAGTCCAACTCCTCAACATGGCTTCCAACGGTCCCTTGATTGGACGACCAAACAGCAACGTAGCGGGTGGTAGTCCTGTTGAGCCATGAGGAACTTCCCGATAGGCAAAAAGTGCTGCTGGGATATATTCATCCCACCTATCAGGTTTTTCCTGCGCCAGTTTCCTGAGCATTGTCATCAACGTGCCGTTGAAACGCTCTACTTGTCCATTGGCTTGAGGGTGGTAAGGGCTGGTATGGATATGGTTAGAGTGGAACACCCTAAATACCTCCTCCATAAGTTTTCCACAAAACTGGGACCCATTGTCCGTCAGTATTTGATCAGGA
Source organism: Cepaea nemoralis (assembly GCA_014155875.1). NCBI lineage: Eukaryota > Metazoa > Mollusca > Gastropoda > Stylommatophora > Helicidae > Cepaea > Cepaea nemoralis. Next base: position 183,235 of record JACEFZ010010502.1, on the reverse strand, counting down.
AAGCCTAATCTTGTAAAGGCCTCCATTAGTGCGTCCGCCACTCTTTTCGAGTCAATCGTGGTCAACGGTATGGCTTCACCCCACATTGTACAGCAATCCACCATGGTGAGTATGTACATGTTCCTCTTCCTAGTCCTAGGAAGTGGACCCACAATATCGATGGCTACCCTCTCGAAAGGAGAGTTCATGATGGGCATTTCACCCAAGACCACCGGCGCTGTCCAGTGTTTTGGTGCCACCCTCTGGCACTCAGGGCATGACTTCACATACCGACGCACATCACCTGTCATTCCCGGCCAATAGTAATGGCAGGAAATTCGCTGCATCGTGGCGGCAATACCCATATGCCCACTGAATGAGATGGTATGCCCCATATGAAGAATCTGGGAGCGGTGGGCCTTCGGGACCACCAACTGACCATGTAGGTTGTCTCCCCTTCCGGCTCTCCTGTAGAGTATCCTATTCTTCATATAGTACTGCCCCCGTTTGGGTGGATCAGCACTTTTCTGCAGCTTTTTGTAGCAAGGACGTAGAGTAGCATCCTCACTCTGGGCAGTTCGCAACTCCCCTGGCAGTGGGTTAGTCACATTTGCTTCTGCCTCATCCGTTTTCGTCTGAGAGCGAGTCTGAATTGCTCCCATATGGATTGGCTCCCTGGGCATTCCCAGAAAGACATACCGGCAACCAAGGATTACGGGAAAAATGGGATCGGTCAACACCGCGGCCTTGATGGTGCCGGTGACATATCTTGACCGAATCTCCACTCTGGCAATGGGCAATTTCATGGCTACAGCACTCTTCTGTGCAGGCTGTATCTCCATGGTTTCACCTGTGAATTGTTCTGGATGTACCAGATCCGCAGAAATCACGGCCTCCCCGTCCAGTCCTGTGTCGTATAAACACTCCACTTGACGACCGTTAACCTCTACCAATTCCACTACAGGTGGTTTTTCCTGGTCTGGAGTCTCTCTCTCGGCCTCGACCTGTTTAGTGGGCTCCACCTTAGGTTTCCCGGGGCACACGACGAATTGAGTGTCTCCTGACTTTCCCCTGCAGTCAATAGCATTGTGCGTATTCGACCTGCAGTGTTTGCACCATTTCCCTGTCCTAGATTTTCTAGTGCCGGACTTTATTGAGCTCTCCTGCTGGTGAGCTTCCTTGTCGACCTTGGCATTGTCAGTGTCCACCTGCTTTGAAGTCACTTGACATGCCGCGAAGTGAGGGTTCTTAGCCTTCGATTTGCAATCCTTCGTATTGTGAGAAGGTGACTTACAAATCGAACACCACTTCTCCGACCACTGTCGTTTTTGTGTAGAGCTCGAAGTGCTCTTGCTTTCCCCCTTCGTCTTCTCCAAACTCTCCTCTGAAGTTTTGACATATGGTTCCACCTTCTTAGTTCCTGTGCTCTTGGCTTTCTTCAGGTTATGTTTTTCCTGACTTTTGGTGTTAGTAGAGAGGTTTTCTGCTGCCTCCCCATGGACCTCGACGAACCGTTCTGCCAATTTCGTCACCATGTCGATTCGTTCCGCCCCTTGTTCTCCCAAGAATGTCCTGAGAGGTTTCGACATTTGCTTCCGCATCTGGTCGACTACCATGAGCTCTTCCAGACTCTCATAGTCATGCGCGAACCCAGCCAAATCCATCCACTTATGGAGATAGGCTTTCAGACGCAGACTATAGGCGGCGAACAACTCCCCCGGTTCTCGTTTCGCTCCTCGAAATTTTTTCCGGTAGGTATGTGACGTAACTTCGAATCGTTTCAGCAGAGCCGTCTTCAACTCGTCATAATTGTTCTCATGTCCTGGTGGCAGACGAGAATAAACCTCGTAACCGGTCCCGCGTAAACCCTGGGATAGCTTGAGATTCCATTTGTCACGCTCCAGACCCATAGCAACCGACATAGTCTCGAAGCGTTGAAGGTACTGGTCAATCTTCTCTTTGTCCTCCTCGTAGATCGCTAGAGGGAACTTCATAGCATGGTAGCTATGTCCACCTACTGATGTTGAGCCAGGGAGAGAGGAACCTCCCACTGCTCCCTCAGTTGCCCCACTAGATTGCCTCTTAAGCTCGAGTTCCCGCATCCGGTACTCGTGCTCCCTTTTCTGAGCTTCCTGTTCCGCTTCCATCTCTTCAGCAGCCTTAGCTTCAAATTTCTTAGCTGCTTGCTCAGCTTCAAATTTCCTTAGCGGCTTGCTCAGCTTCAAATTTTCTTAGCTGCTTGCTCAGCTTCAAATTGCCTAGCAGCTTGTTCCGCTTCCAATTTCTTAGCTGCTTGCTCAGCTTCAAATTGCCTAGCAGCTTGTTCTGCTTCCAATTTCTTAGCTGCTTGCTCTAACTCCATCCTTCTCAATTCCAACTCAGCCTTTCGATCTTCCCTTTCTGCTTGACGATACTCCCTCTCCACCTCCTGTACGTAATCTGTTAGTGCAGAACCCGACAATCCCATTTCTTCCCCCTTTGCCCTTAGTTCTGCCGTAGTTAGTTTAGGAGTGGCCATTTTTCAGAGAGGTAACTCAGCAGATAGAGTATAGATTATCTTTAACCAAATATATAGATAATGACCAAATACAATTAATCTATATATTTTATAACACACCACACAACACAACACAATCACTCAGTGACAAGAGTAGAATCAGGACCACAGACCTATGCAGACGTGTGAAGTGTGAACAGGTAAGATAAGTCTTAACCCCTATCCACATTCACTCTAGCTGGATTCTCACTAATAGGATATCTCCATCCTCTAACTAAAGATCCCGTGTCAAAAGATCCCGTGTTAAAAGACCCCTCTTATGAAAGATCCCGTTGTCTAAAGATCCCGTTTACAAAAGATCCCGCTGTCCAAAGATCACGTTTACGAGCCCTCAATAAATGTCGTGTGTGTAAAGAATGAATGTCGTAGTAGTTATTTGTTCTTCTTTACCACTTTAGTGTCGTCCCTGGAGTGAGGGGAATCAACACCCACATTTGTTTTAATTCAATATCTCTATCCTGGAGATATCCAGTAGACTCCGTCCACAACACTCCCTCAATCTGAAGACACCTTCTTCTCACTCTTACTCACTCCTGGATCATGCCCCCTCTCATTCTTCCCCAACATAACATACGTGACAACTCTAGCTTCAACAAATAAACACAAGAAATTTATTAAAGCAAAGAGTATATGTAGGAGAAGTGTGTGTGTGTATATAAAGTGTAGAATGTGTGACGTATATTCTAAAGTGTCTGTAGACTCAGATCAGTGTTCAGGAGTATAGTCATTCACATCACTGTGCTGAGAACACACTAGCACCATTCAGTCCAGACAAGCAACCTCACCAAGGTGATGCTCCTCCGGTCACGTGAAGACTTCCTCCGTTGTCTCTTGAACCACTAGGATGCTTGGACACCCATGACAAACACTGTCTAATGAGAGTCTTCAATCTGTTTTACACTATGAATTTCCTCTGTTATTTAACCGAATGTTAATTGGAAAATTCTAACACTATTGTCACTGTTACTGGGAAATCTTACTTGATCTAGTGTCACTGGTTTTAAAGATTCCCCATATTAACAACACAATCTGAAGTTCCCGGCATCAGTATAATATTTATATGACTGTTTCTGGTATCAGTGTTGTATATGTATAATAGATATAATGTTCTGACTGTTCAGTGATACACCTATCCCTTGCTAAAACATAAGTATCATCAGCATATCCTGCTCAGCAGAAGTCAGGTTCCCGCAAACCAACTTGGGTATAAGCCCATTGTAGCGGCCTCTCAGCAACTTCTGTCTTCAAATTCTGAGCCATCATCTTCTAAAATGTGTTAGCTTCACTGGTCAAAATCATAGCACACATACGTGGACCTGTAAATGGAACCTGTAGAATAGAGAATACTATGGTGAGGGCAACTCAATCCTGGCCGGAATTAGGTGAGTGTAGGCCAATAGCAGCACTCAGATCTATAACAGAGATCCGATCTCTGTCATACGGCCAAATAACTCATCATATGATCTGAGACATGGCAACACCAGGAAAGAATAAAGGAACCGGTAGAAACCCAGCAGATGCCCTACTGGAAGATCCTACCATTTCACATTTCTCTCCTCCCTCTCAACCATCCTTAATCTCTCTAATTATTATTCCACTACATTGTCCTCAACTCCCTGAGTAAAATGATATATCACACAAGCCAGTTGAAGCCACACAATAGAATACTAGTGCCGACGCTCAGATGATACTTTCTATTATAGAACATTCTATCAGTAATCATAAAACATTATATCATCACACCTATAATACATTATATCACCGCACTATGATACATTATATTACCGCACTATGATACATTATATTACCGCACATACTGTACTCTATTCCTAATCATACTCTAAGTTAGATATGATTAATAGCCTACCATATGCCTATTCCAGTTGCTAATCGAAACTAGGCGATCACAGACTGGATCTATGTCCGCCGATAACTATCAACACTTTGACACCCCTAGTTTCTTTTATGTAACACAACTCGGAATACTGCATCGCTCTTTCCAACTTCAGAAATCTGGTCAACTCCCTCCTCTTGTTTACTGCAATGCTTTTTATATTGGTCTGTGAGTGACGTCACCAAAAAGTCCAGACGCTTACCAGTTCAGAGTCTGGTTCCTCCTCCTGTTCTAGACTAACTGGAGTCAACCCGCGGTCAAATTTGCTTTCATTTGGGGAAATTCCAGTCTGTCTGTGAACCAGAGAATTCCCCACATCAGAGAATCCATCCCGCCTTGCATTAAGACATTTCGTCTTGCACTTCAAATTCCGTCTCCCGCCTCGCAGACAAATGACGCCGTTGTTCGTCTCGAGCAACCCACATCATAACAAAATCGCCGACCAGGTGTAGACATCCTGACGCGACGTGTTTGGCTTCCCCGTTAGAAATGCCGATCCTGTGTAAACAGTTTTAACGACGTATTTTTCTCAGTCTGTACATCAAAGGATTACTTGTTTTTTCAGACTTATGTCGGGTCTGGTTGTCATTGATCGAATCTCAAGTTTATTTATGTGACAGTATCCCTTACGGGACGTTGCAGTCAACACCAGCATTTTTCAGCTGCTGTTGATGTACTAGGCAAGTGTTACGTTCAGTAGTTTGCCATTGCTTTCTGAACGACTCGTATATTACATTGTGGTATTTCCTTCTTCCCAGTGCGACCATAATTTGTGTCTTCTTACTATTCAATTTTAACCCTCGTTGCTCACTGTGTGCAACAACCGCATCTACTAAATGTTGCAGGTCCTGTTCATTGTCTGCAATCAAAACTGTATCATCTGCATATATAATGTTAGTGATGTATCGTCCCCCAATGTTGATTCCTTCCATATCTTCTCTATTTCTGAAAAATATTTTCACTGTACAGGGAAAAAAAAGATCTGGAGATTATTACACATCCCTGTCCCACACCTCTTTTAATAGGCTGATATTGACCTACATTATTATCAACTATTATCGAAAGCCTTTGTGTAGTCAATAAAGCAAAGGTACAGATCTTTGTTTACTTGGAACTCTTCGCTGGTTGCTGAGGATGGGGACGGAGCGCTTATGGGAATGTCCCGACTGCTGTGATGTCGGTTCCTAGATCAATCAATCAATCAATCAATCTTTGTTTACTTCTATAGAACGTTCAATTACTGTTCTCAATATATACACAGCATGTACTGTTGTACCCTTGCCTTCTACAAACCCGCATTGTTCGTCTCCTATTTCGGGTTGTATTTTCTTCCTAACTCTTTGCATGATATATCTCAGCAAAATCTTCGTGATGTGGCTCTTCGTGATGTGGCTCATTATATTAATTGTTCGATGTTCATCACATTCCAGCGCTCCTGATTTCTTCGGGATTGCAATAAATATAGAATTACATAATTCAGGAGGAATGCAGTTATTCAGTTACCAACCAATTATCATAAATAGCGGGACGCAGAGGTGTTTCCAAGGCACCAGGGTCAGGATCTATACTGGCCAAGACCTGCTGACACGTCCACGTCGTGTGTCCTGGGCAACAGGTCCCTTCGGGGACCTGGCTAACATCAGTAGGATCGATGATTGCTCCGAAGCCGGAGAGTATCTGCCTGCATGGCGAGGAACCACCAGTCTGCACACCAATAAGTCAGACACGAGACAACGGATACTCACACAAACCTCAGGTCCGGTATGACATCACATTGATGGTGGACAACAGGGTGTATTCATCCGACATACAGGACTTCGCACTGGAGATGCTCTAATTGTTCGTTTGGCTTTACGTCGTGCTATTCTATAAGTAACATAGTCTTGTTCAGATTTAGTTGTCATCCACTTTTTGAACGCTTCCTTCTTTTTGAATATGATATTTTTAACTTCGTTGTTCCACCAAGCTGTTCTTAATCTTTTGTCCAGCCCTACTTTCTTTGTTCCACATTTATTTTCCAGTGTGTCGAGCATGGCAGCCTTGAAAATTGTCCTTTCCTTATCTACGCTTGAGTGGTCATCAGGGATGTTCTTATGTGGGTTTTTGATTTCTTGATTGAACTCGTCTTTAACCGTATTTTCATGAAGCCTCCTATAATTGATGACATGTGGTGTTACCTTTTTGTTTCCTATTTTCCTGTATGTTGAAATTTTCTTTTCATTATGACTGGCTTGTGATCAGTATCAACATCTGTATTAGGGAGTGTTCTTGAATCTAATAGTAGTCTTCTGTCTGATTTCCTAATTAGAATAAAGTCAATTTGAGATGCTTGGTCTATGTCATTCCATTTATACCAGGTTTTGGTGTGGCTACGACGATGTTGAAAAAAACTATTTGCTATTAGTAGACCGTGTTCGAGCATATGTTGAGTAGATGTTGACCATTGCTGTAACATTCAGTCTCTGTGTCGCTCATGCATTCATCCCACGGTGTTATTCGTGTGCCTATTCGTCCGTTAAAATCACCCATCACAATAAGTTCATCCCTTCCCTGACATTATTTAACATGTCTGCAATTTTATCAAAATGCTCGTCTTTGTCTTCGTCGCTGTAAGTGTCGTTACATGGGGCGTATGTTTGTATAAAAGTTGTTGTTCTATTTCCTTCATTGATCTGTACTAGTATTATCCTTTCCGATATAAATGTAGTGTTGATAATGGCTTTCGCTTTGTCTGGATGTAACAAAAAACCCACTTCATGTTAGCTGTAGCTCGCTGGTCGACGCCACTCCATATAAGAACGTAACCTTAGTGTGTTCGTTTCGTGTTTTGCCCCTTTTTCCTAGTATCTGCGAGTCTTAATATTTGAATATTTGATTTTTTCATAAACTCTACGAGAGCTGGTTCCTTATATCCTAGACCAGTAACATTCCAAGTCGCGAAATTATTCTTTCTATTTCGAAGTTTAGCAGTTGTTAGTCGCTTGTTGTTGTTCGGCTTCTGTGTGTTTCCAGCGTGAACGCTGATACTGATAATAGAGTTGCGTTTTTCTTTCAAATTCCTCCATATGATTCCAACTATGATACTAGCAAAACAGAATAAACAATCGAAGCCATATTCAGATGGTGAAATGGTTAAGGAATGTTTGGAGAGCGTCGTTGATATTCTGAGTCCAGAAAAGAAGGATGATTAAACAAATAAGTCTGTCTCGTCAGACTATTACTAGGCGTGTGGAAGTCATTGGAAAACATATTGAAGATAATTTGAAAAGTCGAGCATCCGAGTTTATATTTTCTGCTCTAGCATTGGATGAAAGCACAGATATGACAGATATTGCCCAACTGGCAATTTTTATCAGGGGTGTTGATGTCCATTCTACAAAGACAGAAGAATAAGCGGCACTGCCCACTGTCCACTTAAGGACACTACTAAGTCACGAGATTTGTTAGAGGCAGTTATATCGACAGTGAATCACTTTTCGTTACAACTTAACAACATATCGGGTTTAACAATGGATGGTGTTCCAGCAATGGTTGGGAAATATGAAGGTTTAGTAAAATTGATTGAAAATGAGACCTCCAAAGTTGGTAATCATCATCATCAAGTGCCCTGCCAGCTGGCGTAGGCGTTCATGGCTCTCCACAGATCTCGGTCTTTGGTTTTCTGGATCAATTCTGCTGCTGATATTCCTCCATGCCACCGTCTCAATCCATCCAGCATCATTTCTCTTGGTCTGCCTCTGCCTCTCTTCCCCTCGATCTTTCCAGTTGTTACGATGGTCTCCAATGCCTCTCTTCTCATCACGTGACAGAAGAAAGATGTTTGTCTCTGTCTTATTGTTGTATATAATGTTCTAGTTTCATTAGCCTGTTTCAGGCAGTCATCGTTAGTTACTCTGGCAGTCCAAGGAATTCGCAACATTCGTCTCAGGAACCACATCTCTGTTGCTTCTAATTTCTTCTTACTTTGTTCATTTACATTCCAAGATTCACTGCCATACAGCAAAACTGGTTCTACATAGCATTTCAGCACTCTCTTTCTTACATTCAGTGATAGTGACTTATTGCACTAGATACTCTTCATTTTCTGAAATGCGGCTTTTGCCTGCCCTATTCTGCTCCTAATCTCTGTTGTATATCTTCCATCTGATGTTATAAATGCCCCTAGGTATCTAAAATTATCCACTTGGTTAAGGATTTTTCCTTCTATTTCTATGTCACATTTTGGTGTCACCATTTTCTTTGATATTACCATTGTTACTGTTTTCTTGATATTCAAGGAGAGTCCTTTCCTTGCACTCTCTGTTACTACAACGTCTAATAATTGCTGTAGGTCTGTTGAATTATCCGCCACCAATACTGTGTCATCTGCATAGCGTATATTATTTATATTATAACCTCCAACTAGTATTCCTGGCATCTCTTTGATCTCTCTCATTATTACTTCGCTATACAGGGAGAAAAGATCTAGTGACAAGACACACCCCTGTCGTACTCCTAGCTTTATCTGTTCGTAACTAACCTCTTTATTTCCCATTTTAATTGCTGCTACTTGGTTCCAGTAAACATTCTTTATTATTCTTAAGTCTTTTCCATCAATGTTGATATCTTCCAAAATTTTAATCAGTTCATCATGTTTTACTTTATCAAATGCCTTAGTATAATCTATGAAGCACACATATATGTCTCTCTGTTTCTCTATTGACCTTTCTATTAGTGTCCGTAATGTATAAATTGCATTGTTTGTGCCCTTTCTTTCCACAAATCCATACTGTTCTTCACTAATTTCCATTTTTATTTTCTTTTTGTTTCTTCTCATTATGATTCTGAGTAGAAGCCTAGTGATATGGTTTATGCGGTTAATTGTACGGAAATCTTCACAATCAATTGCTCCTGGTTGGTAATACTTCAATGCTAAATTTTCATTGCATTATTCATTAGGAGAATTTATGTTCGAAGTCCCTCAAAATGGACCATGTCATGAAAGTGGTCGTCAAAATAATGATTTTCATTCAGTCGAACGGATTGAATCACCGTCAGTTCCAAGAATTTCTAAAGTCTTTCAACTCAGATTATAATGGCGTTAAATTTTATGCTGAAGTAAGATGGCTGACCCGTGCCAAATTGTTGAAAAGAGTGTTTGATTTGCAGCAAGAAATACAATCATTCTTTGCAAGCAAGTCAAAAAGTATCACAGAGTTTGATGACAAAGAGTGGGTTTGTGACTTTGCATTTCTGGTAGATATTACTAGCAACCTAAATGACGTTAATACTCGTCTACAAGGGAAAGATCAATTAATTAATAAGACGTAAGATCATATTTCTGCATTTCAAATGAAACTTGTTCTTCTGGAACAACAGTTCAGGACAAAAAACTTTACTCACTTTCCTACATCGTCACTGCAGCCAGAAGTCACACAGGAGGCGGCGGATAAATACGCTTCTTTGATATCTGACTTAAACCTCGAATTTGAAAACTGATTTCAGGATTTTTTTTAACAACATCATGGATGCGCTTTTTTGTGCATTTGCAACGCCATTCGCGGTAGACGTGATTTATTACCAGGAAGATTACAAATGGAACATTGTGAAATGTGTTGTGATTCATACATCGTTAAAGGAGAAATTCCATCAAGTTGATTTGGAAGAGTTCTATAAAACGTATTTGGACAAGGATAAATATCCTGGGTTTTACAAACATGCTCTGTCGATGGTTTCGCTATTTGTTTAGTGCGTGTGAACAGCTTTTTAGTCGCATGAAGCACATCGAATCACAAGTGAGAACACGAATTACTGATGTTCATTTGGAAAACTGTATGCGTGTAGCGACATCAGTTGAGATCAATTTTGATGCACTTAGTTCTGCAAAATAAAGTCAGATGTCTCACTTTTACATATTTGTAAATTGTCTAATAAATATGTTTTATTCTCAGTTATGTTTTACTTTCTTCAATAATAAAAAAAAATAAATAAATATACCTATTTATTGTTTTAGTTTTTACTTTAAAACCAAGCAAGCGTTTGACCACGATTTCACCTACTAGGAAGCGACGATGTGGTCAAGCTATAGCACGCTTGCTTGTTTACTTTAATTAACAAAAAAAAAAAGAAAAGAATTTTAGGTGCGTGGCCCGGCAGGAAATATTATTTCTGAAATTTGGCCCGCCTGCTGAAAAGGTTGGCCATCACTGCAATAAAATATGAATGGAATTTGATGGACCTGCGGTAAAGCTTTGGAAGCTTTCTACACAAGCGCATTAATTCATATGCTACCACACACCTATACGACGTATTATGCTGGTATAATATGTCAAGTCAAGTCAAGTCAAGTCTTTCCTTTTGGGCCTAAGGCGGCGCATAGGGCAGAAGTCGTGGCTCTCCATGTTTGTGTGTAGCGCTAACATTTAGAGCCAGAAATCTGATTATGTAACAATGCCGAGTTTTATGATGGCGGATTGTCAAGCCGCCGATCAACCGACTTAAGTCAAGCTAGAAGAAAACACGTGCAGCCATCCTGACCTAAGCCGTAAGTCGGAAGCTCTCTCAACAAACAAGCAGGCGAAAGCCCGTGGTCACCGCACCACATCACCCAACATGGGTCTCACGAATTGTGAGCGGCCGTGAACAGGCCAAACATACCTAGGTTAGAGGGAATTAGTAGCTCAGCTAAATCAGCAGCACACAGATCCGAGAAAGAAGAAGAGTCCTATCGGGCAGCTATGGTCTACAGAATGCGACGAGGCCTTTAACAAACTTAAAGAAGCCCTAACGTCGACACCATTACTAGGCTTCACAGACTTCACCCTCCCTTATATTTTAGAGTGTGACGCCTCATACACTGGTCTGGGTGTTGTTTTGTCTCAAATCCAGAATGGTACAAAGAGAATGTTAGCGTATGCTAGTCGTACTCTCCGCCCGTCTGAGAGGAATGCAAAGAGTAGTTCTAAGTTAGAACTGTTGTGTTTAAAATGGGCATTGACGGAAAAGTTCCGTGGTCTTCTATTAGGTGGGAAGATTGAAATTTATACGGACAACATGAATTTAACAATGTGGCATAAAGCGAAACTGGGTGCCATTGAGCAAAGGTGGATCGCCCAAATGTCTATGTTTGATTATGTAAAACACAGGCCTGGACGGACTAACGGTAACGCCGATCACTTGTCTCGATTCCCGCTGGAAGAACCGGAGGGAGACGACGAAGAAGAAGACGAAATCGCCATTTGCAGTGTTGCAGCGACATGCATTCCGCCAGCCCTAGGACTATCTGGTACTGTTGATAGCGTTCCAACGGCATATTTTAATGTAGTAAATGCTGATGTGTTTTTAAAATGCCTTGATGTAAATAATGTTGATGAATGTTCAAAATTATGCATTGATGTCGATATGATTGGTGGGATTGGTGCGGTAGGAGCTGCTGCTAGGACAGCAGATGTTTTCAATGCCCCTCCCACACACACCTTACCGTCTTACTCAACGGAGGATATGGTAAGATTGCAGCAAGATGATGTAAATAAATGTATTTGATGTTGTATCGCGTAAACTTGTGTTGTCAAATGAATCTATGAAAAGGTTACCCCATCAGAAGAAGAAATGGATGAGGCAGCGCAAGAAGTTATGTGTATTAGATGGGTTGCTGTATAGGAAGATCAAGGGGACAGGTAGTCTGAGGTAGGACAGAGTTGCTGCAATTAGTGATACCGGATTACCGATGACACTGCGGCTAAGGATACTGGAGTCAGTTCATAGCGTAGGGCATCAGGGGAGAGATAGGATGATAAATATTTTGAAGAGCAGATGTTTCTGGGTAGGGATTATTGTAGATGTAGATAAATTGTGTAGAAGTTCCACAGGTGCAATGTAGCGAAGCCACCGCACGTCAAGATTACGGGACCGGCAGATAGTTTGTTAGCTTCGAAGCCGTTTGAAGTTGTAGCGACGATGGACTTTACGCTACTGGAGAGGGAATGATAATTCACTGTCGGCAAAAACTGAAAGAAATGTGTTTAGAACGACAATGCGCAGTGCATTTTCAGAATCATTTGATCATAATGGTACGTCTGCAAACAAAGAAAACGGTTGCACTCAATGCAAATTTATTACTTTCTCCTCTTTAAAAACAAAGTCGCTTAAAAGTCGACACGGTCGACTTCATTGCATCGGGTTTGATCTCATATGACTCGGTCTCTTTCCGCAGCACGGAAAGCGTCGCACAAAGCACGAACTCCGTAGCTTTTTCTCCTCGATCTGCAGAAAGTATCACCAGGACGAATAAAGTGACAGCAAAACAGGAACAGGATCAGCTTTCTTCTGCACAAAATGTGGTCTAAAATGAGGCTTTTGGGATCTGTGTCTTCACAAAATCCACCCATCCATCATATGCCATGCCGGTAAGCGTGGGCGGTCAAGTTCTGCCATCTCACTCGATCACCAGATTCGTGGATCAGCTCCGTGTTTCTGTCTTGACCATGCCACAAGGCCAAGCCATCCAGCTACTTGCTTCTAGGTCTTCCCCTTGGTCTGTTCCCCTCGATCTTACCAGTTGTCACCAAGTTCTCCAATCCATTTCTTCTCATAACATGCCCAAAGAATTTTGACTGTCTACGTATAATTTCTCTAATCAATTTACGATTTTCATTTGTTTCTTGAAGGACTTGTTCATTGGTCTTTCTGGCTGTCCATGGTATTCTTTGCATTTTCCTCAGAAACCACATCTCTACAGCCATCAGATGTTTTTCAGCCTGACTGCTCATTGTCCACGCTTCACATCCATATAAAAGTACAGGTTCTATGTAGCATCTCAACACTCTTTTTCTCGTTTCAATTGACATCTTTTTATTGGTCAGTACTGTTTTTCATCTTGCTAAAGGCTACCTTTGCCATGGCGATTCTTGTTCTAATCTCTTCAAGGCATCTCCCATCAGATGTTATTTCTGTTCCGAGATAATTGTACCTATTCACTTGTTGAAGAATATTCCCATTTACTTGTATATTACATTGTGGTATTTCGTTCTTCCTAGTGACGACCATAATCTGTGTCTTTTTACAATTTAATTCTAACCCTAGTTGTTCACTGTGTGTAACAATCGCATCTACTAAATTTTGCAGGTCCTGTTCATTGTCTGCAATCAAGACTGTATCATCTGCATATCTAATGTTATTGATGCATCGTCCCCCAATGTTGATTCCTTCCATATCTTCAATATTTCTGAAAATACTTTCACTGTACAGGGAAAACAGATCTGGAGACATTACACATCCCTGTCTCACACCTCTCTTAATAGGCTGATATTGGCTTACTTCATTATCAACTATTATGGCAGCTTGTTGTTTCCAATATATGTTTTTTACAAGTCTAAGATCTTTTCCATCAATCTGTAGATCCCCAAGCATCCTTATCATGTTGACATGTCTCACTTTATCAAAAGCCTTTGTGTAGTCAATAAAGAAAAGGTGTAGATCTTTGTTTACTTCTATAGAACGTTCGATTATGGTTCTCAGTACATAAACAGCATTTACTGTACCCTTGCCTTCTACAAACCCACATTGTTCTTTTCCTATTTCAGGTTGTATTTTCCTCCTAACTCTTTGCATGATAATTCTCAGCAAAATCTTCGTGATGTGACTCATTATACTAATTGTTCGATGTTGATCACATTCCAATGCTACTGATTTCTTTGGGATTGCAATAAATACAGAATTACATAACTCCTGAGGTATATCCAGTATCATATATTGTATTAAGCATCTGGTAACTTTATCTACTCCATATTCTTCTAAAGCATTAATCATTTCTGTTGTGACGCTGTCTGAACCGGGGGTCTTGCCAGATTTCATATGGTTAAGAGCATTCTGAACCTTCATCTTCAAAATTGCTGGTCCTTCATTATTATTTTGAACATCATACTGTTCGTCTCTGTTATCGTCATAAAGGTGTTTTACGTAATCTGACCATTCATGTAAGATTTGATCTTTTTCTATTATGACTCTTCCATCTTTTGTCTTTGGGCAGCCTGCTGATGTACGTGTTCTTTGGTTAGTAAGCTCCTGAATTCTTTTGTGCATTAGTTTTTCATTGTTACTGTTGTGTTGTTTTTCAATTTCTCTGCAATTTTTCTCAAGCCATGTTTCTTTTGCTTCCTTACATAATGTTCTCACTTTTCTGTGAATTTCTTCATATTTGGCAGGATTATTTTTGTTCTGTCTTCTTGTTTCCATTAGTTGTAAAATTACTTCAGTCATCCATGTCTTACGGCCCACTTTCTTTCCTTTTGTAATAGTTTTTTCTGCTGCACAACTGATATAATTTTTTATCATTTCCCACTGATCATCTACATCTTGAAATAGGATCTCTAGATCAGACAATATATCAAATGTGTTCTTTACTTCTATGTTAAAATTATATTGTATTTCTTTGTCAGTTTTTAATTTGCACAAGTCATATTTAGGGTTTCCTGCTGTATACTTGACTTTCTTTAACTTTACCCTCAATGTGCCTGTAATTAATCTGTGATACTGTAACAGTCTGATTTGGAACTGTTTTTACGATTGTTAACGCATTTCGAAACCTTTTGCTAATCAGGATTTAATCTATCTGGTTTTTAATCCTGCTGTCTGGACTCCTCCATGTCCATAATCTTCTAGGATGCTGTTTACACCAGGTGTTTCCTACAACCATTTCTTGTGCTTTTGCCCATTCTACAAGTCTGTATCCTCCTTCATTTCTCTCTCCCAAACCATGGTTGCCTACACTGCATCCATCGCCTTGCTGTCCTATTTTTGCGTTGAGATCACCCATTATGATATTTATTTCTCATTTTTTGCAGTTCTTCAAAGCAGACTCCATGTCATTATAAAATTCCTCTATGCTTTCATCACTGCATTCACTTGTTGGGGCATATCCTTGAATGACATTTATTTTAAAATGTCTTCCGTTTAATTTTACTAATAGAACTCTGTCTGACACAGCCCGATATCCTTTGATAGAATTTGATGTTTGCTTATTTAATATAATGGCTACACCTCTTTGCTGTTCTTCTCTCCCAGAGTAAATAATCTTACAATCCTCTATTGTCCTTATCCCAGCTCCTTTCCATCTCGTTTCCGATATTCCTAATATGTTAATCTTCTCTCTCACCATTTCTTTTTTGATGTTTTATCATTTTCTATCTGCATTCATTGTTCTAAAATTCTAAGTTCCTACTTTCAATGATATTAATCTGTTGCACCTAGTAGCCTGTTGACGGTCTGGAGTCACCTGGTGCGCATGACTATCCCTACCGGGCGAGGCTGCTCCTATGGTGCACCCATTTACGCCGTTTCTCTGATTATCGATGATTTCACACAACATGATTTTAAGGCGCCTCCTTCCCTTCGCTAGCCTACGGGACACCCTTGGGCAAGGAGGAGCACCCGTTTAGCCCCCCCCCCCCCGATAAGGGTTACGTGAAGCCATGCGTGCAGGTGGTGGATGAATATGGAGAGCAGCCGACAGATAGTTGTAGGTTATGGTCTCCACCTTCACGACGGTAGGTAGAGGATCTCTTTTTTTTTTTAGGAGACAATAGCTACGGTCTCTGACCAGTATGGTCACTGCTAGGAAGGAAAGCAATGGCAAACTACCTTCTTTACAGATAATATGTAATAGGTATATAATAACACATTCAGGGAATATATTTATTATAATGTGGCAGAGAAATTAGACGTAGACAGTCACAATTTTTTTGGACATGTTATGAGAAAAAATGGATTGGAGAACTTGGTGGCAATTGGCAAGATCGAAGGGAACAGACCAAGAGGAAGGCCAACAGGAAAATACCTGGATGGCTTGGCCACATGGCATGGACGAGACAGGAACACTGAGCTGATCCACGACTCTGGTGATCGAGTGAAATGACGAGTCATGACCGCCCACGCTTACCGGCATGGCACATGATTGATTGATTGAATTTGACAGATCAGTGGCAGTATGTTGTTCGACTTTTGCAGTTATATAACCTGAACAGGAGGTCGGAAATAAAGTTTCGTTGACGCAGTGTCATAAGATGTGTACCTGAATTTGTACACGAATAAGACGTGGTAGGAGAATGCTGATCAACACCACCGTCAACTGTCATGCCGATAAGAGATGGACTATATTCAGGTCATGATTCGCTATTTCATACGATCACCTAAGGCTTGGATCAGGCCGGGTTTCTGTTGGCATTTATACCACGTGGCCAAGATATCCGAGTATTTATATGTATGTCTTCTCCTTGCTCTTTTCCTATCATAGCTTGCAAGTTGTCACCAAGTTTCCAGTTTTTCCCATCTTCATTTCATACCCAAAAAATCTTGATTGTGAACGCCTAATTTCTTTACTCAATTAATGGTTGTCATCTGTTCCTTGAAGGACTGTCCACTCGTTATTTCTGTTCGTCCATGATACTGGTTGCACTTTCTTCAGAAACATGCCATCAACTTGTCTGCATATTGTCATTATTGTCCATGTTTGACGTGTATACAAGGGTGTAATAAACTCTGCATGACACTTTAGCACTACTTTTATTACTGCAGTTGCCAGCTTTTCATTGGTATGCTTTCCATCGAGTAAAAGCTTGTTTCCATGTCGATTCTTGTTAATCTTAACAAGACATCTTCCATCCATCCATCCATCATGTGCCATGCCGGTAAGCGTGGGCGGTCATGTTATGCCATCTCACTCGATCAACAGAGTCGTGGATCAGTTCCGTGTTTCTGTCTCGACCATGCCACAAGGCCAAGCCATCCAGATACTTGTTTCTAGGTCTTCCCCTTGGTCTGTTCCCCTCGATCTTACCAGTTGTCATCAAGTTCTCCAAATCATTTCTTCTCATAACATGCCCAAAAAATTGTGACTGTCTACGTCTAATGTCTCTGATCTGTTTACGATCTTCATTTGTTTCTTGAAGGACTTGTTCATTGGTCTTTCTGGCTGTCCATGGTATTCTTCCATCAGGTGTTATTAAACAATAAACTGTTCCAATCTTATATATAAAAAAGGATGTATATGTGTGTGTGTGTGTGTGTGTGTGTGTGTGTGTGTGTGTGTGTGTGTGTGTGTGTCCTTTATGCGTTCGCGAACGGTCCATCCGATTGAGATGAAATTTTCTCTCATTCCCGCGCTGCCAACTGTCATATCTTTTTAGTGTGAAATCGGCTACTTACTTAATATTATTTAATATTTCATTTTTCAGTATAATTTCAATATAGCGAGGGGACTTAACTCTGTAAAAGTTATTTCAAGGGGCATAACTTTCAATAACATTGCTTATATACATAACATACATATGTATATGTATATAATATATATAATATATAACATACCTTATAGTCATATTGTTGCATAGTTTTCAAAGACTTATAAACTCTTTGTCTATAGTTATTTACCGGCATATGAGTTATAATAAATAAGGATATAATCTTTAAGGCATTTTCAAAGTTTTCATAAAAATAATGCATAATGCTTAACATTGTAACTCATCTTGTTATGCTTAAAGAAGTTATCTACAGTCATTTTGGTGATTAAAAACAATTTTCATTAAAAATAACGGATGGTGTGTGGAAGGACATTCTTTTAAGTTATTTTTTGTTGTTGTTGTATTAATTTAATGAGACGCTCAACGCCAGGAGCTGGGCGAAGCCACGCCGGGTCAGATAGATAGACAGACAGACAGACAGATAGTCGGGAACGGGAGCTTATATGACTACTTATATGAATTAAATGAGATGCTCCCCACCAGGGACTGGGTGAAGCCGGGCCGGCTCAGACAGACAGACAGACAGATAGACAGAGAGACAGACAGTTATCTAAAGACATATGCGTTATAATCCTCTCCCCTCCTCCTTCTACCCTCTTCCTCCTCCCCTCCCCCTCCTCCCTCCTCCTCCTCCCCTCCCCCTTCTCCTCCTCCATCCTCTTCCTCCTCCCCCTCCTCCTCGCTCTCCTCCTCCCTCCCCCTAATCACTCCTCCTCCCTCCTCCTCCGCCCTCCTTCTCTCTTCTTCCTCCTCCATCCTCCCTCCTCCCTCCACCTCCTCCTCCCCTCTTCCCTCCTCATTTTCCCTCTTCCTCCTCCCTCCTCATTTTCCCTCTTCCTCCTCCCTCCTCCTTCTCCCTCCGCCTCATCGCTCCTCCTCCCTCCTCCTCCTCCCTCTTCCTCCTCCCTCTTTGTCCTCCCTCCTCCCCGCTTTCCTCATCCTCTCTCCTCCTCCACCCTCCTCCTCCTTCCCCCTCCTCCTTCCCCCTCCTCCTCCTGCGTTCTCCTCCTCCTCCTTCTCCCTCCTCCTCCTTCTCCTCCCTCCTCCTCCTTCTCCTCCCTCCTCCTCCTACAGACAGACAGACAGACAGACAGTCGGGAACGGGAACTTATATGAATACTTATATGAATTAAATGAGATGCTCCCCATCAGGGTCTGGGCGAAGCCGGGCCGGGTCAGACAGACAAACAGACAGATAGACAGACAGACAGACAGACAGACAGACAGATAGTCGGGAACGGGAGCTTATATGACTACTTATATGAATTAAATGAGATGCTTCCCACCTTATCGCTGCAGTTATCTACAGGCATATGCGTTATAATCCTCCTCCTCCTCCTCTCCCCTCCTTCTACCCTCTTCCTCCTCCCCTCCCTCCCTCTTCCACCTCCTCCTCCCTCTTCCACCTCCTCCTCCCTCTTCCACCTCCTCCTCCCTCTTCCACCTCCCTCTTCCACCTCCTCCTCCCTCTTCCTCCTCCTCGGTCTCCTCCTTCCTCCCTCTTCCTCCTCCTAATCACTCCTCTTCCTTCCTCCTCCGCGCTCCTCCTCTCTCCCTCTCCCTCCTCCTCCTGCGTTCTCCCTCCTCCTCCCTCTCCCTCCTTCTCCTCCTCCTCCTGCGTTCTCCTCCTCCTCCCTCATCCTCCTCCCCCTCCCTCATCCTCCTCCCTCTTCCTCCTCCTACAGACAGACAGATCCCCTCCAGGAACTGGGCGAAGCCGGGCCGGGTCAGCTAGTAATAATATAAATGACAAGCATTCATCTGTTTAAGAATGTTCCCATTTACTTCGCTGTTACCTTGTGCTTCTTATCGGATAACCCACATTATAAACTGATATACATTATGTGAAGTTTTTAATATATTGTATTCAGTAAAGCGGGATTTACACGGGCGACACATGGTTACAATGATTACTAATAATACTAATGATATTTCCTAGAATATTTCACTTTTGGTTGCAGTCATATTTGGAAATTCCGTAGACTACGTGTTAAAAGTTAGGGAATTTCCGATACACAGTCTGTATTGTTCTCTGTTGTAAAATACAACACTTTTAGGATGTATGTAAATGTAAAGCACATTTTTATTTTATATCCATTATTAATTTAACTTTCACGAAGCAGCCCTTCACTACACATATTATTACAGACGCAAGTAATAAGTTCAAATATTATAGTAATTGGCAGTGAACGCATAATAATTAAATAATTTATCTTGAACTTCATTATAGCCTTTAAATTAATAGCTTGTTCTTTCAATATCATTAAATACCTCTCAGTTTCTAAATACAATTATGCTTACTTATGGGGTCGCATTTTTCAGGGAGCGTTAATATGTAGTATTGATAACAAGACAGAGTTTAATCCGATAACGCAACTGAAACTGAAAACTGCCTTGTGGCTATTAATAAATATTTTCCGAGAAACAAATCTGAAACGGAGACAGACAGACCACTCACTAGACAGCAGTGAACAAGAAGGTAAGAAGGCTTCACTACATCGACACCTGAATATAGATGCAGGATTTATTGAACTTACTGCAGTGGTATTAATTTAAAAACATGTTTAGTAAATATGTCATTATGAAAGAGTCTTTTAGTTTTGGGTTTTACAAAGCAAGAATGTATTCATAATTATTTGTTGCAGCAAAATCGAAACCAAATAACTTAAAACTTGTCACAAAGAAGAAGCCGGAAGACACGTCTTGAGCTTGGCCATGGCGTGTTATCAATTATATATTTATATTTTTGGTTCAAGTAACACCGTTGAAGGTTTATGTTGTGTAGTTTGTGAAAAAAGAAAAAAAGATTGCATTGAAGCTAAGGCTCAGGGCTTTAGTATCTGTTGAGTTTATTTATTTCATTTACATTTGTAAATACACTTTATTATTAAACATTATACTTTTTTTTCAAAATGTAAGTATTTAAATATTAATATTAAATTAATGCCACGAGATGATTAATCGTCGCAAGCAACTTCCCGTATGATTATCTGCTATGGGCCTATAATCACCGAAATGTTGTCATTGTGTTATAATAATACAACATATCTGTAGGGAGAACTATCAAGATTTTAAATTTGAAAATTTACTAATGAGACGGCCATAGAACCTTGAAATTCAAAATCTAATGGTACCTCAATGATTCCTGTATGTCACTTCTAAGTGAAGATATTCACATTTTTGTGAAGGTGAGAGAGTTGCAATTTCTCATGCTATTCACCCGATAGTGGCGCTCTCCAGTGTGTCCGATTACCTTCACCAGCGGGTGTGCATGTCTGTTGAGATGGTCTCAAACGGTTGTATGAAAACTGACTTCAAAAATATGTTCCGTCATGTTAAATGATTACAAAATAGTACAAGTATACAAATAAATTATTAATAATCTGTAAACTTGTTTTCTCATTAACTTTAGTAGGTCAAATCGCACGTTTTGTGTGTTGAAAAGTGTAGCGCAATCGATATGCGCGGCCGTCATGACCCGTGGGTTTCCAATTCACAAAGTCACATCTTTGCAGAAAATCTGTTTTTCAACCACAATTCGAGCAAGTTTAGTGATGAAACTGCTGATTCAGGGGCGATATTTTATATGGCAATTAAAATTTACATTAAACAAAGACATCTATTGGATCCATTGATTCCGATACGCTATCATTCCGCTGCCTCTGTGGGATGCGCTCCCCCAATGATTGTACCACAAAGATTTTTATATAGTCAAGCCACTGTTTTGGGTTTCATGATCGTAACATCTTTGAATTCTTTGCCTGGTTTTCAACCACAATTAAAGCAAGTTTAACGATGAAACTTTCCAAATTTCTGAAAAATTTGATGCAGAATTCAAAGATCCATCTACAATTGATGGTTTTCTATTGAAAGCGACAGAAAAAAAATTAATTACGGTTCAGCGTGCCATTCCCATTTTTCTCTCCGTGTGCGAGGTTGCCTCAACTTAATGGGTCATAGGCGGATTATGAAAACTGACTTCAAAAATATGTTCCGTCATGTTAATTGATTAAAACAATAGTACAAGCATACAAATAAATTATTAATAATCTTTAAACTTGTGTTCTCTTTAACTTTAGTAGGTCAAATGCATGTTTTGAGTGTTGAAAAGCGAAAGTGTACATGCCATGCCGATTGGTATGCGCAATCGCCATGGCACATGGCCTTGCGTTTCCCCATTCACAAAGACACGTTTGGCAGAAAATGTTGTTTTTCATACACATCGTAAGCAATTATAGTGATGAAACTTTCCAGATATATTTAAAATTGTATGCAGAATGTAAAAATTAGGGGTGTACCGGATTTCGGCTCCAGCTCCGGCAAATCCGGAATCCGGCCATTTTTACAAATCAGGCTTCGGCTCCGGCTCCGGCCGGATCTCACTTCATAAATCCGGCCAAATCCGGCTCCGGCCGGATTTCAAAAATTTGAATCCGGTACAGCCCTAGTGAAAACACTCATGGCTTTCCTCCAGAAAGAAGGTAGTGATGCTGGGATCAAAACTATGAAAGCAGCCCTGCTTGAAGCTGTTAGCAGCAGATTTGCGGACATTGAATCTAACAGTATTTACACCTGTGCCACATTACTGGATCCTCGATTCAAGCTGTGCTTCTTCTCCAAACGTGGTAGAAGTGATGCAAGAGCCCATCTGCTGTTAGCAGCTAACTCCATTATTGATTCAGCAAACACAGTCAGTCCACAGGATCCATCAGCTACTAGTAGTAGTAGTAGTACTAGTGTTTTGACTTCTGTGAGCACTGCCACACAGTACGAGTCCAGCCTATGGAGCTGTTTTGACACAATTGTTGAGGAAAATCCCACCACAGATCGTTCTGCAAGTGCTGAAGGCAACAGCATTAACACAGGTGACACAGTACCTGTCAGAGCCACTTCAAACTCGACAGTCAGATCCAGTTTCATGGTGGCATGCCAATAAGCAAAGATTTCCAAGTATGGCTATACTGGCGCAGGCATTTCTTGCACCACCACCTACAAGTGTGCCATTGGAAAAGCTGTTCAGTACTGCAGGAGACATTATCACTGACCACCGTAGTAGCCTTTTACCACAAAATGCGGAGACGTTGATTTTCCTGAAATACAACTCGTCCCTTCTTGACTCTGAGAGTTCAACTTCACAGCCATAATGAAGACTGACTGACCGAAATAGTGAAATTACTGAATGAATGTATTTCAATAAATTCAATCTGTTCAATGTACTGTTGTTGTGAGTTGTAACTGAGCTGCCAATTTGCCAACTGAAAACAATGTAAAAACTGAAACTGAAAACTAAAAATTAAAATTACTAAATTAGCATTATGTATTATGTTTCATCTTGAACTTATGGAACTTAATATTACTTAATTACTTATTCTAATGTAAATGTAATTATTTTACATTTAAATGATTTAATATGAGTATATGTCATCATTGTCATGTCTATAGTAATGAACTGCAGTAATGAACAGTCGAGTGATTCCACTCACCTAAGTCAAGTGATGTAGTACGTTATTTTATTTTTATTTTTTTATTTGTAAATCCGGCTCCGGCCGGATCTCACTTCATAAATCCGGCTCTGGCCGGATTTCAAAAATTTGAATCCGGTACAGCCCTAGTAAAAATACATATATAATTGATGTAGTTCTATCGACAGCACCAGAATAGTGTTACAAAGTGCATATGCCAATCCGATCAATATGCGCAAAGAACAAAAACACATCTTCACAGAAAATGTTGTTTTCGTACACATCGGAAGAAATTACAGCGATGAAACTTTGCAGATATATTTAAAATTGTATGCAGAATTCAAAAATACATATATAATTTATGTGGTTCTATCAACAGCGCCAAAAAATAATTAATTACATGAAGTATGAAATACATTCTTATTTATATAAAAGGTTACGATGATTTCAACCAATCGCTGTGCACGGAATATTAGGCAAACCTTTCCTGGAAAGCCCAGGATGACGTGTGTTATTGTCACGTGAGATTTGAATGAATGAATGACATTGAAAGAATGCATGGTCTTAACTAGCGCAAACTGGGAGGCACGGTGAATCATGGAGGTATGATTCCGTATATGATTTCGGTTTTCATTTCCGGTCGCGGCACGATGGAACTCGCTAATATCTGCTACCAGATTAATAACTTTTAAATCATAACTGTGACATACCCCTACTTCCAATTATTTTGCCATCCATGTTTGTTTGGCCAAACCTTCTGTTTGTTTGGCACTGAATCTGTTAATATTAACTGTTTAGTTACAATTTCAAACTACTGAACATAACAATTTAAAAAAAATGCCTAGTAAATCACAAACAGTAAAAAATACTGGGGTTGATTGTGACGTTCTGTAAAGCACATGCAACTAACTCTAAGTTAGTTTTTTACAATTACCCAAGCAATAATAGGGACATGGCAAAGTACCAACAGGATAGTACTATAAGAATGATAACAATGATGCAGAAATCCAGGCAATCAAGATCACAGCAGAGAAATGACTGAAATCCAATCACGGTAAACAGCCTTTAGTGCTATTGGCAGATGCAACATCAGTACTTAAAGCTCTCCTGTCTAGAAAATTGCCAGTACTACGGACATTAATTTCTGAACTAGGCAGCCAACATAAGGTCACCATATAGTGGATATCATCTCACTCTGAAGTACCCAGAAATGAAAGAAATTATCAACTAGCTAAGGTATGAGCAATAGAAGAACCTGATGTACTTGATAAATATCACCAAAAAAAGAAAAGAATGATAAAATCAATAAGAAAGCCACCAATATCAGCTCAAGATGAATACCACTTTATGGACAGACCAAAACAAATACTTATTCTGCACCTCAGAATAATACACAATAGATCATACGAGTGTTGCTGGGGCCCGTAAGGGAAGCAAAAAATAGCAACACTGCAGCCTACCACTCATGTCGTAAGAGGCGACTAAGGAGGCTTGATGGTTCCGTCGCCCTGCTACTGAGTGAGTGCATGGCGCGACGCTGTGAGTTTCGTGTGAAATGCTTTTGAATCTGTCCGAGGTGTTTTGGAACGTGACTGCATGTTCGGAGCAATGGCAGATGGCTATGTCCCAGAGTTGACCGGTTTTTGCCTTATGCAGAAATGCATGGCTGCTGGGCTTCTGGTTGACTGCCACTACCATCGACGATGAACTGTATTTCATGGACTGTGTGGGTAAACATCTAGGAAACATCCAGATGGGATAATGACTGCCAATTCCATCAGAAATGAACTGGGTATTTTGTGGGGGGCTATTGTGTTGACATTCTGGCGGCGGCATTATGCACAGTGTATCTGTGTGGGCTGTTGTTTGTCGAGACTCCTGTCTTTTCCACTTTTCACATTGGGCAGTGGGGAGCATTTTGTGTGATATTCACTGGTACAGGAACGGAGCATAATGGGGACGACCCGTTGCTGTGAAGTAGGAACTGCGACTAACTAACTAACTAAGATTATACAACCACATGTATATACAATTTAAGATCGACAAATCGGTTATGTACACATGTAGATTGACGCCGAAGACAGCAGATCACATACTCCAAGACTGCCCAAAATGCGACACATCTAGGCAAACCTTCTGGCCTAGAGAATCAACAGTAGAAGATAAACTCTATAGACCACTGAGTGAACTAAAAAAAGGCAGTGAAGTTCATGCAAGAGACAACATTACAGATATAGAACAATTTCAAACAAATGAACGAAGAACAAGAAGTGCAATTATTTCAGCAAGCTTTCCTATAATGATACAGTTTCATTCCTGATATTGGAATTAAGGCTCTAGGTAACAGAGAGAGAGAGATTATGTAGAACATTTGCAGACTTATTAGTAGTTTGTACTGGGAACAAGCGGCATAAATTAGATCCAGAAATAATTATTCGTAGCCTCTAAATATAAAAAGAGGAGTACAGCAGGGATGCATGTTGTCCCCAAGCCTCTTCAACCTATATACAGAAAGCTTGGGAAGGTAGCCCGGTTAACAAATGCCTGAAGAAGTTAGATGTGTTGGCTGAAAGGTGCAAATATCGCAGCTCTGCTGTAAGCAGGCACAACACAGTTACGTCTGAAACAACATTCCGGACGAACGCAGAAGAAAAAAAGGAAGATATAAAGAAAACATTTTTGAACAAGTCAAACTTCCTGGATTAACATCAATGGAAGAATCATAATCTTAGTGGAAGAATCATAAACATTCTTAGGTATGCTGATGATACTGTGTTACTAGGAAAAAGCGAGCAGCAGTTACAAAACCTAGTGGAACAAGTAAACAGGCCAAGTGCAGAATCTGGCTTAGATATTAACATTAAAAAAATGAAAAGTATGATAATTGGCAGTGGAAAGGAAAGGTCAACAATGAACAAGACAGTAAACGGGGAGATTTTAGAACAAGTTTCTCCTATCTTGGTCATGTAATAACAGAAGACGGCAGAAGTGAAACAGAAATAAAAAAGAGAATAGTAATGGCCAGAAATGCTTTTAGCAGCATGAAATCAGTATTACCATCTAGAGAGATTAACAATGCATTAAAAATTAGCATGATCAAATGTTATGTATATTCAACACTACTATATGGTGCGTAACCCTTAACATTGAACAAGCAATTAGAAAGTTGAATAGAGGCCCTGGAGATGTAGATATACTAAAGAATATGTCGTATTTCATGGGAAAAAAACAATCAAATAGAGGTTCTAGAAAAACTGGGAATGAAAAGAGAGTTGCTGAAAAAAATAAAAACGAGGAAAGTGAAATATTTCGGCCATGTTAAAAGACATAACACTCTTATAAGAAATGGTAGACAACGATACAAGTGGGAAGATAACGTCTAGAGATGGATGAACATCGATCTGATGGAATGTACAGTCAGGGTGAGAGACAGTGTTGGAGATCCATTGCAGCCAACCTTCAATGTGGAGACTGCACCTGATTGATTAATTGAGAACATATTATCCAAGGATGACTTTATTCTTGTTTTAATGTGTGTGCCGCTTTCTGTCAGTGGCATTTTATGAAAATTGTGATTTCATTTATGAACCATTAGACCACCCAGTAATTACATTGTCAGGATTGTTTCCTAAGATCATTGCATATAGCAAGTGCTTTCTCCTAACTTTTGAGAAAGGTTCTGTTTTTTTCTTCTTCTTCGATTTGCCTTAAAGTCGACCTAAAAGTGACAAGCTTGGAAATTCTATAATCTCTTTACTGTAGATCTGTATCTTCTTTAAATTGCTGAACTTGTATTTGTTCTAGCTTCATAATGTTTCTTAATTTCCATGACATTGTCTCTGATAATTCTCAAAATTGGAGCTTATTTGTTGACTAATCTCATACTTTATATGTTCTTTCATTCCATTTCAGTAACATTACTATATCAATCTTTTCTTCGATATTTACAGATACTTCTTCTGAAGTCAAGAATGTTGCTGTAAAAGCCTAACACTTACCATGTCAGAAAAGTCAACAAAGCTGAAAGTTGAGGGTCTCCCTCAGGATGCAACAACGAATCAACTCTCAGTGCTTTTATCAAACAAGCGGCGGCAAGGAGGTGGACCCATTGAGACCATTGAACTAACTAAAGGCACTGCAATTGTTACTTTTGAAGAAAGCGATGGTGAGCTATACTTACATGTATATCCCCCCCCCCCCATATTCTATTTACAGGACATCGCTGTCAAACCAGCATTTTACCGCTGTTGATTTCTTGGCAAGATTACGCTCAGTAGTTTGCCATAGCTTTCTGAGCAACCGGCTCACATACCCCTGTAAGTAACCAATGCGATGTGATCCGCTACCGAATCTTGAGCAGCTGTATTACCCTACTTGGGTATACAGGATTACAGAGAAAGATGTTAACCCATTAGCCAGGGAGACCGGCATATGTATATTTAGGAAAATAAAAAAAAACATTGGTCTTCTTTGTTTAATTTTGCCTACATAGGGAAGGCTGAGAGATAATGGTGTAGCCTCAAGCTCAGAATGCATTGGGTTTGAATCCCAGTATTGGGCCTGGAAGTTTTACATGAGCCATCCATGTAATGATGTCACACATACCTCTGATCTCTTAGCCTCAAGCTCAGAATGCATTGGGTTTGAATCCCAGTATTGGGCCTGGAAGTTTTACATGAGCCATCCATGTAATGATGTCACACATACCTCTGATCTCTTAGCCTTCTCAGATAAGGGTGACAAATAGAATGTCCCATGTTCAAGGCATGTATGTTAACAATCCCACAGCTAAAAGTGTATTGCCCTGGCAAATTTGTTAGGAAAGAAAAACTACCCATGGGTAGAGACAAGTGGAAGTGAAAATTAATAACCTGCCAATGACCCTAGGCCATCCAAGTCATGGCCACCTCCAAGTGTTGAACACTGGGAAGCTAAGGCTGCGAGGTCTTTGTTTAGTTAGTTAGTTAGTCTACAGATCATCCTCATTGTGCATCGAACCATTCAGTCCATAAGTGCTCGGATCCCCTCCTCAGCAAATCCCGCAGCGTGTAGTGGTTAACGACACCAGTTCTGTCCTGGTTTATCAATCTTCTTTGGCTTGCTGCATAGTGTTCTTGTTTGGCCACACTTCTTTTAATTTGCTGTTCTCGCAGTCTGACCATGGTTGTAGATTCACAGTCATCACTTGGTTCTCGCAAAAGTCTTACTTCTCGTAGTGCATTCAGAATGTCAGCCTGGTCCATGGCGCGTCAGCCCTCCACATTAGCCATACCTGCGAGCTTGTCAGTCCTCTCATTTCTTTGTACTCCCGCATGCCCTGGCACAAAGATGAAACTAATCTTTGCCAGCCAAGAGTGCTCCAGAGACAGCAACCACTCTTTTTTGATCCACCCCGCCTCTATGCTCATTGAGTCACTAAGGACACATGCCCTAGTGAATGTCTGTCTCGAGCCACGTTATTGCTTTACTTACTGCCATGACTTCCATAGTCAGGCTACTTGTGGTCTCAACAAAAGCACCAGAGTCCTCCTTCACAATTCTCCCTCCGGTCCACGCCATAAAGGCCCATGAGCTTCTCACATGTCGGACGACCGACCCATCTGTGTAAATGACAGCATCACCGTCTAACGAATTCTCGAAAATCAACGCTTGTACTTCCGCCTCCACAGCAGCCGGATTTTCTTGTCTGCATTTTCTGTCTAGTTGGATGCAAACTGAAAAGGACGTACAGAAATCTGTTGGCACTTGTACCCACTCCTCACCGGGTTCTAAGTCCTACAGTGAACACACCTGTTGAAGAATGTCTTCCGCTTGACCCATCAAAGATCTTCCTCTTTTTAGTCTGCTGTTCTTCACCTTCCTAATTTCACTATGCAGTGGATGTTGTGTGTTTGCGTTGACTCTGAGGTAGGCACGTGCTCTGCAAATTTGTAGTCTGTCTTCAATGGTTGGAAAATCAAGAAGGTAGCGCATCGCCCTGCATGCTGTATCTCTTGTACATCCAAGAATAATGCGCATAGCTTCGTTTTGTATCCTTTCCATCCTTTCTATCTGCTTACGGCTGAGAGTCAGGATCGCCATCGCATACTCAAAAACAGACATGACCAGCCCCTCGTATAGGAGGCATAGATGGCGCTGCTCACAGTTTGCTGCCGCCATCACCCGCATCGCAGCCAAACCCCGCTTGGCCTTTGTTATCACCTGGTCTATGTGCTCATTATAAGCAAGGCTTCGATCAAAACGTATCCCCAGGTAATTCATTGCCTGCGTTCTTTCCACAGTCTCTGAACACAGATTAACAGTTGGTGTTGGCATGTTGACAATATGATTATTCAAAGAGAACCATGTCACTGTTGCCTTTGTTGGCTTGACCATTGCCCCAGCTTCAGCACACCAAGTACTTATGCATTTGAGTTCGGTTTGCAGTTCCACAGCAACCTGATCTCTATCCTTACCCTGACGATACACTAAAACATCGTCGGCATATGACAATGTCCTCCCCGGTCCAGTGATCTGCTCGCTGGTGATTCTCACAGTGTAGGCGTTGAACAGCACCGGAGATAATGGTGATCCCTGTGGTAGGCCAGGATATATTGTTGTTGGTTCCGAAGTCCAACTGCCACATCTAAAAACTACTTTCCGTTGGAAGAGGGCTGCAGCGATCCAACTAAGGAGGAACGGACTTATCTTGAGTTCAAGAAGCTGAAGCATTAGAAAATCCAATGGTACTCTGTTGTACGCGTCCTCAAGATCAATCGCTGCAGCAAAGGTTTCAATGCCTGAGTGGAAACCTTCATAAACATCATGGGCAAAAACTGCTGCATTGGTCCAGGTTTCTCTTTTGGGACGGTACCCTCCCAGGGTAGGTGGGAAAACACCTTGCTTCTCTAGCTGGCTTGATATTTTTCTGGCAATTAACTTCTCCAGCAGTTTGCCTATTGTATTCTGCATGGTTATTACTCGATATCCCTGAATTTTTGTGTGGTCTTTGCCAGGCTTCGGCAAGGGAATCAGATAGCTGTGTAACCACTCCTCCTTGATGCTAGCACTCCCTATACTGTTGTTGTACATGTCTGCTAGTTTCTCTAGCTCGTTGTCGGTACACCTATTGATGTCGTCGTATCTTATGCCATCTGGCCCAGGTGCGCTGTGTTTTGATCGTAGAAGCACAGCCTTGATTTCTTTCACTGTCACTGTGTCTTCATCCAAAATGTTCTGCGTCTTACACCTGTCTGAGGTGACCTCCTTAGCAAGATTTCGGCCTCTCATGTCTGTCTGGTTGCTCTGCTCTAGATAGCGTTCAAAGAGAGCTTTGCTCTTGTTTTCGTCAGTCCTCTGCCAGATGAGGTCAGCACCTTGGAAGTCAGAAATTCTCTTATTCTTGGCTACCCAACTCATGCTTTTATGTAGTCACCAGAACTATTTCAGTGACTTGTCTGTGCTTACTCTTTGACATACCTCTGCCCATTTTTCACTTTTAACCACCTTAACCAGTTTTTTTAAATTGCTTACTTTTGTGTGCATCTCTCTTTCTAAGTGCATGCAGAGATTAGGATGGGCAACTCTGTTCTTCTTGGCATTCTGCCATTTCCTTACAACAATACGCTTATCCATCCAGGCCTTCTCCACCTCAAAATTCCACCACGGTGGCTGCTCCCAGCTTTTTTTCCTGCCTTGAAACTTTCTGTGCTCGTCACGTCTTATTTTACTCACCACATCTTTCCCAGTACTGTCATACTGGAAAGTCTTGACCGTTGACTTGTGCTGCCTGGTTCTGCCTTTCTCCACCAATATGCTGCAAAGGTCACTGCCATGGTACCCTAGGACACCCCATCTACACACTGTAGTGAGTGAAGGAGAAACCAATGCTAGATCAATAGCACTGTCCTCATCACCTGGGTGGCTTGCTGTTCTGGTGACACAGCCACTTTTGATACAAACCAGGTCAGTGGTTTCAAGTGCAGTCTTGAGCCGCGCCCCCCCCCCCCCCCCCCCCCCCCCCCCCCCCCCCCCCCCCCCCCCCCCCCCCCCCCCCCCCCCCCGCGCCGTGTGTTGGAAGAAATGTTTCCCCATGATCTGCCTTTAGCGTTGAAATCGCCACAGAAAATAACATTTTTTTCATGACCTATTATGTCACTTAAGCACTGCCACTTCTGGGAATCCACACACGCATTACGGGCATACACATTAACCAATATGAATGGTAGACCGGATTGAACTCTGACTGCCTGTATTTGTATGTCGTCATTGCCCCAGCTCTGAAGCAACCAAACAGTCGCGGATGAGAATCACCATTCCCTGATGTCGCCTGTTGTAGAAACATTTAAAGCCGGCCATTTTGAGTAGCTGATCACCCAGTCTCGTCTCCTGGAGTGCTACAATGTCGTTCTTGTAAACCAGGTTTCCAAGAATAGGGCCACGTTGTTTTATGCTGACGCAGTTCTAATATAGGATGCGAGTATACCTGAGGCCCAGATGGTTACATTTAAGTCTAAAGTCTTATCTCTCTACGCTTGCATCGCTTGCGGCCACCATGTTGGCCCCGTCGCCTTGTTTTGTTGACTGCTTTCCGCAAGGAACACACAAATTGTTCTGCCATGTTGAAAAGACTGGAAGAAATGTTTCTCCATGATCTGCCTTTAGCGTTGAAATCGCCACAGAAAATAACATTTTTTTCATGACCTATTATGTCACTTAAGCACTGCCACTTCTGGGAATCCACACACGCATTACGGGCATAAACATTAACCAATATGAATGGTAGACCGGATTGAACTCTGACTGCCTGTATTTGTATGTCGTCATTGAAAATTCACTCAAGGATTGCTTACCTCAGTGCACGAAACTCCGTAGCATCAGCGCAGATCTTGAGAAGAAACTCCTGGTTTTACATCCTGGCACACAAATTACGCGTAGGAGATGAAGATATCCATCTCCTACGCGAAAAAGGTAACGGACACATAAACAAAACAACCGCCCGTCACCATCTTGACCGGAAGTTGGTCTTTGTTTAACATGGCAATGGCTCACCAGGTGGGATGGGATCCATCTGGTTAAATTCTGTTTAAAACGTTTTCTAGTCTAACAGGCTGGCAGTGGGTTATACAAGGGGGCTTCAAATAATAACCTTCAATGTTTTTCTTTGGATGAATATATTCAGACAAAATAAATAACAAATGTATCATTTTTGGATGTGGTCACCACTGCGTTCAATGCAAGTCCTCCAATGCCGATAAAGTGCTTGGATTCCTGTAGAAAAATATTCTCTTGGTCGCGCACCACCTGCTGTATGTACCTCTTCATCGGTCTTTCCTCTTAATACTCTTTGAATGGACATCTCTTGGGACTAGGTCTGGCGAGTATAGGGGATGTGGTACACACTGTAAGTGGAGGTATTTGGTGGTTTCAACTGTTACACGGGCAGTATGGGGTTGAGCATTGTCACATTGTTAGAGGACACCTTTACTCAGAAGTCCACTTTGATTGAATTTGATTGTGGACTGAAGATGGTTCCTGAGAAGATCTGTATACGTATCACTGGTGACAGTTTTCCCTCTTGGCGTGTAGTGCTATAAGATAACACCTTGTTCATCCCAAAAGAGAGTCAGCATAACCTTCCCTGCATATGGCATATGTGTGCAAAACTTCTTTAGTTTCAGTGTGGAGGGATGGTGCCATTCCTTGCTCACTCTTTTCGTTTCTGGCTCATGGTAGTGAGCCCAGGTTTCACCTCCAGTAACAATTTTTCATAGGACACCCCATCACCTTCTGCTTCAAAGCATTGAAACAATTCTTGACAAGCATCAATGCATTGTTTCAATTCTGGAGTAGGCTGCCATGGCACCCACCGTGCAGACACTTTGCGGTACTGTAGACATCATAGATGATGTGGTATGTTGAACATTGACAGATGTCAAGATGTGCAGCAATGTCACTCGCAGTTTTCCTGTACGAGGTCTTCAACAGCTGCAATCGACTCTGGGGTTACTACTTGATGTGCCTGTCCCGGTCGTGAACAGTCTGTAACAGAAGTCGCTTCCTACTCCACTCACACACTTGCTGGACTGACAGGCATGCATCACCATACTGGACCTTCATTCGCCGATGAATTTCTATAGGTTTCACCCCTTCACTGATAAAATACAGGCAACAGAATGGTGCTTCTCTTTGCTGCATGTCAAAAGTGGGGTGGCCGTCTTTAAACTGTCCTTATGATGTCACTGTGTTTGTCTGCACTCTAATGTCACTTGCTTCACACTCTTGACATCCTTAACAACAATATTGACAGGTTACAAGACAATGGCATGGTTATTGTAATTTCTATCACACTTTTAATGTGTGAATGAAGGTACAATACAGTATGATGATGCATGCCTGTCATTCCAGCAAGTGTATGAGTGGAGTTGGAAGTTTCAACCCGCAATCAAATCCAAATGACGTGGACTTTTGAGTAAAGGTGTCCTTTTGCAACATGACAATACTCGATCCCGTGCAGCAGTTGAAACCATCGAAGACCTTCACTTTCAGTGTGTTCCATATCCCTTGTACTCGCCAGACTAGCTCCAAGTGATTTCCACATGTTTGGTCAACTCAAAGAGTTATTGGGAGATTTAAGGTTTTCATTTAAAGCCCCCCTGTAATAAACAAGTGCCACATATACATTAAATATTAATTTCAGTGGTGAAGGAGTTACGAACACAGTTCGTAATCCTGCATACCCGCGTTCGAAACACAACTGCTGGTGATTTGGAAGCAGACCATCTTGCGCTGATTTGTATACAATAGTATGAGTGCTGGTTGTTCAGAAAGTAATGACAATCTACTGAATATAAACTTGCCAAGAAATCATAAACAGCCAAAAATGCTGGGGTTGACTGGCACGTCCTGTAAAGAATATGCAATTTATACATAGAAAAGGACCACAACAGACATCAGAGCCATTCCAAACACCAGCATAGGTACTGACTATTGACCAATCATAATGACTCAAAGAACACATGTAAAATAACAAAACTTAAAGAACAGAAACAATTAGAAATATAAAAAAAAACATTGCATGACAAAAGTATCAGAACAAACATTCATTGGCAATTCACAGACTGAAGTTTAAAAAGCAGTAAAAGACAGTTCCAAAAACAAATCACCAGTCAAGATGTGAAGCATTCAATGCTTGTGGTGAATCTGTTGTTAGCTGACGTATGAGAATATTTACAAAAGTATGAAAAGAAAGGAAAACTCCAAAAGATTTGGGGGGGGGGGAATAATAGTTCAGCATGGAAGAAAAGGCGAAATAAAAGGTTATACATTGCATAATATAGTGATTCTCAACCATTTTTGGCCCATGCACCCCTTCACCATATGTTCAGAACGTCAGCCCCCACCCCCTTTTTCATTTTCCTCCCTATAAATTTCCCCCACCCCTATACAGTATACGTAAAAATGGAAGCTCAATTTAATAACACATACTAGAATAAGTCTAGACGTCTACATAAAATGTGATTTGCGGGTCTACTTAAGTTATAAAACAAATTTCAGAAAGGCGAGAAGTACAGAACTGTAGAGTATGGAGGGAAAAACAATAACAATATCAAATAATCGGTTCTTGTATTAACGCGGCCTTGAAATTATCTTAATTTCTCCCCTGGAAACCCTAAAATTCCCCCCTCCCCCCCAGGATTCCCCACTGGTTGAGAACCACTGGTATAATGTGACAGATAATTTCACTAAGTCACATTGGGAAAACGTAAGCAAAAATACTAGAACAAAGAATGCAATCCATAGTTGAACCACAGATATGGAAGGCCCGGACAATTTTGCAACAGACGCCCAAAGGGAACAGAAACCCAATGAAAATAATGTGAGTGTATTACATTCAAAGATGCAGCATTCACTGCCCTCTTTTGCTTTTATCTCCCAATGAAACACAGCCCCTCAAAAAACCTGCACCAAGTCGTTCTATCCTTTGCTATTGCTTTAAGCGTCCTCCATGTTCTCCCGTTGTTAGTTCTAACATTTCAGGTGCCAAATTTTGAGCAATTTCTAGGTGAAATGAAGTTAGTCAACAATTAAGACTCCTTACAGTTTTCTCGGCATCACTACTTTCTTTTTCTAGACTAAGAGCTTCCTTTTGCCATGGTTGACTGAGTTTTTCTGTTTTCCTTATCTTTAGACATGACCTTGCTTAGCTGGATTTTGTAGTTAAGAATTCTACAGTATGGGTTAACCCAATCCTTTTTATTTGCCTTTTATGACATGCATGATAGATTACAGTGTTACTATATTTTGCTTCCACTAAGGACCTGGTAACATGCAGGTGAACATTCACTGTGTTGAATATAAAAATATCTGGCCATATATACAATAACACATAATATGTTGCTTGGTACACATAGACTTTAACTGATCACTCATAGTGCATTGCTTGGACAGAAAGATAAATAAGTAAACAGTTTACAATTGTTATTGTCTTTGTGTTTTCTGAAGATCTTTAGATCTGTTTCGAATGATTTATTTCCACGGCTGTGTACATTATACTAGGCAGAGAAGACATTGTGCAGTAAACATAGTAAACTCTTCAGTAAACATAGTTTATAATTCTTGTAATTGGTTTTGTTCTGGTTTCCTTATCTTTAGACTTGACCATGCGCTTAGTTGGATTTTGCAGTGAAGAAATTCTACTGTTGGCTGAGCTTTTCTGTTTTCCTTATCTTTAGACTTGACCATGCTTAGCTGGATGTTGACTGAGCTTTTCTGTTTTCCTGGATATTGGAGTTAAGAAATTCTACAGTATGGGGTAACCCGATCCTTTTATTTGCCTTTTACGACATTCATGATAGATTACAGTGTTACTATATTTTGCTTCCACTAAGGTCCTGATAACATGCAAGTGAACATTCACTGTGTTGAATATAAAAATATCTGGCCAGATATACAATAATGCATAATATGTTGCTTGCTACACATAGTAGCTGATCACTCTTAGTGCATTGCTTGGGGCAGAAAGATAAATCAGCAAACATAGTTAACAATTGTTATAATTTGTTTTCTTTTTTTGAAGATCTTTACATCTGTTTCCAATGATTTATTTTCCCAGCTGTGGACCTTATCCTAAGTAGAGGAGAAACTGTGCAGCTCAATGGTGTGACTGTTAATGTATCACGCTACTTGGATCCTGATGATTCACAATCAAGTATGAAAAAACTATCCAGAACTAGATCTAAAGGAAACATATCAGCAGTCGTTGATGAGTCAGATGATTTATCAGACAGGGAAGACTCAACAGAAAAGGTGAAAAAGAAGTCAAAGAAGTCCCTTAAGGAAACTGAAAAGAATAAAAAAACAGCTAGTGTCAAGAAACAACATGCTGTTTCAGATGAAGAAGCAAAGCCACGTAGAAAAATGTCTAAAACTTATTCTCAAGCAAGTGATGATGAACACATAAGCTCATCTGATGAGAATGAGCCTTTACCTAGAGAGTTTCAAAAGCCAGTGAAGGACAAAACAAAAAATAAATCATCAATGCTTCCGAAAGCATTTCGCTCAGCAAAAGAAAATGTAGAACAAAAACCAAAAGTGTCAAAATATCCAACATCACAGGATGAATTGTCTGATACTGAATCACAATCTAAGAAATCAATCAATAGAAAGCATAAATCTGTGAAAGAAATCTCAACAAAGAAAAAGTCATCTGCTGGCAAGAAAACAACCTCAGATTCAGATGGAGATTCAAAATTGTCTTGGAAAAGGTCTAAAGCAAATCCTCGGAATATCAGTGATGATGAATCATCTAATGAATCAACAGAGCGTGAATCATCACCAGAGAAGTCAGAAAGGAAAATGGACTCTTCACGCAAAAAGTCACCAAAAAAGGCAAAGTCATCTGTGGTTAACAAGGTAAAATCTGACTCAGAAAGCTCAGAAGAAGAACATAATGAAGAACCTGAAGCACCCTGGAGATTAACTATTAAGGCTAGCGTGGCAGACATAACTAAGACTAAAGATTTCTATGTGATGTATTTTGACGACCCTGATATATCACAAGGTGAATTTTATGAAGAAAGTTTTCTTTTGGACGGCTTGAACAGAAACCTTTATGTGACATTCTATGACAGAAAAGGTTTGTAGACGTGATGTCTTTGTAAAATTGTTGTCAATAAATGGACATTGAATTAATACAAGTTGAAGATATTTACACAAACCATTCTTATGCTACTGGTCATATATTCTTCTTCTCATGAATCTGATGGCGTCTGTGGCTTTGGTGTGGTTTGACTGCAGTTTGACAATCCCAGCATACCGGGCTCAATGTCAACTGCGGGTGATTTGGAATCATACCGGTATGTGTTGGCTATTCAGAAAGCTGTGGCAAACTACTTCTTTCTTCTTCTTCATTTGCTCTCTATTACCCATTGGGCCTTATGTCCTCAAACAACTTACCCCCAGCCCCCCTTTCTTTAGCTATCCCACGCAGCTCTGTCCGTGTCCTTCCCATATTGTTCATTTCTGTTTCTGCTTCTCTTCTCCATAAGTTTTAGGTCTTCCTTTATTTCTTTTGCCCTGTGGTTTCTAGACTAAGACTTTTTTCTGCTAGACTATTCTCGGGTTTTCTTAGTGTATAGCCTATCCAGCGCTTGCATCTTTTCTTCACTTCTATGTATCTGAGTAATGGCAGACTACTGAATGTAGAAATTGCCAGAAAGTCACAAGTAGCTAAAATGCTGGCGTTGATTGCAGTGTTCTGTAAAAGGACATGCAACTAACTTTAACATGATTCTTCAGCCTTGTCATCTGATATTCTAATAAACTTGAAGTTGCTTTACTGTCAGGTCTTGTCAGATATGACTGAGCTACCGTATAACAGTTAGATGATGCTACCTGCTTTTAGTTGTTGCTGAATGTTTGGCTTCACTCACCAAAACTGACACCCTACATTGTGAAAATGGCTTTGGGTGGGGGAGCGCACATGGGAGGGTACAAGCCTTATCCTAGTGTGAGGAAATGCAGTCTAAAGACTAAATGTCATGGTAAGACAGTCCAGGCTCTAAGCCTTGGTCAGCAACTGATCTAGGATGGAAGCTCAGAGAGGCAAACAATTAGAGCATTGCTTTGCTGATCCAGCAGCTTCTGCAGCTTGTCTTGTTCTAGATGTATTGGTGTTACCTTTCCTCTGGAGCTCATGGTCTCTACAATTCGGCCCAAGCTTTGTGCTATGGAGAGGTATAACTTCATGCGTGGCCTTAACACCACGGGTTATAGTTATTATGCCTTTTTTGTGTAGCACAGTGTAACAACTATCGTCTTATTAAGATGCCAGAGCGTGAATGATGTTGCTTACATTATTATTATTTGTTGCTGTTTAAGCTTTCTATATAATCTTTTTCTGTCTTTCTTTACTTTCTTCCATAGTATCTTCCTACATAAAGCTAACTTCTTTGTTTCACTTCTTCTGAGATTATGCCTCATAAATGTAATGTGTTGTTTTCCTTGTGGTATTTATGACAAGTTGAGAAATGCCGTAGTAGAATCTAGAAAAATTCTAGAATGATGGCAGGAATACTGCAGTGGAATGTATGATATAAATAACTGAGGATATGAATGAGATACATGAACCAATTACAGCAGAGGCAGAGCCTAAACCCTCATTAGATGAAATTGTATGGGCAATAAAGAATCTGAAGAATGGTAAGTCACCAAGATGTGATTTGATACCAGCTGAAATAATTAAAGCGGGAGGAGAAGAAAAAAAACATACAAATCTATCACACATTATGTAACAAGATATGGAAATATGGTATATGGCCAACAGATTGAAAGAGAACTATCTTCATTCCATTACCAAAATAGGGCAATCTGAAATTATGCACAAACTATAGAACTGTTGCCCTGATCAGTCATGCAAGTAAAATTTTACTAAAAATCATAATGGGAAGACTTCGTGAGACAATGGAAGAAGAGATTATCATGGTTCAAGCTGGATTAAGACAAGGATGAGGAACAAGAGATCACGTACTCAACATGCGTTTAATAATAGAGAAGTGCAGAGAATTTAATGTAAACTTATTCTCATGTTTTGTGGATTATTTAAAGGCATTTGACTGTGTACATCAGAAACTTTGGGAAATAATGAGGAAAATGGGTATAATTTATTGGTGGTCATGGGTGTAATTTATTGGTGTGAAAATATTGATGGTCATGAAATACCAGAAATTTGATATGCTGATGATATAGTATTACTATCCACATCACATAATAGTATAAAAAAAACGAATAACCTCAACCCAAAAGAATAGTGAAAATCACAACTTAAATCATAACATAGTAAAAACAAAGATAATGCATACAGATAAGCTAATATGGAGGAAAAAATACAAGGGCTATTCCAAAATCAACTACCGATTGACTGGTAAAAATAAACAGGTCGCCATAGCGACACCGTTCATTGCTTGCATCATTCAGTAGTCTTTTAAGTCTCATTTGTTCAGTGGTTCACGAATCGTGAACAAATAAACTTGGACACTGTTATTACCTTTCCCGCCGGCTGTGAAATTCATGGTGTGATTTCGTTTTCTTCAAGCAGAAGGCCAAAATGTGGTTGAGATTCACTGTCGATTGTGTCGTGTGTATGGTGATAATGTTATGAGTGACAGTTCTGTGAGGGATTGGTGCAGGAAATTCAGAGATAGGCGTAAAGATGTGCATGATGAGGGTGGACAAGGATGACATTCATGTGTGACAGATGAGCTCATTCAAAAAGTCGACCAAGTCATAGTGGAAAAGCGCTGTTTCACAATTTCAGATCTTTCTATAGAATTTCCACAAATTTCTAGGACTAGTCTGTTTCGAATTGTCACAGAGAGGTTAGGTTACCACATATTCTGTTCACGATGGGTACCAAAGCAACTGACGTTCACAAAGCTCAAAGAATGGCCTCAGCTTTGACGTTCCTTTTCGCTACTGGGAAGAGGGGGATGCATTTCTCGACAGAACAGTGACTGAGAATGAGATATGGGTTCACTTTGTGAATGCAGAGATGAAGGAAGAGTCAAAACAGTGGACAGTGGACAAACAGTCAAAATCAAAGGCAAGCCAATATATATAAATATTATACAAGTATATGCACCAACAACAAGCAGTAGTGATGAAGAGATAAATACTTTTATGATGAAGTAGAAATGGCGATAGCTCAAACTGGATCACAAGAAATAAAGGTAATACTGGGAGA
This sequence comes from Cepaea nemoralis, assembly GCA_014155875.1. NCBI lineage: Eukaryota > Metazoa > Mollusca > Gastropoda > Stylommatophora > Helicidae > Cepaea > Cepaea nemoralis. Next base: position 142,851 of record JACEFZ010010502.1, on the reverse strand, counting down.
TTTTAATGCAAAAGTAGGAAAGGGAAAAATAGAGAATATAGTGGGGAATTATGGTTTAGGTATAAGAAATGAAAGAGGAGAGAAACTAATAGAATGGGCAAGTATTAATGATATGATAATTGGAAACACATGGTTTAAATACCATAAAAGACGACTATACACATGGAAAAGCCCTGATATGAAAATACTCAACCAAATTGACTACATACTTATTCATAAAAGATTTAGAAATGCGTTAATTAATGTAAAGACAGTGCCTGTGCTGACTATAATAGTGATCATGTACCACTTTGTGGACAAATAAAAGTAAGATTAAAGAGAGGGAAACAAATGGTTAAAAACTTGAGACTTAACAAAGAGATTCTGAAAGTAGATAAAGAAATTCAAGAACAATACAGAGTGACTGTGAAAAATAGGTACAATGCAATAGCTAAAATACAGAGTATAGATGAACAATGGGAAATGTTAAGGGACTCCATTCATCAAACTAGCAAAGAAATATTACCGGAGAGAAGCCAAAAAGCTAAGAAAAAATGGATGAATGAAGAAATCTTAATGCTGATGGACAAAAGGAAACAGAATAAAAATGACTAACAAGAATATGCTAAGATAAATAAAGAAATAAGAGATAAATGTGTGAAGGCAAAAGAAAGTTGGTTAAACGAGCAATGCAAAAAAATTGAATTAAATTCCATTCAAGATTCTAAAAATATGCACAGACAAATCAGTGAGCTCACAGGAAGAAAAATAAGAATAGATACAGGGTGTTTGAAATCAAAAACAGGAAAGATATTATTGGAGGAAGGTGCTATAATGAAGAGGTGGATTGAGTATATAAGAGAATTATATAATGGAGAAAGGGAAGAATTAACAGAAGAACATAACTTAGAAGGCCCACCTATTCCAAAAGAAGAAGTCACTGACGCTATGAAACATATCAAGAAAGGAAAAACAGCTGGGCCAGATGAAATCACAATAGAAGTATTAGGAGAATTTGGTGTAGATATATTAATCAAAATGTTGAATGATATTTACAGTAGTGGATATTTACCGAGCGATATGCTGAAATCTGTATTTATAGCTATACCAAAAAGACCAGGAGCAATTGAATGCGAAGATTTTCGTACAGTTAACTTTGTAAGCCATGTCACTAAGCTTGTACTCAGAATTATAATGAGAAGAACAAGAAAGAAAATAAAAATAGAAATTAGTGAAGAACAGTATGTTTTTGTGGAAGGAAAGGGTACATACAATGCAATATATATATTACGAACACTAATAGAAAGGCAATAGAGACGCAGAAAGACATATATGTGTGCTTCATAGATTATACTAAAGCATTTGATAAAGTAAAACATGATGAACTGATTAAAATGTTGGAAGATATCAACATTGATGGGAAAGATTTAAGAATAATAAAGAATATTTACTGGAACCAAGTAGCAGCAATTAAAATGGGAAATAAAGAGGGTAGTTACGAACAGATAAAGCTAGGAGTACGACAGGGGTTTGTCTTGTCACCAGATCTCTTCTCCCTCTATGGTGAAGTAATAATGAGAGAGATCAAAGAGAAGCCAGGAATACTAATCGGAGGTTATAATATAAACTATACGCTATGCAGATGACACAGTATTGGTGGCAGAAAATGCATCAGACCTAAAACAATTGTTGGACATTGTAGTAACAGAGAGTGCACAGAAAGGGCTCTCCTTGAATATCAAGAAAACAGTAACAATGGTGATATCAAAGAAAATGGTGACACCAAAATGTGACAGAAATAGAAGGGGAAATTCTTAACCAAGTGGATAATTTTAGATACCTAGGGGCATTTATAACATCAGATGGAAGATGCACAACAGAAATGAAAGGCAGAATAGAGCAGGCAAAAGCCACATTTCAGAAAATGAAAAGTATCTTATGCAATAAGTCACTATCGATGAATGTAAGAAAGAGAGTACTGAAATGCTATATAGAACCAGTTTTGCTGTATGGCAGTGAATCTTGGAATGTAAATGAATAAATTAGGAAGAACTTAGAAGCAACAGTGATGTGGTTGTTGACACGAATGTTGCAAATTCCTTGGATTGCCAGAGTAACTAACAACGATTGCCTGAAAGAGGCTGGAAAAACTAGAACACTATATACAACAATAAGAAAGAGACAAACAGCTTCTTTAGTCATGTGATGAGAAGAGAGGCATTGGAGAACATCGTGACAACTGGAAAGATCGAGGGGAAGATAGGCAGAGGCAGACCAAGAGAAATGATGCTGGACAGATTGAGATGGTAATATGGAGGAATATCATCGGCAGAGTTGATCCAGAATACCAAAGACCGAGATCTGTTGAGAGCCATGAACGCCTACGCCAGCTGGCAGGGCACTTGATGATGATGATGTTTTTCATCTTGGAAAAGGCTACCTTCGCAATGGCAATTCTTGTTCTAATCTCTTCAAGTGGCATCTCCCATCAGATGTTATGACTGTTCAGAGATAATTGTATCAATTCAGTTGTTTAAGAATATTCCCATTTAATTGTATATTACATTGTGGTATTTCCTACTTCTCAGTGATGACCATAATCTGTCTTCTTCCAATTCAATTCTAACCCTAGTTGTTCACTGTGTGCAACAACCGCATCTGCTAAATGTTGCAGGTCCTGTTCATTGTCTACAATCAAGACTGTATCATCTGCATATCTAATGTTATTGATGTATCGTCCCCCAATGTTAATTCCTTCCATATCTTTTAAATTTCTGAAAATATGTTCACTGTATAGGGAAAAAAGATCTGGATACATTACACATCCCTGTCTCACACCTCTCTTAATAGGCTGGTATTGACATACTTCATTATCAACTCTTATGGCAGCTTGTTGTTTCCAATATATGTTTTTTACAAGTCTGAGGTCTTTTCTATCAATTTGTAGATCTTTAAGCATCCTTATCATGTCGACAAACTACTGAGCGTAATCTTGCCTAGTACATTAACAGCAGCTGAAAAATGCTGGTATTGACGGGTAAAAAATTTTTTGTTGCGTATCCCTTACGGGACGTTGCAATCAACACCAGCATTTTCAGCTGCTGTTGATGTACTAGGCAAGTGTTACGTTCAGTAGTTTGCCATTGCTTTCTGAACGACCGGCCCCTATACCTTTTTCGAAAAAACCAGCACCGCTGTGTTTTAAACCCGGGTATACGGGCTCACAAATCGCATTCGCAAGCCCTTTAGCCACAAAAAAAGTCAATAAAGCAAAGGTTTAGATCTTTGTTTACTTCTATAGAACGTTCAGTTACGGTTCTCAGTATATACACAGCATTTACTGTACCCTTGCCTTCTACAAAGCCACATTATTGTTCTCCTATTTCAGGTTGTATTTTCTTCCTAACTCTTTGCATGATAATTCTTATCTTTGTGATGTGACTCATTATACTAATTGTTCGATGTTGATCACATTCCAACGCTCCTGATTTCTTTGGGATTGCTATAAATATAGAATTACATAATTCATAAGGTATATTTCCAGTATCATATATTGTATTCAGCAGTCTGGTAACTTTATCTATTCCATATTTTTCTAAAGCATTAATCATTTCCATTGTGATGCTGTCTGAACCGGGGGTCCTGCCAGTCGTCATATGGTTAAGAGCATTCTGATCCTCATCTTCAAAATTGCTGGCCCTTCATTATTATTTTGAATACCATACTGTTGTTCCCTGTTTTCATCATAAAGGTTTTTCACATAATCTGACCATACATGTAAAATCTGATCTTTTTTAGTTATAATTTTGCCATCTTTTGTCTTTTTGCAGTCTGCTGATGTACGTGTTCTTTGATTAGTAAGCTTTCTGAATTATTTTGTGCATTAGTTTGGTATTTTTACTGTTTTGTTGTTTTTCAATGTCTATGCAATTTTTCCCAAGCCATGCTTCTTTTGCCTCCTAACATAATGTTATGACTTTTCTCTGAATTTCTTCATATTTGGCAGGATTATTTTTGTTCTATCTTCTTGTTTCCATTAGTTGTAAAATTTATTCAGTCATCCATGTCTTACGACTCACTTTCTTTAATTTTGGAATAGTTTTTTCTGCAGCCAAACTGATTGAATTCTTCAACATTTCCCAATGGTCATCCACATCTTGAAATCGGATCTCTAGATCAGACAATATATCAAATTTGTTCTTTACTTCTATATTAAAATTATCTTGTATTTCTTTGTCAGTTTTAAATTTACACAGATCATATTTAATGTTTCCTGTTGTATACTTGACTTTTTTAAACTTTACCCTCAATGTGCCTGTAATTAACCTGTGATCACTGTAACAGTCTGCATTGGGAATTTAATCATTTCCAAAAAGAAATCATTTTACTGAAATCATAAAGCATATGCCAGTAATTTGTTAAAACATTAATATCTCTGCTTAGAAGTAGTGTTGGGGCTTGCATGATGTACCAACGATTTAAAGTTTTCAAGATCTATACAACTATGCAGATTCCATAATTTAAAAGTTTGAGCGTATTACTAAAATGCCTATCAATTTATGTTGTTTCAGCTGCTTTTGCCACAGTTCGCTTTAAACATAAGCGTGAAAGTAATCTTCTGAAAGTTGATATGGCAAAAGAGGAGGATTTTGACACTCACTGGAATCTGATATCTGTTCATGGATGTGCCTTTAGCACTGTTGATAAGAAAAGAGAACTGAAGAAGACGATTGAAGAAATATCCCAAATGGAAGTGATAAATATCATTCAGCAGGATGAACCACGATCAGCCATTATTGTGTTCAACCCAGATTCATGTAAAGGTAAGGTATCTGTTTGCTGGTACAGGATATTATTTTTGTATGTGTGTCATTTTTTAATGGGTATACAATATTATATATACAATGGGTATATATTATCCAGCTTTGGCATTGAAACTATCACAGAATTATGTAATGGTATATATAATTCTGGGTACATCCCCAAGGATTTGAAAACATCCATTTTCATCACGTTTCCGAAGAAGCCAAGAGCTGTTGATTGTGAAGATTACAGAACTATTAGCTTAATAAGCCACATAACTAAGATACTACTCAAGGTCATACAAGAAAGAATTCAGCATGAAATAGAGGAAATAGCTGAAGAACAATTTGGGTTCCTCAAAAACAGCGGCACCAGAGAAGCAGTTATCTGTTTGAGGATGTTAATTGAAAAATATATAGAAGTTCAAAAAAGTATATATGTTTGTCTTATAGACTACAAGAAAGCTTTTGATAGAGTACAACATAAACGACTAAATACATGCCTTCAAGATATTGGAATAGACGGAAAGGACATCAGACTTATTAGTAACTTGTACTGGGAGCAAGTGGCGTCTATTAGATGCAGAAATAACTATTTGTCGCCTATAGAAATGAAAAGGAGCAGGGGGGGGGGGGGGGGGGGGGGGGGGGGGGGGGGGGGGGGGGGGGCTGCGTGGTCTCAAGGTATAGTGTCCACCTTGAATGCTAGAGGTCACGGGTTAAAGTCCTGGTGAGGGCCAGGATTTTTTTCACATGGACTTCTAATAATAAAATTTCCCCTGGTCACTGGGTAGTGAGATCGGACGCCCGTGTGTATTGTTGCGCATGTAAAAAATCCCTTGGCAGTTGGAAATCGAAAAAGAGTAAGCTAACGGCTCTGCCCGGGCAAAATTTCGAGTTAAAAATCTACCCAAAGTATTTAAGGATCCTCGCCGGTGCTGCGATGTTCGTGCACTGAGTTGAGTTTCTCCAGACTCAGGTTTGAGTTAGGAGGAGAACGGAGCACGTATGGGTTACACCCGTGTGCCTTGATGTTGATCCATCGACTAAAAAAAAAACAACTAAAACTAAAGGAGTACGGCAGGGATGTGTACTGTCCCCAAGCCTATTCAACCTATACACAGAGAGAATTTTTAAACAAGTTGAAATGCCCATCAATGGAAGAATCATAAACAATCTTAGGTATTCTGACGATACCGTATTACTAGCAGAAAGTGAGCAAGAGTTTCAGGACCTAGTTTAACAAGTAAACTGGCCCAGTGGAGAATGTGGCTTAGATATTAACATCCAAAAAACAAAAACTATGATAATTAGCAGTGAAAAGGAAAGGTCATCAATGAACATCACAGTAAACGGGCAGATACTAGAACAAGTAACAAGTTTCTCCTATCTTGGACATATAATAACAGATGATGGCAGAAGTGAAATAGAAATCAAAAAGATAATAGGAATGGCCAAAAATGCTTTCAATGGCATGAAATCAGTATTAATATCTAGAGAGATTAATAATGCATTAAAAATGAGAATCGTCAAATGCTACGTATATTCAACGCTACTGTATGGCGCGGAAGCCTGGACATTGAACAAGCAACTAGAAAGTCGCATAGAAGCCCTGGAGATGTGGATATACAGACGAATATGTCGTATTTCATGGAAACAAAAACAATCAAATGCAGAGGTTCTAGAAAAACTGGGAATGAAGAGAGAGTTGATGAAAGAAATAAAGAGGAGCAAGTGAAATAATTCGGCCACGTTAAAAGACATGATACTCTTATAAAAATCATACTGGAAGGCAAGGTTGAGGGCAAGCGCGCAAGAAATAGACGATGATACAAGTGGGAAGATAACATCACGAGATGGACGAATATCAGCCTGACAGAATGTACAGTCAAGGCGAAAGACAGACAGTGTTGGAGATCCATTGCAGTCAACCTTCATTGTGGAGACGGCACCTGATTGATTCATTGACACAATGTTGGTTAATAAAATAGCATCTAAATTACTTTTTGTTCTTAAAGATGCCTTTGCTTCTGCAGTTTGTATACATAACAATTATTTAGACTTTTGTGGTTTGAATGAAAGGACCATATTCACATCCTCTTTCTCTTTTTTGTTCATTTGAAATAAATTGTCTGTATTTGCAATATTGCCTCTTGTATAGACTGTCTTTTTAAAAAAAGTTTTTATTCTTCTCAGTTGTTCATAAAATTTTGCGTCCTCTGTTGTTTCGCTAGGCCAGAAAGTTTTGCTTGAAGTTTCATATTCAGGACAGTCATGAAGTATGTGATCTACTGTCTGGGATACCAATCCACACGTACACATGGCTGATTTGCCAATGTTAAATTGTATTTACACGTGGCTACAGAGCTGATTGTGATCTATTCTGAGGTGCAGAATAATGATGTGTTCTGATCTGTCTATAGTATGGTAATTATCTTGTGCTTGTTTTGGTGACTTTTTGACTGATTTGACAATTGTTTTCTATTGGTGGTATGTGATTGGATTGGTACATCTAGTTGCTCATCTGTTGCACCTTCTTTAGCTAGTTGATCAGCTCTCACTTATCTAGGCACTTCACAGTGAGATGGCATCACATGTATATCTTACACTGGTTGCCTAGTTCTGAATTAATTGTCTGTAGTACTGATAATTTTCTGGACTGGCGTGCCTGAAGTACTGATTTTGCGACTGTCAATATACCACTGGCTATGAACTATGATTGGTATTCAGTAAACTTTCACATGTTGAAACATCCATTTGTGCTCCAACCTCCATCAAAAGGAGTTCTCAGCTCAGTGCAACTTCACATCTCTCCCCTAACTTTAACATATCATGTCATATATTTTGCCTTTGAGCATACAACTAATAAATAAATATTAGTCAGTGACATTTGTAAATATATTAACACATTAGTAAAGTAAGTGAAGAGCAGCTGGCAGAGCGGCTAAGAACTCCGTGTTCTGCTTTGGGAGACCCCGGTCCAAATCCTCGGTAAGGTGTGGATTTTATTTCTGTCAGGGCAAAAAGAAAACCCTAACTCTCACAGTTCGCAGCGACTAACCATGCAGCCTTAATTCCTCAGTCTCAAGACCCCCTGTCCTACACCGCAAGGTACTATAGGCAGTAGATGACATTTTATTTTTGGCAGTACAGTAAGAAAAGTAAAGGCCACTTTTCCACACCTTGAGGTGTATCAGGTATATGGCACTTGCCCCATATTTTTAAAGACCATTCAGAACTTGATGGGTGATATGGTCAGTATCACGCTGGCAACCTTTATTTCCCAGAACATTTCCAGGTGCCAATTTTATGCTGAGTTGACTTGGGAGACAGGGTCAGTTAAAATCTCTGACTGGAGTGGGATTTGAACACGTGATGTGGTCAGTATCACGCTGGCAACCTTTATTTCCCAGAACATTTCCAGGTGCCAATTTTATGCTGAGTTGACTTGGGAGACAGGGTCAGTTAAAATCTCTGACTGGAGTGGGATTTGAACACGTGGCCACTGGCCTGGCAGGCAAGTGTGCTAGGCACTATGCCACTGCTGCTCCCATATTAACATAACTCATTATGCTATTTGAAGATGTAATTACATCTTGATATAATCATTTCTTTAAATGAAATGTTAATTACACTCTTATTCCATGTGCCATAATAATCACTTTTGTTGTTTGTTTTCTTCTGGTAGACATTAGTGCAATAACATGGATGTCTGTGAACTTTGGCACCACACGCCTTATTGTGGCCCCTGTCTTCAAGACAAACTCTATAAAAGTGACTGGTATACACAATATGAGTTCAGATGACACAGTGAAGCGTTATCTATCTAACACTAAACGAAGCGGCGGCGGTGAAATTACATTCTTTCAACGGTTGAGCAAAACTGAAGCATGGCTTACCTTTAAGGAAAAAGAGAGTAAGGGCTTTAGATTTGATTGATTGATATATTTCTCATATATATATATATATATATACTAGCTGACCCGGCCCGGCTTTGCCCAGCCCCTGGCGGGGATCTGTCTGTCTGTCTGTCTGGAAACTGCAGATGTTTGAATTCAAATGGCATATCTGTTGGAATCATTGGGATGCGAGGCAACAGTGCATCTTCTCCTTTAAATTTCACACTTATAATTGTAGCTTTGATGATATTGTTCAGAGTTAGAAAATTTTCACGTATCTAAAATAGATCCATTATTTTTACGAAAACTTTGATCTTTTTTTTTGTTGTGTGGGCTTGGCGGTTACCCCAGACTAGATGGTAACCCCGCCTCCCATGTTTTTTGGCGTCACCCTTAGTCCCACTGTGAGCTATTGCCCACATTGGTCCACCGGGCCCAGATTTAAAGTGATGCTATGTGAGGTGGTTTTGATCACCCCGGCCCCCGACCAGACCAGGCGCACTACTGGCTGGGGGACAGCAAATGCGTCTGATCTTAGCCAAGGGACCGAGAAGGATCATCCCGGCCTCCGACCAGACCAAGCGCACTACTGGAGGGGGGGGGGGGGGGGGCAGCAAATACGCTCGATCTTAGCCAAAGCTGGGATGCGATCTCTTAGCCAAAAGGATGCCTTAAAGTTTTTATCACCTTGTTTATACCAGATACAACTGTGGTGCACTGAGTATATGTTCTGCCCTTTCCCGTTCCCTTTGTGGGGAAAATGGGTTCGAAAATCTTCACGTATTTAAAATAGATGCATTATTTTTATGAAAACTTTGAAAATGCCTTAAAGATTTTATCATTATATTATAACGCATATGACTGTAGATAACTACTTTAAACATTTTATAAAACTTTAAGAAAAATACAACAATTATTTAAATTATATAATATAGCAATGTTACTAAAAGTAATGTCCCTTGATATAACCTTTGTTGTTAAGTCCCCTTAACTAGACTTCTTTCCTTTTAATATTGATTTAATATTTAAATAACTGTTTTTAAACTAACAAACTATGCCAGTTATCTGTGCGGGAATGAGAAAAACATCTATAGAAAATTTCATCTCAATCGGATGAACCGTTCAGGAATGCATAAAGGACATACAAAGACACATTCTCTTTTATATATATATATATATATATATATATATATATATATATATATATATATATATATATATATATATATATATATATATATATATATATAGCGTTTAATTCTTTGCTTGTAAATTAGGATTTTCAAATATTTAATCAAGTCTGAGAAATTTGCCTATCAGAATTAGGTGCGATAGCATTTCCTTTGATTTAAATAAATTGCATGTTTTTGTTGAAAGAAATTGTAATAGAAAAAGGTAATCAGTGAGTAAGGGCCGGAAATGATGTTGTTTGTCCATCAAGAATGATGATGACCATTCATTTCATCCAGTGGGGTTGAAAGTATGGAGCCATGAGTTCTAAGATGGCTGATAAGGCCTTTGTTGGCTCGAAATGTTCTTTTTTGTGTGTCCACAACACTTAGTCTATGACCGTTCACCTTGATATTCGACACAGTGTGATTATTCCCTGGAGCTGGCTTGTACGTAACTACAGTCTTCTCCAAGTTGATATTGAGCCCAAAGTTGGCACAGGCATATGAGAAAGCTGAAACATTGTGTTGCATGACTGCCTCAGAGTTGGCATATAGAGCGCAATCATCAGCAAACAGCAGTTCTCTGATAGTGTCGCTGTTAGTTATAGTTTTGGCTTTCAGCCTTCTGAAATTGAACAACTTTCCATCCATGCGGTAGTTGATGTCTGTTCCAATGTCATTGTTCTCGAAGGCATTCGTCAGCATAGCTGAAAACATGAGGCTGAACAGCATTGGTGCCAGGACACATCCTTGCTTCACTCCATTGGTGACAGGAAAGGGCTGAGACAGTTGATCTGAGGGGTTGATCTCATCCCTCCAGTGGTGATTCTAATTGCTTGAATTTGCACCTTGTTCAGCTCTTGTAGTGTGGTTATTTTATGCTCCACACCATGTAATTGACCCGTATTCCAAGTGTGGTCGTATGCTCTGTTTATAAACTTTTCTAAGTATTTTCCCACTGGCTCCCCATGTGGTTCCACTTAGTTAGCCACTTTAGCAACTTTTTCTAAATTGCTTTTTAATTATATAACCTGCATATTAGGATATTCCTTGAAAAAACAAATCCAACGGTACCTTATTCAAGTCTGTAGGTCAATTTTAAGCAGAGATATTAATGTTTGTGTGTAAGTTTATCCTGTAAAAGGGACATATAGAAGAACAACTATTTTGACCGTTCACTTTTTGTGACCCTACCTACACACTCACACAACTATCAGTTTACACTGTCGCCAAGGGAGATTAACACTCGGCCTGTATAACTCAAGGAAAAATAACTCTGCCGGTTTATATATACACTCACGCACACACATATATACATCTTCACGTCATCTGTGTGACGTCAGACCGTGCGTGAACTGTCTTGTCAGCCAGCATAGATAGATGCATTTTGACAACAGATATTCCGTTTGAAAGATGAAAAATTAACAATGATCTGGTCCATGTAAAGTGATGAAAAATTAAACATACATACAATAATGGGTGTTGAATGTAAACATGCATTCATTATCATTGTAGTTACTCTGAATAATCCATAACAATATTAAATGTTCCTAGCTGGAGTAATACTGCCATCTCACACCATTGAAATACTGTATTACAGCATGCGATCTTCATAATTTCAGTGTGACATTGATTGTCAACTTAAATGGACGAAAATTACAAGATACACGTAAAAATGGATGCTAAATTTAATAATGCATAGAATAACAATGTAGTACGTCTCATAAAACAGTATTTACGTGTTTACTTACCACTCAGAATAGGTAGCCTGGTTCTCCGGTATAACAAGGATTCCCAATGCTCCAGAAATGCAGAACGCAAAATGGGGTGGGGAAAACTATATCAAGTAATCAGTGTCTGTTTTAACTCGATCTTGAAGTAATCGTGGAATTTACATCATGAGTGCGCTTATCGTCCCCATATCGGAGACATGTAACCGCAAGAAATATTCCGGTAAAATACGGCAAAATGAACTGCAGTACCTACACTTAGTTTTCTCAGGATGGCTATTTTCCTTCTGGCTTTTACTACTGCTTTGTCGGTATGCTTTCTCCATGTCAGCCTGTTATCAAATGTTACTGCAAGATATGTTGGTTCTTTATCGTCTCTTTGGGGTATTCCATTTATCTGGATGATCCCTGCTTTTGTTGTGGAGAAAGGCTAAATAGAGTGGTGCTACATTTGTCGGTGTTTATGCTGACACACCATCTATTTGCCCATGCAACTAATGCATCTACAGCTCTTTCTAACCAGTATGCTAGTGCAATGCTTGTACATTGCCCAGTCCGCTTTCTTGTAGTTCCACCTCCAGAGGGTGCTGCTTTCACTTACAAGCTCAACTGGTAGACTAAAATACTTGGCATGCAGGGCTGTGAGCTTATACTTTACTAGGATTCCTAAAGGCAGAAGAAAAAGAATGTGTGCAATACAGTATAGACACCATTTCCATGGTAATCTCTTATGCTATGCCGTCAGACTTCACTTGTAATAACTACTAAACACATACAATATTCCTGTGTAATATAATAGCAGTTGGACCAATGGTTATGATCATATTATTTTGGTACCACCCCTCCCCTTAAGGAATGTACAGGTGAGAACTGAGCAGTTATTGCTGTATACGTGCAAAGAGGTAAATATATATTGATTATTGAAAAAAAGCCCCAACTGTATAGGGATATCCTTGAGAATATTGTCATCTTTGCAGATATGGTATCATACATAACATTGTTTAAATGAATGAAACAGTTGCCTCTTAAGGAAAAGACTAACTAACTAACTAATATTGTCCAATAAGAAATTGGAAAAGCTGTTTACAGTTAGCTTCAATGTTGATGCAACACTTAATCTGATCAATTTTTATATAAAATCCTTCTATGTATTGCTTGCCTAATGATTCAAATATCAGGAATATATGAGACCATTGTTAAATATGTCTTGTAAGCTGTATTGTTTATTCAGTAATATTGCATTGGCAGAAGGAAAAATATGTTATATTTCCACTAATTTTTGTTTCCAAAAAATTGTGTACATTCAGATTAGTTCTGGTAATTTTTGTCTATTTAGAAGATACAGCAGCCATGTCAAACCTAGTACAGTAATACTGTAGTACCCTTAATCTATGAGTGTGACACTTCCATTAACTGGAATTTTACAAAAACATAATTATTTCCTTTCTTTAAATAGGTCATAATTTTGTATTGTTTGCTTTGTTTAGGTGTTGATGGACTTGCTAGGAATTTGCTCCTAGATGGTGCTGACTTGCATGTCATTGAATATTACCCCTGCCTCACCACTGAAGTCTACAAGAAGCAGGTGGAACCTCTAATGGAGCAACAATTCATGAACAATACTGAGGCACTTCCTGGACGTCATTCAGTATCTTCACGACAAATGTATCCAAGGAAGGGTCCTGAGGCAACTAGACCATTGCAGATGTTACAGTCCAGATTGAACTGCAAAAAAGTTTCACTTTACACTTTCATTGATCGTTCATCAAATAAGAGAATTTTTAAACTTTGCAAATTTGGATATGAGTTTCTAAAACGACAGGACATTGCACTAACACAAATAATGCAGTCAGTTCATTGCAAACACATTCTAGAGCTAGATGGCATGACAGGTTCAATGATTATGTCATTGAATTGGCCTCACAAGATAAAGTATTTTGAGGTTAAACAAATGCTTGATGAAGGCTTGGAAAAAGCAAACAACTTTCTGGATACTTTCACAGCAGCTCAGTTTGAAGTACCTGAGATTTATGAATTTCAGCAGTACTACATTGAGGTATGTCAAGAAAAATCACTTGGCTTTGACATTTTCTTCGACCATATGGATAAACTGGCTTGTGTCATCATCAGTAAACGAGATGAGCATGTCATGGAGGACAGCATGAACACTCTGTACCAGGAATTTATGACCAGTATTCTTTATCCAACAGCTTCTGATCATAATAAATCTCACATCAGTGTTTGTCAGAGTGGTGAAAGCAGACTACGCCAAAATGAAAATAGCTCACAACATACAAGGACAGGGGTGGATAGAAAATTTGAGAACCATGGTTATGATGTAAAACAGGCACTGCAAAGTGTTCCTAATTCAAATGCTTGTAATCAGACAAGTAAGAAGAAAAAGCCTGCAATTCCCCCTAAAACCCGCAAAGAAAAGAATACCACTGAAAGTCAAGTTGAGGATGAGGCTATGATTGTACATTTCACTATGGAGCAGGAATTAGAGTTAGATGAGAAAGATATAATTATGCTGGAAAAAACTCATTTTCATCAGGATTTGGAGAAAGAAAATATGCCATTACAAATTATTTTGAACACGGAAAGAAAGTGTGCTATCATCAAAGGCAATGATAAACGCAATATCGACCATGCCCAAGTTGAGTTATTAAAGAAAATAAGAGATTTCACTAACATTGATATCACAAGCTTATTTTCAACAGAACAACTACAGCTTCTGAGTAAAGAAGAAGTTCAGAACAAAATAAATAGCACATATATAGAGATGAACTATCGTGCACACTTCAGATGTAGCAGTGGCACAGTATCTATTTATCACGTCAAAGATGTGAACAGCACTGATTTAAAAGATGTCGCCATTTCTCAGGTTACAATCCGGAAGAAGTCACTTGATGAAAACATGGTTTTGATTCTACAGTCTGAGAAAGGGCGGAAGTTTTTGGCTGACATTTGTGAAATTCATGATGGCGTAAAAGTTAGTTCTTGTGTAAAACTAGAAAACAGCTGCCTGCATATCGTCAGCCCAGCACAGCAGCTGGACATTGTTTTGAAAACTTTAGACCGCTTTCTAGACGAAAACAAGTCGTATGAAAAGACCATTCCATTTTCTAGAGGAAAGCAGAAATTTGTCCACAGATGCTTAAGTCAAGACCTGAAACAGATTTCAGATTCTCTGATTCCTCTGGGTGCTAAAATTATTGACCATGCAGACAAATACACAGTGCAAGGGCTTAAAGATGGTGTCACTGTAGGAGAGAAGAAACTAATTCAGCTGAGGTGAGTTTTGAATTATTACCTAGTCTTAATAATCTGCTCAATGGTAATTTTGTAAATATTGATCTAACTTTGTTGTAGACTTCAGTAATCAATTGTCATAGTTGGCAGCTCAACTTATGAGGTTAGTCTTTGTAAAGTGTCTTGTAATTATTGCCAATGCAAACCCATGCATGCATTTTCTAGTTTTTATTTCTTCAATATAGAATGGTTATTTTGTGTGTGAGGGGAGGAAGATGTTGTGTTTTGCTTACATTTTAAACATGTTTTGTTGAAAGCCAGATCAATCTTCCTCTTTTTCTGCACTCCTCTTTCAAGATGAGTGCATCACACTAGTTACACACATCAAAGGTCACAGTGTTCAACTTCTGCATGCATTTATGTAGGTCATTCTTCCTCTCTATAGATTCCATCCAATCTACCCATGGTTAGGTTTTCTATCCTGACAGTTTTGCCAAGGCAGTGGCCTTATAGCCTACTCTTTGCTATGTCTGACTGCTGTAGGATCTTAAATGTGCATAATTGGCACATGTACCTTCTTTTTATTCCACCCTTATCTGAGAAGGCTAGGAATCTGATCTCACTACCCAAGAGATCAGGAAGACGTGTGATGCCGTTTGATACTGATGGTTCTTGGAAACACTTTTGGGCTTTATGTTGAGTTCAGGAAGACTTGTGATGCCATTGGATACTGATGGTTCTTGGAAACATCTCCAGGCTCTATGTTGAGATCAGGAAGACGTGTGATGCCATTAGATGCTGATGGTTCTTGGAAACACTTTTGGGCTTTATGTTGAGTTCAGGAAGAATTGTGATGCCATTGGATACTGATGGTTCTTGGAAACATCTCCAGGCTCTATGTTGAAATCAGGAAGACATGTGATGCCATTAGATGCTGATGGTTCTTGGAAACACTTTTGGGCTTTATGTTGAGTTCAGGAAGAATTGTGATGCCATTAGATGCTGATGGTTCTTGGAAACATCTCCAGGCTCTATGTTGAGATCACAAAGACGTGTGATGCCATTAGATACTGATGGTTGTTGGAAACATCTCCAGGCTCTATGTTGAGATCATGAAGACATGTGATGCCCTTAGATACTGATGGTTCTTGGAAACATCTCCAGGCTCTATGTTGAGATCAGGAAGACATGTGATGCCATTAGATGCTGATGGTTGTTGGACACATTTCTGGGCTCTATGTTGGAATATTTTGACAAAATTGTTTACAGTAAAATTAAGAATTAAGTTACGATACAAAAGATTTCTGAATTTAACACAAATTTTCAGACAAAATGTAAATGCATTAATCTAGAAAACCCATTATAAAATTATCCAGTGATTAGTGCATAGTTTATAGGCATTTGTCTTTCATTATTAGGTCATGTTGCATAATATTGAAATCAGCAGCCACACATTTCTCCATAAGGCAGGAAAAACTGGTCATTTCTGCAACACACCAGCTGCCATAGATACAGATATTTCTAGGTGTTGTTGTTCCGTTTCTAGATGTTATCTAGCCAGCTACGCCATTTTTCGAGCATGCAGTTCGCTCCGCAATACATGGGACAGATGTAGAAAACATTTCACTGTACATAATGCCATCTCAAGTATGTCAAAACAACAGTCCTCCACGAAAGCACTGTTCATCGTCAAAGGAAGCGGCAGAATACCAGCAGCCACACATTTCTGCATAAGGCACAAAAACCGGTCAATTCTGGGACATAGCCAGCTGCCATTGCTCTGAACATGCAGTTCACGCTTCACAACCTCGGGCAGATTTAAAAGCATTTCACATGAAATTCACAGCTCACAGCGTCGCACCACGCACTCAACTTAGTAGCAGGGCGGCGGAACCATAAACTACCAATGCGAATGCAACGGTAGTCACGAGCATAAACACTGCCTATCCTTCATGTTTGTGACCGGAAGTCACAAAGCTTTGATTGGGTAAATGCATTTTCATAATATTTTAGTATGGTGCTGGGAAAAGTACAGTGTGTTGTAATATTTATGGAGAGATAAGGGCATCATTTTGTTTCTTTTAACTAACTTGTGTTTTGTAAACTGAAATATAGAATGTGTTTGTTTTCTTTTTAAATTTCTAGTGAAAAAATTTTGGCCCAAGATGTCACTTTGAAGTATTTTGGCATCAAAGAATTTCTTCAGACAGCTGATGGAGAATCTCTTCTGGCACGTGCAGAAAATGCCCAGCCTTGTGTTATTTTACAAGCAGACTTGCCAGACGGACAGGGTAATGCTGCAACTTTCAGAGGTCAACAGCTGCAATCACATAAACCTCCAAGCCTCATTGCTTTGGCTGAAGTGGGAGACTACTCTGTCATGTTCCAACAAGGGGATATAACTTCCATTGACGCTGAAGCCATTGTTAATCCATTAGACTCATCACTCAAGTGCAATAGTGGTCTCGCCAAAGCTTTAGTTTCAAAAGGTCAGTATATGAAAGTCTACAGGGATGTGTGAGAATGTTGTTGGCAGTTAGAAACTGCGTGGTCAGCTGCGCACAATGGGGTCTGGCGTTGTCCTGTTGAAACACAGACCTATGGGCAGCCAAAAGTGGAAGGACATGGGGTCAAAGAATTTCACTGATGTATCGTGGCGCATTAAAGCCTCCTTTAATGTGAACCAATTTACTCCTTCTTCTGTAACTAATCATTCCCCACACCATTGCACTTCTCCCACCGTGCGGCGGAGCTTCATTAACGCAATTTTGGGAAAAACGTTAATTTTGCCTACCGTGGACACGTCTTCGTCTTTCATGATGCTGCCACAAAAAGAAAGATTTGTCACTAAACCAGACAAGTCTCCATTGGTTGTCTGCTGTCCAGGGATGATGCTGGTTGGCCCAAAGAAGCTATAGTGGCATGTAAGGACAGGTCCATGGTGAGGTCATTGTGGACGAAGTCGAGCGTCATGCAGTCTATTCCAGACAGTTTGATCAGACACATGACATCCTGCAGGCAATGGCTTGGCAGTTTAGGAAGCTGTTGCAAACCTGTCTCTGAGGTGATGAAACCAAATAAAGCGATCATCCGCTGCTGTTGTCACTCTGGGTCATCCACTGCAATGCTGGTCTTCAACTGAGCCAGAGGTTTGGAACCGGTGCCAAAGTGGACTGATATTACTCTGATCACGTTTAGATGCCTGGCAATCTGACTTTGACTTTCACCTGCATGCGGTCGGCCAACAGCAGTGTTCCTTAAATTTATTGATAGAGACGCCATAAATGTCTGCTTGAAAATGAGCTGAATTGTTTTATCCTTTTATAGGGTTTCAGTTGCGTAGTCAGTGAATAGTGTTCACCCCAAATTTTGTTGCTTTCACTTGCGCGCATCATGAGCAGTGGTAAAAAAATGGGGTCATAAGCATTATTGACCACTGCATTGTAACGATTACAAAAACGAACGCAATTTTGGTCAACACATGGATTTGACACTGTAAAGAACATCTGAGGCTGGTTTTTATATACTCTAGCACCAAATTTTACTTACAAACTCATAAAAACGTGCCCTCAGATAGCTATGCGTTTCTTTTTTTTGGAACAGTATATAATCAGTCATAAACAAGTCTATAGTGGGCTTGGTATAGGTTGCCTATGATCTATTGGGTGATAAAAGGCAGTGGTAGAAGAAAAATAGTGCCATGACAGATTGGGCTTGGTATAGGTTGCCTATGATCTATTGGGCAATGAAAGGCAGTGGTAGAAGAAAAATAGTGCCATGACAGATACTGTTAAAGGATGTGAAATGTTAGGCCTTCACATATTCTAGGTCATGGCATAATGGGGTGGGCTGACAATTTCTTTCTTTGTCATCATTTCTTCCTAGACAGTTCCTAGAAAATTCTGAATATGTTTTGGTACCTATTTATAAGGAACTACAACATTGAGTAGATGCGGTTATTGTACATTGTGAACCACTAGGGTTAGAATTAACAGTTTCTGTGCCAAACAACAAGTAGGTTCGGAACAAGCAAAACTGGATGGCGGAAAATGGGAAGTTAACCCCTTTACCGTGGAAAAAAATTTTTTTTTTTGTTATGCAAACTGTGTATTTTTTTTCTTTCATAATTTGATATGTTATGTTGTCCTGGCAAAATAAAATGTTTTTTTAAGTGAAAATGAGTTGTCTTTTAGAAATTGTGAGGAAAATAAGAAATGTTCTGTACTAAATGGTACTGTTCAATAACGAACTAAGCTGATACGTATATTAGATGTCAATTGTTTTTAGTAATTATACTTGGTGTGGTAAACACCAAAACATGGAGCTGCACATAGTGCTGTGTCACACTCCGGACAGTAGTATCGTGTCTCTTTACGAAATTTGAAAAAATCCGAAAAAAATAATCTGAAAAAAAAATAAAATATGAAAACCCAGCCAAGTTGTTCAAGCCCGTACTCTGTAGATTCCAAGCTTGCTAATAAAAACTATGCAAATACATGCCCATAGGATACATGTATGTACGCATACATCTACACAAGCTATACTATGCATAAATTATAATCATACTACAAAGTTATAAATTATAATCATAATAAAAACACAATAAAAAGTTTTTTGTTCTTTCGTACCTTTTTTTTCTTGTTTACTGTCCACTTTCACTTTTGGCATCACGTTATGACCTACTTTTATCTTCCGCTGTTGAACTGGCTGTTGGATTAGCCGCCCTATGCATTTCCTATGCTATTTTTGTATTAACACGAGTTTACTCGGGACGCACGGCACACAGAAGACTTTTACATCTGATGACGAGTTAACTCGTGATGCACGGTTAAAGCCAACAATTTTTATGACGAGTTAACTCGTGACACACGGTAAAGGGGTTAAAACTTAAAGGCTGCGTAATGTAGCAGACATGTATTATATATCATATTAAAGGGACATCTACTATATATAAGCCCTGGGCAGATATGGGAAGTCGCTTGAGACTATTAATCATACAGTGTCACTTAATCAGTTATATTGTAAGACGAGACAAATTATGGTTGTCACTAAGAAGAAGGAAATGCCACCTTGTAATATACAGGTAACTGAGAATTCTTAAACTAGTGAATTGGTACAACTATTTTGGAACAGTCATAACATCTAATGGGAGGTGCCTTGAAGAGATTAGAACATGGATCACTATGGCGGAAGATGGAAAACATACTGACCAATAAAAAGATGGTAATTGTAACGAGAAAAGAGTGTTGAAGTGCTACATAGAATCTATACTTTTTTATGGATGTGAGACGTGGACGATAATCAGACAAGCCAACAAACATTTAATAGCAGTCGAAGTTTGGTTTCTAAGGAAAATGCAGAGAATACCATGAACAGATAAAAAAAAAAAAAAAGAAGCAGATGAAGACCGTGAGGTGACTAGAGAAATTAGACATAGACAGTCAAAATTATTCGTACACGTTATGAGAAGAAATAAACTAGAGAACTTGGTGACAACTGGCAAAACTGAGGGAAAGAGAACAAAGGAAAGGTAGAGAAGTAAATATCTGGATGGCTTGGCCACGTGGCATGATTGAGACAAGAACAGGGATCTGATCCACGACTCTAGTGATCAAGTGAGATGGCGAAACATGACTGCCCACAATTATTGGCATGGCACATGATGATGATGACCGATATATGAAGTTGGCTTTACTCCAGAGTTGTACTGGTTCATGAAAGCAAATTGTACCATTTCTGGGGATTGAAACTGGACCTGTTTCGGCGATAAAGAACATGAACTACTATACTGTCATGGTTTCATCAAGTATTTACCTATGTTTAACTAAACATTCACAATCAATCTTATTATGTATAGATTAATTAATTTCAAAGGGCAGTGGCATGAATCAAAACTAAGTCTTTCATTCTGGAGTTCAAAAAGAAATTGCTCTGAAGCACTTTCCTGCTATGGGTCTGTGATGTTATAAGGCCATCACATTTTGTAGGCCTGAATGCATGGAGGAATAGGTGGCCGATCTTTCCTTCACTTAGCAAACCCAGGCTTAGAAGATTCGTCTGACCATGCTAATGACATTACGAATGCACGTCCTTATCACTTTCTTTAATGTGTGTGCTATTCTGTAGTTAACCTAATTTTAAAAACCACACTGTACTCATTTAGGAAGGTTTAGGTAGTACAGAAAGAAACTGGTGTACTCATCTGAGAAACATGACCTAACAACTTCATGTGATCTGTGTTTATTTTTCACACAAGAACATCACCCTTAGGTTCAAAATCTATCTGGATCATTAATTTTGCCTGGTTATTTTTGGTTGTGTAAAAACAACTGGTCTTTAGATTGTGTAGTCTGTATTGATATTTGTGTGGAATCTAAATACAAAATTCTTATACATTTGGTGATAATATTTCTGTAGAGCTTGTCATACTACTGGATGTGTCCACTCAGTGGCAGATGGGGGAGTGTCTTCTAGATATACATAACTGGAAATATGTTAAATAAGAGGCCATGGACCAACACAGGTCGTGATCAGTTGAAAGGAAGTGACTTAGTTGGTGGAGCAGCTATATATTTGAAAAAAAAGTTTGAAGTTTGAAATGTTGTTTGATCAAGTCTCCAAATTATCACCTACTTCTGCTGAGTCGGTCGGGTGGCTGAAGGCCAAACTGGTAGATTTAGAACACCAGTATCGCACAACACCCTCTAAACAGACATGTCCGCTGACCAACGAACACCTTACTGCCTTAAAAGCGTTAAAGGCTAACAAAACCCTCGTCATACTGAAACCTGACAAAGGGAGCAGTACAGTACTGATGGACATGTCAGACTACCAGAGAAAAATGGATATAATATTGTCAGATGAATCCAAATTCAGGATAGATCAAAAAGTGAACAAGTCGGAGGACCTGGATGCTATAATGAGGAAAGAGATCCAGTCACTTGTGAATGCGGGACTCATCAGTGAGGCCACTGCAAAAACGCTCACACCACGTGGCTCGCACACGCCTCAGATGTACGGTCTACCCAAACTTCACAAGCCCGGCATCCCGCTAAGACCTATCCTGTCCATGGTTAACTCTGCACAACACCGAATGGCGAGATGGCTGGCCGAAATGTTAAAGCCAGTACGACAGTCCTTCCAACTGGTGGAATTATTGGATACTATGGACATAAATAACAAACACATGGCATCCATGGATATAGCCTCCCTATTCACTAACGTTCCATTAGAGGAGACAGTGCAAATAATAAGGGAACGCATTGAAGACAAACAACTAAAATTAGGCATACCAACACCTATTCTGGAGAGGCTACTACTACTTTGTACCGCCAACATACAATTCAATTTTCTAACTAAGTCATACTGCCAAATTGACGGAGTGGCCATGGGGAGTCCTCTTGGTCCTATTCTAGCGGACATCTTCATGGCACATTTAGAAGAAAAGAGATCCTCAGACATCAACAACTTGGCCTTTTACCGTCGTTATGTGGACGATATACTAATTATCACCACAGACGAGCTACAAGCAACATCGTTTCAGGCCACAATGAACAAGACGCATAAAAACATCTCTCTATCTATGGAACACGAACACAACGAAGCGTTGCCGTTCCTAGATATTCTAATGAGACGTAGAGCAGACGGCACAATTCAAAGATCGGTGTATCGCAAAGGAACATGGACTGGCCAATACCTAAATTTTCAGAGCTTCACACCTGTCCAGTACAAACGGGGCTTAGTGCGGACCTTGTTTGACCGTGCTAGAAAGATATGCACCCAGGACACACTGACAGAGGAATTTGAAACTCTGAAGAATGTCTTAAACCTGAATGGGTACTCCAGGATTTATAAAGCACCACTGCCAACAGCCCAAACCCAAAGCAGACATAACTACAGTCCCTAAACTCAAGGTATTCATCCAGCTAACTTTTCGAGGGGATGACGTAATGCAACGTCTGCAAGACCGGCTTACTACAGCTGTAGGCCGAACATTCTGTGCGGCAACTCCAGTCATTAGATTTAAAACCGTACCGATTCCTACACCAGCAGCCAAAGAGCCTGTTCCTCTGTACGCCACAAACAATTGTATTTACCAATTCACATGTAGATGCCAGGCCGTTTACATTGGTAGAACTGAGAGACAGCTTAACAAACGGGTGTTAGAACACATACCTCAATGGGTCAACAAGATACAACACACAGGAGATGCTAGCCTCGTGGGGCCGACACACCGGAAGCTCCCGGCGTCTTCAATTGGTAGGCACATCATCGCCAGTGGCCATGTGGTGGACAGAAACACTGCCTTTCGCGTGTTGTTTAACACACAAAATACTCGCTTGTTAAAATTTGCAGAAGCAATTATGATCTATCAACGCAAGCCAGAATTGTGCAAACAGAAAGACATGTTAGTCAGCTTAAAATTACCGTGGTAGATAAGTGACATTACTGTGCGAATATGTGTATATTTCAACTTGAAGGATTTATCTAGTTAATTCACGTAAGTTGTGTGATTTCTGCAGTATGTACCTGACGAGATGCAGCGAAATATGCCAGGCAATAAATCGTGCAATCTATTGTTTGTGTCTTCGTTATTCAAAAAAAAGTTAGTTGCATATCCTTACATGATGCCACAGTCAACACCAGTGTATTTTTCTGTTGTGATCTCTTGACAAGTTTACGTTCAGTAGTTTGCCATTGCTTTCTGAATGACCAGCACTCATACCATTTTGTAAAAATCAACACAAGGTGGTCTGCTGCCAAATCGCCCACAGCTGTGTTTCGAACGTGGGTATGCGAGATTACGAACTGCATCCGTAACCCCATCGCCATTGAGCTGGCTTATCAATATCAAATACCACAAAAAGCTGTGACATGACCATCTGCATGTAAGAGGTGCCATACATAAATAACATCCTGCTGCCTTTCAGAGTGTCTTTAGACACAGGCGATCTGTGTCACACCATTTACAAACCAGTGGAAGAAAGGAAAAGCCACTGTTGTATTTATCCCTTGTTAATTATTTTTCTGAACAAATTATATCTAGTTAACCACATTGCTGTTGGAGATTGCATGACATGAAGAACCTTGACCGACCATGCCATTCAGCATGGCATGGCACTTAATGATCACTTCTGTATAATATAATTTCTTAAGCTTAGACGTGCATGACCACCTTTATAAAAAAACTTCCTGTTTTCTCTGTTTTGATAGGAGGTCACAGCATTCAAGCTGAACTGGTCTCATCACGTGCACATGGTATCCCAGGGGAAATCATTGCAACTTCTGCAGGACATCTTGACAAGTGCAAGACCATCATCCATGTGGTGTGCCCAGTTTTTAACCCTTCTGAGATGGACAAACTTGAAGAAGCAGCTGTGGCTTGTTTCAACTATGCAGCAAACAAGAGTATAAAATCTATAGCCATTCCAGCATTGGGTACAGGAAGTAAGTCTCACTGAAGAGTCAGAGTAATCTGCTCAGCTTATTTGTTTGTTTGTTTGTTGTTTGCTCGCCTTGAACTCGATCATAGACCACTCACGTTCTACTACAACTACTAGAAGTTGCTACTACTGGGGAGTGCACTGAACTGATTTTTACGTGTGTTTTAGCTTTCCCTATTACCAGTATTCCCCGCCTTCAGGCGGACCTACTCTGAGGTACTTGTAATATATGTCCCCTAGTCAAGGACAAGAAATTTAACATTTTAATTCAAC
The DNA here is from genome assembly GCA_014155875.1 of Cepaea nemoralis. Taxonomy (NCBI): domain Eukaryota; kingdom Metazoa; phylum Mollusca; class Gastropoda; order Stylommatophora; family Helicidae; genus Cepaea; species Cepaea nemoralis. The sequence continues at coordinate 118,301 of JACEFZ010010502.1, read as the reverse complement.
TGAAAGGTGTAGGGGCTGAACCTGCTATCTCACCATCAGCGGACTAGAAGTTTAAGAGTGAGTGCTCTTATCCATTTGGTCATGTTGACCGGCGTTTAGCTTGATATTTCATAATATCAATATTTTCTAGAGTATTTGGACAAACATTTAGCTGATTTCTGCACCATTCTGAATGGATGTTATGAAAAGATGATGCAGTAAACAATTGAAATAAATAATTTGGAGAAAGCCAGATGATCAAGATGTAATGAGCAAATTATCCAATACATTTGTAACATTCTTCCAGAAACCATGCCTTCCATCAATGTTCTTTCCAAACCACTGTGATGTTTAATATTAATATGGCACAAACATTTCGGTCCCTGTAACATGATTCTGTTTATGAGTAACTGGGAAATGGTCCATGACTCACACCTGTATGTTGCCACTGGAAAGATGCAGCATGCAGTCCACAGTTTTACTTTAATTTGTTTACTGGTGTTGTGCCATGGGCTCTTAATACTGTTTAATCTCTGCATTGCTAATATCCTTCTGGCTTTTCTTGAGCAGTTGCCATTTTTATTAATAATTGAGCAAGGTATTGAGAATCTGGGACATTGTTAATTTCTCCATTCTTATATTTCTGCTCTTTATGCAACATTAGAGCATAGGTCCTCATCCAACATGTGCCAAGCTGCTCTGTTGTTTGCTGTCTCTTTCAGCTCCCTCCTTTCTTTCCCATATTCATCTCAGTAATCTTCTCCTCCATGTGGTTTAGGTCCCTCTCTATTTTGTTGGCTCTGAGGGTTGTATACAAGGCAG
>JACEFZ010010502.1:0-112500 GCA_014155875.1 Cepaea nemoralis | reverse complement strand
GAGCAGCTCATCACATCGGTCTGAGTCATGGTAAGACAAGGAAAGACTTAAGGAAAAGGGCAGAAACCCAGCAGATGCCCTACTGGAAGATCCTACCATTTGACATTTCCTTCATCCCCCCAACCATCCTCAATCTCCCTAAATATTATCCCACTACATTGTCCTTACCTCACTGAGTTAAATGGTATCTCACACCAGCTAGTTTAAGCTATGCGATAGGCTACTGTTGCCGATGCTCTTATAATACGTTCTGTCAACACACATTACTACATTCGATTCCTAAGAATAATCTAATGTAGGTTTATTTAATTAATTAAATACCATATAGTTATTCCTGTTTGAGATGGAGACTATCAAATCACACACTGGATAGATGTCCGCCGATAGAAATCAACAATAGACACTATAGTCTCTCTCTAGAAACAAACTAGGAATATTGCACACGTCCGTAGCATTTCACAACTTTTGGTTGACTACCCCAAAGTTGTTTACCTCCAACTCTTTTTAATACTGTTGTCTGAGTGACGTCACAAAACTGTCTAGACACTAGACAGTCTAGAAGCTATTTTTCTCTCTCCTTTTTAGACTGGATGGAAACAACCCGCCGTCTATTCCGCTTTCATCTGGGGACCTGTTTCCCGTACAACAAAAAGTCTTGCCCGCCTGTGAACTAGAGAATTCGTGTCCCCACAACAAAAAGTCTGGCCGCCTTACATCCAGACAGAGTGTCTCCAACTTCAAAGGATGGCTGCCGCCTTGCAGACTTTTGGCGCTATAGTCCTTCCTCGATCAACAACACATTAAAGAAATGCCGGCTGTTTGTAGACGTTTGGTGCGACTTTCTGTCATCGATCGATCTCAAAGATTTATTGTGACAGATATTAAAACTTAAATAAAAGCATTTAAAAAAAAATATTCACAGTATTTTATTAACACACCAAATTAATCATATTACAATAAACACACAGTTAAAACGTCAAAGAATTATCACTTAATACATGACCCCAGAATAGCAGAAAATTGTGCTTCCTCAAACAAAACACTCATTAGAAAATCAGGATATTGTGCCGTAAGCCATTTTTAGTTTGCCAATCTGTGTTCTTAATTCCCGCCTGGAAACCCTAAAATTCTCCCCTGGAGGGGATTCCCCACTGGTTGAGAACCACTGTTCTGGACCATATCTTAATAAGGTAGGGTGACCAGTTCCCTTTCTTGCCACTTTTCCCAGACAATTCTGAAATTTTCTGGAGCACATTTTATGAAGTTCGGTTGACCAGTATTTCAGTTATCAGTTATCAGCTGGGGTATTGTCATTGCACTCTGGACAGGTCCATAGGTGCTCAGATCTCTCCCCCCCCCCCCAGCATAATATGCATCAGCGTCCGGTGGCTAATAATGCCAGTTCTGTGTTGGTTGACGAGGCCCCTCGTTTTCCCGATGTAGCTCTCGTGTCTGGCCATGCCAATTCTCACTCCCAAGTCTTTCATCCTGGACAACGATGTGGATTCACTGAAGCCAAAGTCCTCTTTTCTCAACATCTCTTTAAGGACGTTAATAACATCGGCACAATCCATGGGCTAGCCATCTGCAGGGGATGCAGAGCCAGCCAGTTTATCAGCTCGTTCATTTCCCTTGACTCTCACATGTCCCGGGACGAAAATGAAGGTGACTTTACGGACAACAGACTTCTGCAGCAAATCAGTCCACTGTCTACGTACAGATCCTGCATCAACCTTCCAAATCATGCTCATTGAATCACTTAGTACAACACACACATTGGTATAATGCTGTGATTCTAGCCATATGAAAGCCTGTGTAACTGCCATCACTTCCATCGTCATGCTGCTCGTGGTCATGGAGTGGGCACCACAGGATTCTTGAACGGTTCGGCCCGCTGAATGGGCTGTAAATACCAATGCACTTCTCTGCTGCCTTACATTGATGAGCACGTTGACCTCTGCATTTACAGCTGCAGGGTTCTGTTCTCTGCACTGTCTGTCAAGTGTGATAATGCACCAGACGGTGCACTTAAAAGCTGGAGGCACAGGCACCCATTCCTTGCCTGAGTTGATACTGGTAGGACTGCAGACCTGTCTGATGACATCTTCCGCCCGACCCATCCATGATTTGCCCCTCTTTAGCCTGTCACCCTTTTCTCTGAATATCTTCATGCAGAGGGTGCTGCTAATCTGCACTTAATTTTAACTATGCACGAGCTGACCAGATCTTGATCCTGTGATTCATGGTCGGAAGTCAAGGAGGTATCTCATTGCTATACAGCTGGTGTCTCTCGTGCAGCCGAAAATGATGCGCATGAATGACAGGCTACGATCAAACCTCATGCCAAGATATGTCATCGACTGGGTTCTACTTAAAATACTCCCATCCAACCTCACTGCTGGCAGGTCTGTTTTCACAATATGGTTGTTTAGGGAGAACCATGTAACCGATGCCTTTGCAGGGTTGACAAGGGCATTGGCATCAGCACACCATGAGGAAATTTGATCTAATTCGCCCTGCATACCATTGGCAACTGCCTGCCTATCTCGACCCTGTCGGTACACAAGAATGTCGTCAGCAAATGACAGAGTCCTACCCTCCCATCCAACGGTTGTTCAGTGATCGTCACCGTATACACGTTGAATAGTGCTGGTGACAGTGGTGAACCCTGCGCCAATTCTGGACGTATCATTGTCGGCTCAGAATACCAACTCCCACACCTCAGCACCACCTTCCTCTGGAACAGGACTGCAGCTATCCATCGTATAAGGTGAGGGTATACTTTCAGTCTGAGAAGGGTTTGCATCAAGTGCTTGAAGGATACTTTATTGTATGCATCCTCTAAGTCTATGGCAGCCACACATGTTTCTTCTCTGCTCTGAAACCCTTCATAAACGTCCTAAGCAAAGACCACCGCATTCAGCCATGACTCTTTGTTGCATCTGTATCCTCCAAGTGTGGGCAACTGTGTGCTACAATTTTCTCCGTAGCTTGCCAGCAGTGTTCTGCATCGTTATGATTCTATAGCCGCATATCTTGGAATGGTCTTTGTTAGGTTTTGGCAGTGGTAACAAGTAGCTGTGTAGCCATTCCTCTTTGATCAGGCCCCTTTGGATACTGGTGTTAAATTCTCTGGCTAGTTCTTCCATGTCATCATCTGACATCATCTCTTGGTCCCCATATCGGACGCCGTCTGGGCCTGGTGCAGTGTTGGGTAATTTCTAGAGCATTGCGCGCAATGCCTCAGCAGGGATTACATATTCTTCACCCGTCCCGGCCTCCTCGCACAACAGAGAGCATCATTGCATTCCTCTGTCTGGCGGGCTTGTCTTTCTGATCAGTCTGCTCAATGTGGCATGCAAGGAGGGCCTTCCCTTTATCCGCGCTAGACTTTTTCCGTGTGAGATCTGTGTCTTGAAATTCAGGAATACCCCTCTGTTGTGCAGCACCTTTCATGCTCTTATGAAGGCGCCAGAATGTCGCGAGAGACTGCTTGGAGCACACCTTCATGCAGAACTCATCCCATTTCTCGGCCTTGGCCTGTTTGGCACAGAATTTGAATAAGGTCGTCATCCTATGGACCTCAGTCTTCAGGTTCGCCAACTCACCTTGTGGTATGTTAGCCTTACTGGCTTTCTGCCAGTCTTTGACAGCCTGCCTCTTTCCCAGCCATGCGCTCCCGATCTCACCGTCGTTCCACCATCGTGGTTGCAACCATCTTTCTTGTCTCCTGCGGGAGGAAGTTAGTTTTCTTCTGATCTTGCTTAAGGCGTCTTGAACAGTGTTGTCATATGGGAAGGTATTTGTCCTGTTTCCTTGACTTCTGGCCCTGTCTTTCTCTATCAAGATGACACAAGGGTAGTGATCACTGTCGTGGTATCCCAGTGTGCCCCACCGGCACCTTGGTGCGATGGTGGGCAACACCAGGGCCAAGTCAGTGACACTGTCAGAATCACCTGGTCGGGTGGCCATTCTAGTGACCTTCCCATCATTCAGACAGACTAGGGCAGTAGGTACCAGGGCATCCTCCAGATCTTCTCCTTGTCTATTGGTGATGTTATTCCTCCATTGACTGCCTCTGGCATTGAAGTCCCCGCTGTAGATGATATGCCTTTCCTCTATAACAAACAATCTCTGCCACTGTCGAACGTTGACCTTCCCGTTACACGCATAAACGTTCACAATTACAAGTTGCACTGGCATCATTATTTTTATTGCCTGCACTTGCAGGGCATCACAGTTCCAGGCGGACATATCAACCTCAGACGCCAGTATGTTGCCGTGGACCAGAATGGCCTGGCCGAGGTGCCGCCTGTTATAAAAGCCCTGAAACCCTGCAAAATTGGCTGCTCCGTCAAAAAGCTTGTTTTTTTTTTGTAAAACCACAATGTCATTTCCATAGAGTAGTTTTTCAAGAATGGGTCAGCGTTGATTAAGTGATGCACACTTCCAGTACAGTACTCGAACGTGTCTGAAGCCCAACCTATCACATTTTAACTGCGTTCTGTGGGCACCGGCTCGTTTACCACATTGTGTCCTTGCTGGGTGTCGTCTGGTCGTCACGTTAGGCTTAACTATCGACACCGGGCGCCGATGATACTCCGAAGGGAGTCCGGGCACACTTGCACAAACTCCGTTGCACAGTCCAAACTCCGAACCAGTATTTGACGCAGTCAAATGCACTGCCTAGTAGTAGCTAGGAAAGTTGACCAATGTTCTAAGAGAGATGGATAGCATGAAAATGAATATACTAGGCGTTAGTGAGATGAGATGGAAGGGATCGGGCAAAATTATAGCTGACAATCACACAATAATTTATTCTGGAGGGGAGACACATGAGAAAGGGGTAGGAATAATATTAGATGAAAAAACAGCCAAGTCAATTAATGGATACTGGTGTATTTCAGATAGAGTTATTATGGTAAAAATCAAAGGCAAACCAATAGACATAAATATTATACAAGTATATGCACCAACAGCAAGCAGTAGTGATGAAGAAATACAACACTTTTACGACGAAATAGAAATGGCGATGGCTCAAATTGGATCACAAGAAATAAAGATAATACTTGGTGATTTTAATGCAAAAGTAGGAAAGGGAAAAATGGAGGATGTAGTGGGGAATTATGGTTTAGGTACAAGAAATGAAAGAGGGGAAAAGCTAATAGAATGGGCAAATATCAATGATATGATAATTGGAAACACATGGTTTAAACACCATAAAAGACGACTGTACACATGGATAAGCCCTGATAAGAAAATACGCAACCAAATTGACTACATACTAATTAATAAAAGATTTAGAAATGCTTTAATTAATGTAAAGACAATGCCTGGTGCTGACTGTAATAGTGATCATGTACCACTATGTGGACAAATAAAAGTAAGATTAAAAAGAGGGAAAAAAATGGTTAAGAACATGAGACTTAATAAAGAGGTTCTAAAAATAGATAAAGAAATGCAAGAACAATACAGAGTGACTGTGAAAAATAGGTACAATGCAATAACTAAAATACAGAGTATAGATGAACAATGGGAAATGTTAAGGGACTCCATTCATCAAACTAGCAAAGAAGTATTACCAGAGAGAGGCAAAATAGCTAAGAAAAAATGGATGAATGAAGATATCTTAAACCTGATGGACAAAAGAAAACAGTATGAAAATGGCAAACAAGAATACGCTAAGATAAATAAAGAAATAAAAGATAAATGTGGGAAGGCTAAAGAAAGTTGGTTAAACGAGCAATGCAAAAAAATTGAATTAAATTCCATTAAAGATACAAAAAATATGCACAGACAAATCAGTGAGCTTACAGGAAAAAAAATAAGAATAATTACAGGGTGTTTGAAATCAAAAACAGGAAAGATAATATTAGAGGAAGATGCTATAATGAAGAGGTGGAATGAGTATATAAGAGAATTATATGAAGGAGAAAGGGCAGAATTAACAGAAGATAGTAACTTAGAAGGTCCACCTATTCTGAAAGAAGAAGTCGCTGACGCTATGAAACGTATGAAGAAAGGAAAAACAGCTGGGCCAGATGAAATCACAATAGAAGAATTAGAAGTATTGGGAGAATTTGGAGTAGATATATTAACCAAAATGTTGAATGATATTTACAGCAGTGGATATTTACCCAGTGATATGCTGAAATCTGTATTTATAGCTATACCAAAAAGACCAGGAGCAATTGATTGTGAAGATTTTCGTACAATTAACCTTATAAACCATATCACTAAGCTTCTACTCAGAATCATAATGAGAAGAACCAAAAAGAAAATAAAAATGGAAATTAGTGAAGAACAGTATGGATTTGTGGAAGGAAAGGGCACAAACAATGCAATTTATACATTGCGGACACTAATAGAAAGGTCAATAGAGAAACAGAGGGACATATATTTGTGCTTCATAGATTATACTAAGGCATTTGATAAAGTAAAACATGATGAACTGATTAAAATGTTGGAAGATATCAACACTGATGGAAAAGATTTAAGAATAATAAAGAATATTTACTGGAACCAAGTAGCAGCAATTAAAATGGGAAATAAAGAGGGTAGTTACGAACAGATAAAGCTAGGAGTACGACAAGGGTGTGTCTTGTCACCAGATCTTTTCTCCCTGTATAGCGAAGTAATAATGAGAGAGATCAAAGAGATGCCAGGAATACTAGTTGGAGGTTATAATATAAATAATATACGCTATGCAGATGACACAGTATTGGTGGCGGATAATTCAACAGACCTACAACAATTATTAGACGTTGTAGTAACAGAGAGTGCAAGGAAAGGACTCAACTTGAATATCAAGAAAACAGTAACAATGGTAATATCAAAGAAAATGGTGACACCAAAATGTGACATAGAAATAGAAGGGAAAATCCTTAACCAAGTTGATAATTTTAGATACCTAGGGGCATTTATAACATCAGATGGAAGATGTACAACAGAGATTAGGAGCAGAATAGGGCAGGCAAAAGCCGCATTTCATAAAATGAAGAGTATCTTATGCAATAAGTCACTGTCACTGAATGTAAGAAAGAGAGTGCTGAAATGCTATGTAGAACCAGTTTTGCTGTATGGCAGTGAATCTTGGAATGTAAATGAACAAATTAAGAAGAAATTAGAAGCAACAGAGATGTGGTTCCTGAAACGAATGTTGCGAATTCCTTGGAATTCCTAACGACGACTGCCTGAAACAGGCTAATGAAACTAGAACATTATATACAACAATAAGACAGAGATAAACAGCTTTCCTCGGTCATGTGATGAGAAGAGAGGCATTGGAGAACATCGTAACAACTGGAAAGATCGAGGGGAAGAGAGGCAGAGGTAGACCAAGAGAAGTGATGCTGGATGGATTGAGACGGTGGCATGGAGGAATATCAGCAGCAGAGTTGATCCAGAGAACCAAAGACCGAGATCTATGGAGAGCCATGAACGCCTACGCCAGCCGGCACGGCACTTGATGATGATGATGATGAGTAGTAGCAACTACAAGTAGTAGTAGCACATGTATGGATCACTTCACTTCAAAGCACATGAGAAGGGAAAAAAGTAATACGGTAGAAATTTATCTTTTGACTTTTGGTAGGAGGAGTCTAATCAAAATTAAATCCCTACACCCGTGGATGAAACATTACCAGCTTAGGTCAAATCCCAGTCAGTCCGCATGTGTCCGCATGTGCTGTGCTGAATCTTGACCTGGTTACATCCTAATGTGCCTCTCTGCAGATGTGAAACTCAGTATTGGCTTTGCACACTCAATGGTTTCTGGGCTTGGAGAGCACTGCAATACAGTACCCATGGAGATAACACTTTGTTACCAGGACGGGACAAAAGTCTCTACACCAGCATCACTCCGATAGATGGAAGCTGGGATGACAAGACCTTTTCACGGCCGAGATGTCAAGATCTTTTCAGGGCCGACATGACAAGCCCTTTTCATGGCTGAGATCATAAGACCTTTTCAACGCTGAGATGACAAGCCCTTTTCAGGGCTGAGATTACAAGACCTTTTCAGGGCTGGAATGACAAGACCTTTTCAGGGCTGAGATCACAAGATCTTTTTAGGGTTGAGATGACAAATCCTTTTCAGGGCTGAGATTACAAGACCTTTTCAGGGATGAGATTACAAGACCTTTTCAGGGCTGAGATTACAAGACCTTTTCAGGGCTGAGATTACAAGACCTTTTCAGGGCTGAGATTACAAGACCTTTTCAGGGCTGAGATGACCTCAACACTAATGGATCAGATTTAATAGTTAAAACTTAGTCTTCCAGAGGATTCATAACTAACCAATAATTTTGTTACAAAATGTGTTATATGTTACCACATCACTATTCCATGTGTACCTTTTGCTAACAAAGAATTCTGTTTCCCAGACTGATGTCATTGTGGTGACCGTTGGCGGCAATCTTGACCTTAAAAAGGGCAAAATGACCAAAGATGTGGTGACGTATGGTGGAGACATTGTACAACAGGAGCTTACAAGCAAGTATGTTTTAATTAATGTGATAAAGTGACAATCAATGATATAAATAATTGCTACAGGAAGTCAAAACAAAGGACTTAGTCTGAATAACAGAATAATAGAAGTAATAATAATCACAAAAAGAAAAAACACTTTCCCAGATGCAAACATCAAAGTGAATGGAACCAACCTGAAAAAGTAAATGTACACTCAAACCTTCAATTTCGTCGATAATTCGTCCGAAAACAATCGGCATAATCCAAAACCGACGAAAACTGGGGCAATTATTTCCATATGAATCAGTGTAAATCCAATTAATTCATTTTAACAACTCCAAAATACATACTAAATTAAATTTTATGGAGAATAAATACAGTGTTTAATACTATTTTTCAACCCCAGACTTGTCTGAACTTGCACTTTCGCCATGCCTAGTAACACTGTATGTGTGCTTCTTGCATTTTTCAGACCATTCTCTGCTGGCCTTAAAATTACTAAGTACACTAGCACTCGTCCCAAGCACTTTCTTAATGAGATCGGCATACAACAGTCTGGTTTTTTTCCACATATAATTGCCTCCGAAACAGAATCACCATGTAACTGTTTTTGATTTATCCAAATTGATTATAACTGTTCAACATCTTCGATTGCTTGTGATCTCTGTTCTGTTAGCACATTAATGTCTTTCGCTACATTAGCTTCCTTTATTGCTTCCTTTTTCGCCACAGTGAAACTTATCGTGGATGGCAACTTCCCATACTTGCGGCCGATTTCAGCAATCTTAATGCCACTCTCGTATTTTATTATTAGCAAGTGATGCTTACCAGCGAAAAACAACACCAAATTGAGCAGAAGAACGTGTGGGTCCCTTTGTTTTCGCAAAATTAGCAGGGAGGTAATGTGGGCACGCCGACAAATTCTGAAGCAATCGACAAAAACCGAGACAGGATGTTTTGCGGAAAAAATCGACAAAAACCGAAACAGACAAAAACCAAAGGCAATGAAAAACGAGGTGTGACTGTATTTAAGTATTTAGGTGCTTTAATAACAGCAGATGGAAGATACATTAAGGAAGTTAAATGTAACACAGCCCCAAAAAAGCAGCATTTCACAAAATGAAGAATATTATCTGCACTTAATCTTTGTCAACTGATGTAAGGAAAAGAGTTTGCAAGAGCTATATTGAACCAATCCTGATGTGGAGAAGAGAATCATGGACAACTAGCAGATAACTAAAGCTGTAGAGATGTGGTTTTATAGAATAACGTGAGACGTGCATGGACAGAAAGAGTAATGGATATATGATAAAAGAAATTAACTCACAAAGAGACCTGCTCTCTTGCATCAGAAGAGGACTGTCCATGTTCTTTGGGCATGTCATGAGAAGGAGAAAGCTGGAGTATGTCATCATGAGGGAAAATTTGGAGGTGATAAGAGGCAAGGGGAAACCAAGAAAGAAAATCATAGATAATTTGACATCATAGCAATGAGGAACATCAGTGTCAGAAATGATTGGCAGTGCATGAGACAGAAGGCTGTGGATAGACATGGTCACCAACGCCACATGGAAAGGATTGTAGCAAAATAAAGAAACTGAGAGTTTTTTGTTTTGTATGCATTGTTTTTTTGTTTTAAAATAATACTTATTCACGTAATTGACAACTAACCACTGATTTCTTTTCTTTTCTGTCTGTGTTGGTCTGTCATAAGAAAATGAGGTAAATTTAAAACTATTAATATAATGCATAGTGTAAAACATTAATATTGTGCATAGTTTTCGAAATACAATATTATTACACGTAAAACATTTGTCTGGATTTAAAGTTTTTATAAAAAGAAAGAACATCACAATATTATAGCATGTTTTTGGTAGAGAGATTTAGATGGATAACAAACTTGTTTATAAAATTGATTTCAGCTACAGTGATGGCATCAAGCCAGGAGACTTTGGTCAGACTTCGGGAGGAAACTTGCAGTGCAAAAGAATATTTTATGCCAGATTGCATCACTGGAGAGGAAACAGTGAAGAACATGTAAGATGCATTTGATAGGTATTTTGTTTTGCAAGGAAAATTGGTTTTGATTATGTATCTTTAAGAATCAACTTTGGGATTTGAAAAGTTCAGTTTTTGCAACTTTGATCAAATATTACAGAATTGTGCTTGGACAACAGCATTCTATAATTAGTTACTTTTGTGTTGAATAGCCACCTTGACATTGGATTGAAGTCTGATGACAATGAAACACCTAAAATCTGTGGAGGAAACAACCAACGTAGGCCTAAGCCCAACCAGTACTGTGTACTGTGCAGAATCATGGCCTGGTTATATCCTAATGTGCCTTTGAGCCCATGTGAAGTTCCAGTGCCAGTCGTGCACATCCCACTGTGATCTGGGTTTGGAGAGAGGAAGAAAAGCTGTATAATACAGTCCCCATGGAGGAGATGGGACTCTGTTACTGAGCCGGGAGAAAAGAAGAGTGTTGAGAATATTGTGGACGGACAGAGAGGAAAATAAACTCTGAAGTATTGGGAACGACAGGGGATAAAAGATCACTGATAAAAAACATGAGGAAAAGTCAACTGAAATTTATGGGGCATGTTAACATTTGAGAAGGATTAGAGACATTAGCCTTATGTGGGAAAAATACTAGGCAAGAGTGGCACAAGGAAAAAGAGGCAGAGGAAGACAGAAATATTAAATATGAAATAAAGTATCAACATCAATGCACTCAGGTGATTCTCACACATGCTACTGATCCCTTCTTCATAGGAGAGCTCCCATGCTGATGGTTAAGTTATTTTGAACAATGCACACATATTGGGCATTCCCATATGTGCTCAGTCATCTGATGCAGCAGCCGTCCCAAAGTATTTCTGTTCAATGTTCCCATGATGAGTTGGTTATGAAATCTCACTTGACCTGAAAGGTGCTAGTGACCTACTTGACCAGGCTTTTCTCCATATTTGTGTAGATGTGCTAGAGTCAGAGTCTTGTCAGTATCCACCAGCCAAAACTGTACTGCATTGATTATATCAGCTCAGTCCATGTTTCTTCCTGTTTGTATTGGTGCATTATTTGCCATCTGGTCTGGACGTTATCATTATGCTGACAGTACCAGTGTCAACTTTAATGTCCACCTGCATTTTCCTCTACAGGTTGAGTGTCATTCAGACCCTCTCCTCAAGAAGAAGGAGATAAAGAAAATATTAGAAGTAGCATAGATAGTTTATTCAATTAGGAAGAAGAAGAAAATATTAGAAGTTGCAGATAGTTTATTTAGTCAGGAAGAAGAGGAAGAAAATATTAGAAGTAGCAGAGATAGTTTTTCAGTCAGGAAGTAGAAGAAGAAAATATTAGAAGTAGCAGAGATAGTTTTTCAGTCAGGAAGTAGAAGAAGAAAATATTAGAAGTAGCAGAGATAGTTTTTCAGTCAGGAAGAAGAAGAAGAAAATATTAGAAGTAGCAGAGATAGTTTTTCAGTCAGGAAGAAGAAGAAGAAAATATTAGAAGTAGCAGAGATAGTTTTTCAGTCAGGAAGAAGAAGAAGAAAATATTAGAAGTAGCAGAGATAGTTTTTCAGTCAGGAAGTAGAAGAAGAAAATATTAGAAGTAGTAGAGATAGTTTTTCAGTCAGGAAGTAGAAGAAGAAAATATTAGAAGTAGCATAGATAGTTTATGCAGTCAGGAAGAAGAAGAAAATATTATATATGTAGCAGAGATAATTTATTTAGTCAGGGAGAGAATGGATGAGCATGGCTGAGAGGTTAAAGTCCACTTGCATGTCTGTTGATATCCTTCCTGATCTCTTGGATAGCTAGCCTTCTCAGATTGATTGATGGATTGATTTAGGAACCGACTCACAGCATTCAGGGCATTCCTATAAGTGCTCCGTCCCCAGCAGCTAGCGAAGAGTTCCAACACCAATAGTACCAGTAGCAGTCTGATTATATGTCCGTCTCGCTTTTCCTCTGAGCGTCGACTTGGGCCAGATCCCCTTGTCATTCCTCGCTGTCTCATTCTTGTCAGACCATGGTGATCCATTTGCTCCTCGGAGGTGTACATGTGCTCCCACAAGGCCGCAACCATGTCTGCCTTGTCATGCACCAATACTGCACCAAGTTTTGCAGAGCCAGCCAATCTGTCCACCTGTTCATTCCCCAGCACACCGGCATGCCCCGGAGAAAAGATCCAGGCGATGCTTGCCACCCATGACCTCCGAAGCGTAGCAAGCCACTCTGCCCGAAGCTTACCTGTCCTCACCTTCCTCAGCATGCTTTCTGAGTCAGTTACAATCATGATGTGTGTGTGTATCGTATTCTCCATCCAGCGGAAAGCTGCACTGACCGCCTCCACCTCCATTCTTAAGCTAGATGTTGTATCATATGCCAGGCTCTCCTGCACCAAACGATGACCATTAGTTTTTGCTAAGAACCCCCAGGCACTTCTCCTACCTCTCAACACTGACCCATCTGTGTAGATAATCACATCACCCAAACAAGCATTATCCTGAATTAGTTGCTGGCCACTCCCTGCACTCCCAGCTCAATGTGATTATAACTCTGCACAAGTCTGACTGCTCCACTCGCACTCTGACCCACTCCTCTCCTCGCCTAATGTTCTCCAAGATGCACACCTGTCTGATCGTATCCTCTGCCTGAGCCATCCATGATTTCCCTCTTATCAGTTGCTGACCCTTAACTGCGTCCAGCGCCTCATGCAGTGGGTGATCTGTGTCTGCAGCTACTCTGAGGTATGCCTTCGCCTGCATCACCTTGTGCCTACCAGCAACAGTAGGCAGACCAAGGATGTAATGCATACACACTACTGGGGTGTCTCTGGTGCATCCCAGAATGACCCGCATAGCTTCGTTCTGTATGCGCTCTAATTTCACCAGCTGACTCTTTGAGACAATGAGCAGTCCTAGTCCATAATCATTCACTGAGAGGATTAAGTGCTGGTATAGTGTGAAAAGCATTCTCTGCTCTGAGTCCATTGCAGCCATAGTTTTAAGTGCATTGAGTCCCTTTTGAGATCTTGTTACAACCGTCTCCGCATGGTCCTTGAAGGACAAGCTCCTGTGAAATGTGATTCCCAGATACTTCAGTTTGTTCTCTCTGTTGACGTTTCTACCATCTATCGTGAGGCTCGGGACATCAGCTCTCACAATTCTGTTGTCCAGCAAGCACCACAAAACAGCCGCCTTTTCTGGGTGGATCACAGCACTCATTTCTGTGCACCAGTCAATCACTTTGTCTACTGTCGTCTGTAGCTCCTGGGCTGTTTGCTCCCTATCTCTCCCCTGCCTATATGCAAGAATATCATCTGCAAATGTTAGTATCCTTCCAACCCCTGGTGCTTCTAGGTTTGAAATCTTGCTCGTATACACGTTAAAGAGCAGCTTTCTCAGATGACTACTACAAACAGGAGGTCCCATGTGTCAGTTGTACACACTAAACATCTCAAGACAGTTTGAAATCACAATTGTTAAGAAAGAAACACTACCCTCAATTAGGTGGAGCCTGTTACTTTGGGTGGAATCTGTATAGAGGAAGAAAACTTTCCAAAAATGCATGCACAAGTCAGCCACACTGAACTCTGAGGGGCATACAAACTATAACACACACTCATCGAAAGAGGAATGAAGAAGTACAAGATTCAGTCTAAACAGTATGAAAATATTAAATCATTAGTTCCATGTCCTTTACTGGATATTGCATACTACCCAAGCATTATCTGGCTGTTTATGATTTACTAGGCAGTTTTCATGTTCAGTAGTTTGCCATTGCTTTTTGAAAGACTGATGCTCATACCATCAAAGTCAACCTAAGGTGGTTTGTTTCCAAATTGTCTGCAGCTGATTTAAATACTTGATTCGGTGTACTGGGGAATTATGAAATGCATTCACCACCCCTTAACCACAGCACCCATATGAAAATGTAACAGTAACTCAGATGTTGTAACAACTTTCAGATGAGCAAGCTGGTCTATAAATTGTTGCAAAATGCTGATCAGCAAGGAAGTGCATCCATGTCATTACCAGCTTTAGGAACAGGAAGTCTGAGCTATCCTGCAGGTATGTTTCATTAAGGAAATATAGTGAAATTACCTTTCTTCTAATGCTGTTTTAAAACTCTCACTTTATGCACAAATGTATTTTTATGTTTATTACCATTATAAGTTTCTGTGTATATATGTAAGCATCCATATCTCTCTGTATGTATATACACACATGTATATCTCTCTGTATGTATACACACACATGTATATCTCTCTGTATGTATACACACACATGTATATCTCTCTGTATGTATACACACACATGTATATCTCTCTATTTTTTTTCATGCATAGTCCATACACACTACTTCTAGTAGCACTGGACTGAATTTTGCTCATGGATTAGCTTTCCCCATTATCAGTGTCCCTCGCCATCAGGCGAACCCTCTCCAACTTCACGGGTACTTGTAATTTACATGCCCAAGTCAAGGATGAGAAGTCAACATTTTAGTCCAACAGAACCCCCTACCTCAGCATTAGCACAACATATGTTTAAGAACGGGTGCTCTGATCCAATTGGCCATGCTAACCTCCATCTCTGCATTTGTATATACACATCCTTATCTATACTATACTATTTGTCTGTCTGTCTGTCTGTCTGTCTGTCTGTCTGTCTCTCTCTCTCTCTCTCTCTCTCTCTCTCTCTCTCTCTCTCTCTCTCTCTCTCTCTCTCTCTCTCTCTCTCTCTCTCTCTCTCTCTCTCTCTCTCTCTCTCTCTCTCTCTCTCTCTCTCTCTCTCCCTCCCTCTCTCTCTATCTCTCCCTCTCTCCAATCTTGTGTGTATATATACACATCCATTATCTCAGAGTGTTTATAGACACAATTTCTAAGTTTGTTCTAAATGTACATTCCTTTCTTGTGTGTATTCATTAACCCGTCATGTGTGTAACCATACACACTATTTATAGCTGCATTTGTTTCTGTTGTTTTCTTATTTTATATTAATAATGCAAAGACTTTTAAGAGAGCTTGTGTTTAAAAAAAAACAACAAACACTTGTTGCGGGTAAGTTGCAATATACAAGCCAATATAAATATCTTAAACTTTGTAAAACTACTTCTTGCTAGTGTTACATGTAGAAGGTTAAGGTGCAGTCTTGCAGTTTGAAATATATTTTGCAAATAGGCTGATAGTATGATAGTATGTATTTCTATAGAAGCGAATTTAATTAACCAAAGTCAAACAGCATAAGTTAAATAACAGTAAGAACTATTTTTAATGGTCTCTGTGGCTAAGGACTTGCGAACTGCGGTTTGTGAGCCCATATACCCGGGTTCGAAACATGGCGGTGCTGGTTTTTTCGAAAAAAGGTATAGGAGCCGGTCGTTCAGAAAGCAATGGCAAACTACTGAACGTAAAATTTGCCCAGGAATCACGAATAGCGAAAATGCTGGGGTTGACTGCTATGTCCTGTGAAGGACATGCAACTTAATTTTAATAAATTAGGCACATTGTTGGCTCTGTGGCAAAGAGGTTATGGACGCAATTTGTAATCAGCCACATACCTCGTTTGAAACACAGCAGCGGGCGATGTGGCAGAAGACCACCTTGCATTGGTTTTAATTCAATGGTATGAATGCTGGTCACCAAGAAAGCAATGGCAAACTACTAACGTAAACTTGCCAAGAAATCACAAACAGCCCCCAAAAACATGGGGTTGACTGCAATGTTGTGCAAAGAAAATACAGCTAACTTTAGGCAAATTGGGCATATCCTGCTAGATATATATCTTTATAGACCAATTGGCAGTCTAGGAGTGATGTGGTCAAAATCTCGCCGGCTGCTTTCACTTTCCAAAACATTTCCTGATATCCTTTTTAGACTGGGTTGACCCAGGAGACCTGGTCAGTTTAAAATCTGCCTCGATGCAGATAGGAACCCATGACTACAAGCCCAAATGCAAGTATCTAGCCACTACACCGCCATGGTTCCTGAAATTGTCTAGCCTCTACACTGCCAAGATTCCCGCAGGTGTCTAGCCTCTACACTGCCATGGTTTCTGCAAGTGTCTAGCCACTACACTGCCAAGGTTCCTGCAAGTGTCTAGCCACTACACTGCCATGGTTCCTGCACGTATCTGACCACTACACTGCCATGGTTCCTGCAAGTGTCTAGCCTCTACACTGCCGTGGTTCCTGCAAGTGTCTAGCCTCTACACTGCCGTGGTTTCTGTAAATATCTAGCCTCTACACTGCCATGGTTCCTGCAAGTGTCTAGCCTCTACACTGCCGTGGTTCCTGTAAGTATCTAGCCTCTACACTGCCATGGTTCCTGCAAGTATCTAGCCTCTACACCACCATGGTTCCTGCAAGTGTCTAGCCTCTACACTGCCATGGTTCCTGCAAGTATCTAGCCTCTACACTGCCATGGTTCCTGCAAGTGTCTAGCCATTACACTGCCATGGTTCCTGCAAGAGTCTAGCCTCTACACTGCCATGGTTCCTGCAAGTGTCTAGCCTCTACACTGCCATGGTTCCTGCAAGTGTCTAGCCTCTACACTGCCATAGTTCCTGCAGGTGTCTAGCCACTACATCGCCATGATTCCTGCAAGAGTCTAGCCTCTACACTGCCATAGTTCCTGCAGGTGTCTAGCCACTACATCGCCATGATTCCTGCAAGAGTCTAGCCTCTACACCGCCAAGGTTCCTGCAGGTGTCTAGCCACTACATCGCCATGGTTCCTGCAAGTGTCTAGCCACTACATCGCCATGGTTCCTGCAGGTATCTAGCCACTACATCGCCATGGTTCCTACAAGTGTCTAGCCACTACATCGCCATGGTTCCTGCAGGTGTCTTGCCACTACATCGTCATGGTTCCTGCAAGTGTCTAGCCACTACATCACCATGGTTCCTGCAAGTGTCTAGCCACTACATCGCCATGGTTCCTGCAAGTGTCTAGCCACTACATCACCATGGTTCCTGCAAGTGTCTAGGCACTACATCGCCATGGTTCCTGCAGGTGTCTAGCCACTACACCACCATGGTTCCTGCAAGTGCCTAGCCTCTACACTGCCATGGTTCCTGCAGGTGTCTAGCCACTACATCACCATGATTCCTGCAAGTGTCTAGCCACTACATCGCCATGGTTCCTGCAGGTGTCTAGCCACTACACCGCCAAGGTTCCTGCAAGTGTCTAGCCTTTACACCGCTATGGTTCCTGCAAGTGTCTAGCCACTACATCGCCATGGTTCCTGTTAATCAGCATACTGAGGTTTTTATTTCCTTATGGTAGACACTGATAATATTTGTCTTTTCTTCTTTGTTTCTGTGTGACAGAAGCAGGCCACAGCAGCAATTTCAGTTGTCTGTAAGCTTTCTTACATAAATGCATCATTTTATTTTAAAGTTCACATTTATTGTGAAATTGTAATGAGATAATTTGCATTAAATAAGACACTAAATGATTTATTTTTCATGAAATTGTTTGGTTATTTTAATGTCATTAAGTTCTCTCATATTACACTTCATTTTAATGGTATATAGATATAATTTTGTTTTCTAGTATTTTTAAGATACTGCAGCTGATGTTATCACAGACACCATTTGCCAATTTGCCAGTGACAATCCAAACTCATCCTTGAAATTGATCAATCTTGTTCTGTTTCCCAAAAAATACTGATGTTGTGCAGGTTAGTGACATCATCATCATCATGTGCCTTGCCAGCCTGGTGTAGGCATTCATGTCTTTCCACAGATGTCAGTCCTTGGTGCTCTGGATCAACTCCTAGAATAATTTGTCTTGGTCTGCCTCTGTCTCTTTTCCCACTGATATTTCCAGTTGTCACGGTATTCTCTAATGCCTCTCGTCTCATCACATACAAAAGAAAGCTGTGTGTGTCTTTCTTATAGTTGTATATAATGCTCTAGTTTCATGAGTCTCCTTCAGGCAGTAGTAGGGTAGTGACAGGAAGTAAAAATTATAAAGTCAGTGAACTCATATAGTGTTTAAATTGAAAATGGCCTAGGATGTTTACCAATTATTTTTTTACACCAGTGCTTCCCAAAGTGGTGGTGTGCGGACTGGTGTCGGTCTGCGAGCCCTTCTTTTGCAGGTCTGCAACGTGAGTTTAAAAAAGAAGTTAAATATTTTCTCCTTCGAGGATTGTTTAGAACTTTTTAAAAACAAGATTGTCCTTTTCTCAAAACATGATATCTGCACCGTTTTCATGGTGATTTAATTGTAAAATAAATTGAGCCTGCAGCCGTATAGCCCAAGGAGTATTTATGTTTAAGGAGAAGCGAATCATTGGTTCAATGGAAAAGTTAAAAATAGTAGCAGCGTGAGACCGATACTAAAAGCCGGCCCGGACAACGACATTTGTTTGTTGACGACATGTATTTCTTTTGTTTCCTATGTGACGAAAAGTGAGTAAGATGCACATTATAATTTGCTGATTGTCATAAGTTGCAGAACATATGTGATTTTCGTTGTATGATTATAATGCACTTTGCCATCGTCTGAGCGAGTGAAGGTGTTAGTCTGCAAAGTAGTTTTCATTACAGCTGGACGAAGCACGGACGTTGCCAACGTAGCAATTATGATGGTGTATGTGAGATATCGATACAAAGACAACTTGAAAGAAGAGTATTTCTTTTTCGTCAATGAGCATTATTAAGACAAAATACAGAAACCGTATGGAAATTTGTTCTCCTTTGCGGGTAGCACTGTCTACAATCGAGCCACAATTTGATAAGCTTGTAAATAATAAACAGGTCCACCCTCACATTAAATAGTTACTGTTGGCAGCTGATCATTAAATCATTTTTATTATGACAAACTGTAACTTAGTCAGCTTGGTTAAAATCTGATTTGGTATCGTTTTCCAAGATATATTTTATTTTTATTTTATATTGGTGTTCATTACTGTCTGTGAATATGAGTATATACACCTTTACAAGAAGACCTAAATGTAGTTTTGACGTTTGAAAGAAATTTTGATTTGTAAATCTCTACAATACAATTTTTAGTCATAAAAATGGGACCACCATTAAATAAATCACCGTCAGCCAATAATATTATGGAGCAGTATTTAGCGCACTGGGACAACACCTACAAATATGTTAAATCTTATCATCATCATCATCATCAAGTGCCGTGCCGGCTGGCGTAGACGTTCATGGCTCTCCACAGATCTCGGTCTTTGGTGTTCTGGGTCAACTCTGCTGATGATATTCCTCCATGCCACCGTCTCAGTCCGTCCAGCATCATTTCTCTTGGTCTGCCTCTGCCTCTCTTCCCCTCGATCTTTCCAGTTGTCACGATGTTCTCCAATGTCTCTCTTCTCATCACATGACCAAAGAAAGATGTTTGTCTCTTTCTTATTGTTGTATATAGTGTTCTAGTTTCATTAGCCTCTTTCAGGCAATCGTTGTTAGTTACTCTGGCAGTCCAAGGAATTCGCAACATTCGTCTTAAAAACCACATCTCTGTTGCTTCTAAGTTCTTCCTAATTTGTTCATTTACATTCCAAGATTCGCTGCCATACAGCAAAACTGGTTCTATATAGCATTTTAGTACTCTCTTTCTTACATTCATTGATAGCGACTTATTGCATAAGATACTCTTCATTTTCTGAAATGCTGTCTTTGCCTGCCCTATTCTGCTCTTAATCTCTTTTGTACATCTTCCATCTGATGTTATAAGTGCCCCTAGGTATTTAAAATTATCCACTTGGTTGAGAATTTCCCCTTCTATTTCTATGTCACATTTTGGCGTCCCCATTTTCTTTGATATCACCATTGTTACTGTTTTCTTGATATTCAAGGACAGTCCTTTCTGTGCACTCTCTGTTACTACACTGTCCAACAATTGTTGTAGGTCTGTTGCATTATCCGCTACCAATACTGTGTCATCTGCATAGCGTATATTGTTTATATTATATCCTCCGATTAGTATTCCTGGCTTCTCTTTGATCTCTCTCATTATTACTTCGCTATACAGGGAGAAGAGATCGGGTGACAAGACACACCCCTGTCGTACTCCTAGCTTTATCTGTTCGTAACTACCCTCTTTATTTCCCATTTTAATTGCTGCTACTTGGTTCCAGTATATATTCTTTATTATTCTTAAATCTTTCCCATCAATGTTGATATCTTCCAACATTTTAATCAGCTCATCATGTTTTACTTTATCAAATGCCTTAGTATAATCTATGAAGCATAAATATATGTCTCTTTGTTTCTCTATTGATCTTTCTATTAGTGTTCGTAATATATATATTGCATTGTTTGTACCCTTTCCTTCCATAAAACCATACTGTTCTTCACTAATTTCCATTTTTATTTTCTTTCTTGTTCTTCTCATTATAATTCTGAGTAGAAGCTTAGTGACATGGTTTATGAGGTTAATTGTACGAAAATCTTCACAATCAATTGCTCCTGGTCTTTTTGGTATAGCTATAAATACAGATTTCAGCATATCACTGGGTAAATATCCACTACTGTAAATATCATTCAACATTTTGGTTAATATATCTACTCCAAATTCTCCCAACACTTCTAATTCTTCTATTGTGATTTCATCTGGCCCAGCTGTTTTTCCTTTCTTCATATGTTTCATAGCATCAGCGACTTCTTCTTTTAGAATAGGTGGGCCTTCTAAGTTACTTTCTTCTGTTAATTCTTCCCTTTCTCCATTATATAATTCTCTTATATACTCATTCCACCTCTTCATTATAGCACCTTCCTCCAATAAAGTCTGTCCTGTTTTTGATTTCAAACACCCTGTATTTATTCTTATTTTTCTTCCTGTGAGCTCGCTGATTTGTCTGTACATACTTTTTTGATCTTTAATGGAATTTAATTCAATTTTTCTGCATTGCTCATTTAACCAACTTTCTTTTGCCTTCACACATTTATCTCTTATTTCTTTATTTATCTTAGCATACTCTTGTTTGTCATTTTTATTCTGTTTCCTTTTGTCCATCAACCTTAAGATTTCTTCATTCATCCATTTTTTCTTAGCTTTTTGGCTTCTCTCCGGTAATATTTCTTTGCTAGTTTGATGAATGGAGTCCCTTAACATTTCCCATTGTTCATCTATACTCTGTATTTTAGCTATTGCATTGTACCTATTTTTCACAGTCACTCTGTATTGTTCTTGAATTTCTTTATCTACTTTCAGAACCTCTTTATTAAGTCTCAAGTTTTTAACCATTTTTTCCCCTCTCTTTAATCTTACTTTTATTTGTCCACATAGTGGTACATGATCACTGTTACCGTCAGCACCAGGCATTGTCTTTACATTAATTAATGCATTTCTAAATCTTTTATTAATAAGTATGTAGTCAATTTGGTTGCGTATTTTCATATCAGGGCTTTTCCATGTGTATAGTCGTCTTTTATGGTGTTTAAACCATGTGTTTCCAATTATCATATCATTAATATTTGCCCATTCTATTAGTTTCTCTCCTCTTTCATTTCTTGTACCTAAACCGTAATTCCCCACTATATCCTCTATTTTTCCCTTTCCTACTTTTGCATTAAAATCCCCCAGTATTATTTTTATTTCTTGTGATCCAATTTGGGCTATTGCCATTTCAACTTCATCGTAAAAGTTTTGTATATCTTCATCACTACTGTTTGTTGTTGGTGCATATACTTGTATAATATTTATATCTATTGGTTTGCCTTTGATTTTGACCATTATAACTCTATCTGAAATGCACCAGTATCCAGTCATAGATTTGGCTGTATTTTCATCAAATATTATTCCTACACCTTTTTCATGTGTGTCCCCTCCAGAATAAATTATTGTGTGTTTGTCGGTTATAATTTTGCCAGATCCCTTCCATCTCATCTCACTTATGCCTAGTATATTCATTTTCATGTTTTCCATTTCTCTTAGAACATTGTTTAACTTTCCTAGCTCATTTAATGTCCTAACATTCCACGTTCCTACTCTAAATTTATTTAGTTTAGTTATTGTTTTAGTTTTGCCATCAGTAGCTGGATGACGGTCTGGTGTCACCTGTGGCTCATGACTGTCCCTACCGGACGAGGATGTCCTAAGACAGCCATTAACGTCGTTCACTATTTCTGAAATGTGTGTCGCCATGAAATTTTGGGAAGATAATGTGGTGGTTTCCCCTTGCCTTCCACATCCACATTGTGGTCTTTTACCTCTGCCTTTGACAGCCATTTCCGACTGTAAGGACAAGTGAGTGCCCTGCTCTGCTCAGCTGCAGAGTTGTCCACTTATTCCCCAGAGCTGTGTTAGCCACACCATGGTGTGTTTCCATCCTCTACCGCGGGGAGGTGCAGTTGGGATTTTCCCTTCCTAAAGTTATGGTCTATGACCAAAACTCTCCAGTACTTTTTAGAGGACTTATCTTATATTTATATTAAAATGTATATTGAAGTCATATAAAATTTCAGATTACAAGGAGAAACATTTATTTTAAACGGCACTGGTCCCTGGTGCAAAGGGAAAATTTTATGACTGTCCGCAAAAGTGAAAAGTTAGGGAAGCACTGTATTACATTATTGTTAGAAATTTGGAAATACTATTTTATATAGATACTAATAGTGAAGCTGTGTATAAAATGGAAGCTGTCTATACAGGCATTGATATTGCACCTTGGGAGTAGTCGCTGCTGAACATGTTGCATGCAGGGCAACGATCATAAATGAATTAAAGATAATGGAGAAAATTATTGTAGATAGGTCACACACTGAGCACTTGAGACGTCATATTGTGCGTGATGATGGAAATGACCATGTGCTCACATGCATCCAATGTGGACGAACCTTTACCTCATAATTAGTCTGATAGTCACTTTCGCTCCCACCATGGGTTGTGATTATTATGCTTTTATTTAAAGCACAATGCAACAAACTATTGCCTGTCGAGAGAGTAAGGTGCAAGGAAAAGTATACAGGCTTATGTTTTGTAACAGATTTTGACACTACATGTATGCATTTGATCTCTTTTAAATTGTAATATAATATTATGGAGCACTAATTATCAGTTGGATGTTGCCTTTAACTTTGCCCACATTTCAAATTGTTTTGACTTATGTTTTCATTTCTTGCTCCCTAAACCAACGTTATCATTGGCCTAACTCAGGCAAATCAAGACAGTGTGTGTGGTTCTTTTTTTTCTGCCAGGTATAATTTAAGATCACAATTTATGTTGTAAACATTCAGTCAATCAATTAAATGCTATCTGCACAACAAAAGTTTGCAACAATGGATTTCCAACACTTTCTGTTTTTCACATTAATGGTACAATCCAACAACATCAAGATATGGGCGAATTGCTGTATACAGCAATTCACACATGTCTTGAAGTTATCTTCCCACTTGTTTTATTCCCTTCTTCTTTGCCTTTCAGCATGGTTTTTATTTTTAAGAAAGTATAATGTAGTTTAATGTGATAAAGATATGTATTTCTTTTGTATGTCATCCATCATCTCTGTGTTCATTTCAGACTTCTTTAGGACTTCTTATTTCTCCTTTATTTCTTAGAAATAAAATCTATTCTTTTATATATCCACATTTCTAGGATTCACTTTTCTCATTACTTGTTCATTGTCCCTACTTCTGCACCAATGTGCATGATTGAGTATGAATGTTATGTAGTATTTAACTATTTAGAAAACCAGAAAACCAGATACAAGTATAACTACAAAGTCCTTTCTTTAGAACCCACATGGCAAATGAAAAAGAGGCAGACTTTAAAATACTTAGAGAACGAACGAACGGACAGACTTTATTTTCAAAGGGTAACAAATTGGGCACACAGGCCCGTCTTACATTCAGCCCTTCCAATCACTCATCTTTCTTTCATCAATAGTGCATAGGAAAAAACATTGTCACATGAATTTTGTAAACATAAACAATGCATATTACTATGTTATGTGATACATCCACCACCCACCCACACATCCCCCATTCACTCCAACTCCTTCACCCAACCACACATAACCCACACACACTTACATTCCCCCACCACATCCCTACACCTACACATCTCCCCACCCACACACACGAGAAGAGAATTAGAGACAGAGATGAATAATATGGGGAGGGCATACAGGGAGCTGCAGGAGATAGCAAAACAGGACAACTTGACATGAGCTGCTTATATGTATATATATATATAACCATTGTCTGACTGCACCCATGACATATAAGTATAGCCACCTGGGGATTATGTGAACAAGCCAACTAGATTAAACCCATGAGTTTTAAATGGTGGCTTTCAGCCTTTTAATTTCAAGCAATGCCTGATTGTTGCATGGCTCTTTCCTTTGAACTGCAACAACCACATATTGTGTTCTCATACTTTTTTTTGCATTTGATCAAGAGCGGACTTACAAAATCTGGCTTCTCCACTGGTCACTTCCACTTGTATGAAATCCATTGGCATATGCTCTGGATAATTGGCAACAGAAGAAGAGATATTTAACTATTGTTAATATATTGTTTCTCTTTAGATGTTAATATCTTTTTTATGTTACTGGGTGTATTTTGGCTTTTACTATTACCATTTTACCATTGTCTGTGGTTTATATTTTAAAATAAACAATAATATCTTACCACAGGCTTTCCAGGCAGCTCTGTCAGGAGGAGGATCAAGAAGTGCTGATGCTGGTGCCAGTGGCCATACTAGATCAAGTAAAGTCATCTTTATGTTAGATCTCCCTAATTTATACTGGTCGTTAACTGTTCTAATTAAACATTGTTGCAATTAAACATGGATGTAATATTAAGTTAAATCTGAGAAATATTAGTTAAAACTAGAACAAGTTGTCTATGGAATGTTCTAGAACACCTGCAAAAACTGGGAGGGGAAATTGGAGAATATAATTTAGTTTAGAGACTATTGTTCTTTGCATGTCAAACAAGGACAATAAACAGAGAAGCTAAGAGACGTGATGTCAGCAAAAATGTGGTTTGTGAGGAAAATTCCAATACCATAGACAGGCAGAAAAAGGTGAGGCAGTCCTTTAAGAAACAGATGAAAATCGTAAATTGATTATATAAATTAGAGATACAGAGTTAAGATTCTTTAGGCAAGTTATGAGAAAAAATAAACATGAAAACTTAGTGACAATTGGCAAGATTGATCGGCAAAGACCAAGAGGAAGACTAAGAGATAAATATCTAATTGGTTAGTTAGTTAATTAGTTAGTCGACAAATCATCCTCACTGCACATCGAACCATTCAGTCCATAAGTGCTCGGATCCCCTCCTCAGCAGATCCCGCAGCGTGTAGCGGCTAACGACACCAGTTCTGTGTTGGTTTATCAGTCTTCTTTGGCTTCCTGCGTAGTATTCTTGTTTGGCCATACCTCTTTTAATTTACTGTTCTCACAGTCTGACCATGGTTGTAGATTCGCAGTCATCACTTGGTTCTCGCAAAAGTCTTACTTCTCGTAGAGCATTCAGAATGTCAGCCTGGTCCATGGCGCGTCCGCCCTCCACATTAGCCATACCTGCGAGCTTGTCAGCCCGCTCATTTCCTTGTACTCCCGCATGCCCTGGCACGAAGATGAAACTAATCTTTGTCAGCCGAGACCGCTCCAGAGACAGCAACCACTCTCTTCGGATCCACCCCATCTCTATCCTCTTGAGCATGCTCATTGAGTCGCTAAGGAAACATGCCCTAGTGAATGTCTGTGTCTCGAGCCATGTTATTGCTTTACTTATTGCCATGACTTCCATAGTCAGACTACTTGTGGTCTCAACAAAAGCACCAGAGTCCTCCTTCACAATTCTCCCTCAGGCCCGCGCCGTAAAGGCCCATGAGCTTCTCACATGTCGGATGACCAACCCATCTGTGTAAATGACAGCATCACCGTCTAACAAATTCTCGAAAATCAATACTTGTACTTCCGTCTCCACCACAGCTGGATTTTCTTGTCTGCATTTTCTGTCTAGTTGGATGCAAACTGAAAAGGACGTACAGAAATCTGTTGGCACTTGTACCCACTCCTCGCCAGGTTCTAAGTCCTCCAGTGAACACACCTGTTGAAGAATGTCTTCGGCTTGACCCATCCACGACCTTCCTCTTTTTAACCTGCTGCCCTTCACCTTCCTAATTTCACTATGCAGTGGATGTTGTGTGTTTGCGTTAACTCTGAGGTAGGCACGTGCTCTGCAAATTTGTAGTCTGTCTTCAATGGTTGGAAAATCAAGAAGGTAGTGCATCACCCTGCATGTTGTATCTCTTGTACATCCAAGAATAATGCGCTTAGCTTCGTTTTGTATCCTTTCCATCCTTTCTATCTGCTTACGGCTGAGAGTCAGGATCGCCATCGCATACTCAAAAACAGACATGACCAGCCCCTCGTATAGGAGGCATAGATGGCGCTGCTCACAGTTTGCTGCCACCATCACCTGCATTGCAGCCAAACCCCGCTTGGCCTTTGTTATTACCTGGTCTATGTGCTCATTATAAGCAAGGCTTTGATCAAAACGTATCCCCAGGTAATTCATTGCCTGCGTTCTTTCCACAGTCTCTGAACACAGATTAACAGTTGGAGTGTTGACAATATGATTATTCAAAGAGAACCATGTCACTGTTGCCTTTGTTGGGTTGACCATTGCCCCAGCTTCAGCACACCAAGTACTTATGCGATTGAGTTCGGTTTGCAGTTCCACAGCAACCTGATCTCTATCCCTGATGATACACTAAAACATTGTCGGCATATGACAATGTCCTCCCCAGTCCAGTGATCTGCTCGCTGGTGATTCTCACAGTGTAGGCGTTGAACAGCACCGGAGATAATGGTGATCCCTGTGGTAGGCCAGGATATATTGTTGTTGGTTCCGAAGTCCAACTGCCACATCTAAAAACTACTTTCCGTTGGAAGAGGGCTGCAGCGATCCAACTAAGGAGGAATGGACTTATCTTGAGTTCAAGAAGCTGAAGCATTAAAAAATCCAATGGTACTCTGTTGTACGCGTACTCAAAATCAATCGCTGCAGCAAAGGTTTCAATGCCTGATTGGAAACCTTCATACACATCATGGGCAAAAACTGCTGCATTGGTCCAGGTTTCTCTTTTGGGACGGTACCCTCCCAGGGTGGGTGGGAAAACACCTTGCTTCTCTAGCTGGCTTGATATTTTTCTGGCAATTAACTTCTCCAGCAGCTTGCCTATTGTATTCTGCAGTGGTTATTACTCGATATCCTTGAATTTTTGTGTGGTCTTTGCCAGGCTTCGGCAAGGGAATCAGATAGCTGTGTAACCACTCCTCCTTGATGCTAGCACTTCCTATACTGTTGTTGTACATGTCTGCTAGTTTCTCTAGCTCGTTGTCTTTACACCTATTGATTTCATCATATCTTATGCCATCTGGCCCTGGAGCACTGTATTTTGATTGTCGAAGCACAGCCTTGATTTCTTTTACTGTGACTGTGTCTTCATCCAAAATGTTCTGGGCCTTACACCTGTCTGAGTTGACCTCCTTGGCAAGATTTCTTATTCTTGACTACCCCACTCATGCTTTTATGTAGTCGCCAGAACAATTTCAGTGACTTGTCTGTGCTTACTCTTTGACATACCTTTGCCCATTTTTCATTTTTAACCACCTTAACCAGTTTTTTGAAATAGCTTACTTTTGTGTGCATCTCTCTTTCTAAGTGCATGCATACATATCTAATTGGTTTGGCTACATAGCATAATCATGAGAATGAAACAAACCTGATTCTTGACTGATAAACCATGATTGCTTCTGCTTATTGGCTTGGCGCATGGTGATGATGACACTATGAGAAGTTAGAAGAATCACAAATGAAATGGATACATCGTAACAGTATAGTTTAAGTGTGGAAGATATGATTTGGAGGAGTGTGAATGCAACCTTTATCTACACAAAAAATGTTCAGCACTATATGTCATGTTATGTTATCACGATCGACATCCCCATACATTGGGTATTCCCATGTGCACTCAATCCTCTCATACAGCAGCCATCTTAAAGAATCTCTACTCACTGTTCCCATGAGGGGTTGTAATATCTCCTTTCTCGCCCTCTAAGACGGCATTCACGTGCTTGGCCAGGCTACACTACCAATATAATTTCCTTGAGGGGAATTCTAACACTTGCCGATTGGCAAACATGCTAATTACTGCACTGCTGTGGCTCCCACACTTGATAATAATAAAAGATGGATCTTAAAAACAAAAAGTTCAGAAGCAGGATTCTGCTATGTGTCTGTGACATGCTAGAACCAACACAGTTTGTAGGTCTGAATGTACAGAGGACCAGGTGGCCAATCTCTCTTTATCTTAGCGGACGACAAGCGCAGGTATTCAACCCTTGTCTGACTGCACTTATGACATATCAGCGTAGCCACATGACAATTACACAAACAAGTCAACTAAACTAATCCTGCCAGTTTTAAATGGTGGCTTTAAGCCTTTTAATTTCAGGTAATTCTTGATGTTTGCATGGCTCTTTCCTTTACACTACATATTGTATTCTCTTACCTTTTTTTTTTACTTTGATCAAGAGGGGACTTACAAAATCTGGCTTCTCCATTTGGCACTTTCGCTTTGTATTTATCATCTTTAAAATAAATACATTTATGATTCTTCATGTTTAATGGTTATTTCTTTTCTAGAAAATCTACTGTGAAACCCTCTGTACTGGGAATAAAAGAGTTAAACAATTTATTTAGAAACAATATGTAAAACACAAACAAAGAAATAATGAATCCAGTGACAAATATTATGAAAAGAATAGTAAAAGAAAGTAAAGGACACTTTTACATGCCATAAGGCTTATTGGGCATGTGGTACTATACCCGTATCTTTATAGTCCAATCGGCACTCGGCGCATGATGTGGCCAGTATCACACCTATGAAAAGAATTCTAATATGAGTCAATAAGTAAGTCACAAATGGCTGTAGAAACGTAACTAAATATGATAACAACTTGAAACCAGTTTATTTTTGTACATCCATTGTCCCTTTATTTCTCAACATAATTTCCACCAACATTGATGCACTTATCCCATCGTTTTATCAGTCCTCCCAAACTGGTTGCATAGAACTGCATGCTTTGTTTTCTAAACCACGTTTTCACTTCACATTCAACTTCGGCGTCATTCGCGAAATGTCTCCAGCCAAGGTGGGGCGTCAGTAGACCAAAAAGGTGGAAATCACTAGGGGCTAGGTCGGGGCTGTAAGGTAGATGTTCCAGAACTTCCCACCTTAGTTGATTAATTTTCTCCTGAGTTAATCAAGCCGTATGTGGTCTGGCATTGTCATGAAGAAGCAATACGCCTCCAGTCAGCATTCCTGGACATTTTCTTCGAATTGCACCATGAAGCATCGATAGAACTTCACAGTACGATTCAGAATTCACATTGTCACCTTTTTTCATGAAATTGGTTGAAAGCACTCCTTGACAGTCCCAGAGCACTGTCAGCATAACCGTCCCTGCTGATGGCGTAACCTTGGATTTTTGGACACAAGGTGAAGTAGGATGTTTCCATTGCATTGAAGCACACTTTGATTCAGGCTGGTAGTGATGCACCCATGATTTCGTCCCTACTAACAGTCCTGTTCAGCATGTCTTCTCCTTCATCTCCGTATCGACAGAGATGATGCAAGGACAGGCCAAATCGGTTCATTTTGTGTTCCTCCTTCAATTGTCTGGGCACCTTCAGCACACTTTCTTAAATTTCAATCGATCATGCATTATGCTGTATGCTGAACCATGTAAGTACCCTATTGCAGATGCTACAGAGTCTATTGTTACTCGCCTGTCACCTCTAATCATCTCCTCCACCCGCTGTACAGATGCTTCTGTTGTAATCTCAACAGGACGACCAGATCTGATTTTATCAACAATTTTAGAGCGTCCTTGAGAAAAATTTTTTTATCCAGGTATGCACCGCTTTACGAGACAAACATTTATCAGCATAAACAGGAAGCATATCCTTATGAATGTCCTTTGCAGGCAGTCCTTTTGCCCACAAAAAATGCACAACAGCACCTTGCTCTTTGGTTGTACACACCGTAAGTACAGTCGCCATTTTGTTTATGCGCTGTAAATGAGACACCTAGCGCCACCTGATGAATGGGAATATAAAGTTTGATGTTGCTGTCACCAAATGACACCTGTTGAAAACACCAACTACATTTACCTGCCATCTCACAGAACTGTGTGACTTACTTATTGACTTGCCCTCGTACAAATGAAATGTACATTTAACTTGCGACCTCTTTTCTGGGAGGTCTCTACAGCAAAGTGGTCAAGCTGGCGACCTTGCTGTCTGAAGTTCAAAGGTTCACTTTTGGACCGTTCAGACCACAACTACAATTTTTCCAGAGACCCCCTCCCTCATAACTGGAACTGTGGAGTTTGTGCCTTGTGTGAGGAACTGTGGAGTTTGTGCCTTGTGTGAGGCTCTGGTTAGGTAGCTTGCCATTCTGTGGAGAGAGACAGTGCCGGTTGGGTAAAACCCAATGCAATGAAATTCATCCTCTTTCCCATAACTTGTATATCTTTTCCAGGTCGGCAAGAAAGCCACTCTAGTGAAATACGCATGAAATCTGTGACAGTGAAAATCAAGAAAGGGGACATAACATTTGAAAAGTGTGATGCAATCGTATGTGGCATCAGAGATTCAATGGATTTGTCAAGTTCTGGTATGTGAATAAATTTTGTGAGTGTAAATAATATTAATTAAATATTTAGACCCTGTTCATTTTCATGCAAGTTAATTATAGAGTATTGTAAACTGAAGTTGCGTTTTTTATTTTTAACAACCTCTGGGCATTGGGTTGGATCCTATTGACAATTAAGAAATTTGTGACCTTTAGAAAATAAAGTTTGTTCGTTTGTTTGACGTACCCATCACTCATGGAGGAAACATTACCAACCCAGGCCTAATTATATGTGTTAGTTAGTTAGTTAGTCGAGGTTCCAACTTCATGGCAACAGGTCATCCTCATTATGCTCCGTTCCTGTGCCAGTGAATATCACACAAAATGCTTCCCACTGTCCAATGTGAAAAGTGGAACAGACAGGAGTCTCAGTAATCCAACAGCCCGCACAGGTACACTGTGCATAATGCCGCCGCCAGAATGCCAACACAAAAGTCCTCCACGGAAACCACAGTTCATCGTCGCTGGAATCGGCAGTCACCAGAAAGACCTCATTGACCCGGGTTTTCTCACATGGCTCTGTCTCTATCCGCAGAGCGACGCGCCAAAAGCGTCGCATAAAGCACGAACTCCGTAGCTCCAGCGTAGACTCTCAGGAGTCTCCTGAAAAATGCACGCGTGAACCGAAAAGGCAAATCAGTCAATTCAGCAACAGCCGGTAGCCATTGTTCCTAACATGCAGGTCACTGTACAAACAAAAGCAGACATGTAAAAGCATTCCACGTGAATATCACAGCTCACAGAGTCGCGCCACGCACTCACTCAGTAGCAGGGCGACGGAACCATATACTACCAGTCCAACATGAGGAAAATGCGAAATGCAAACCGCAGCCACAAGGATAAATACTCCAGAGGCCTGTAGCGGTTCAATGCCTAATCCGCCATCCTGGGGACCAGGAAGTATCAATTCTATAGTGTGCTGTGCTGAATCATGAACTGGCTACGGTTTAATAAGCCTCTCCACATATGTGAAGTTCCAGTATTGGTCTTGTAACCGCCTTGGTTTCTGAGGATAGTGTGGGGATGGAGAGCTCTATAAATACAGTCCCCTTGTGAATGTTACTTCAGTATTTAGGTGGAAGGAAAGTTTGTACACCAACCCCGTTCACAGTAGATATAATTTATTCTTGACTTGTACGTCCTTGAAATTAAGTCTTGTCTGTATGTCACTGGCTTGTCTGGGGGAAAGAAATGAGTTCTAGAGTCAGCTTTGGTGATATTTTTAACAATACTATTATAGGGTTGAAAGATAAGAGACAGGTTAGGTCATCTGATGTGCTGTTTTAGGCTTGGTAGAGAGAGCCTCAGCATGACTAATAGGCTGGGAGCAGTGAAGAGCTGTTGATAAAATATCAGGACAGCCATGAAGACAGAAGAAATCAAACATTTCGTGGACTTTGTGACAGAAGTCATTGTCCTGACATAACTCTTTAAGGTACAGCAGTTGAGAGAAGGGAATAGAATGGTTACAGTAGGCAGGTTTGGAGGAAGTGTAAAAAACTAAAATGTGTAAGTTTCTCAGGTTATAGTTACCTAGGTAACAGAGGCCTATGGAACCTTAGGAGACTGTTAGGTCGAACAAAAACAAGCAACTCTAGAGTTGAGGAAACAACATTGGCACTAAATAAGACACACATTGAGAAAACAAGTTAATAGTATAACTAGAAGAAGACTAAGAAGAAGAAGAAGAAGAATCACAAGAAGAAAATGTGATGAATTTCTTGGCTTCACCAAACCCTAAGACATGATTAACTTAGCTGATGTGCATTTAAATGATAATGCAATGCACATGCTTAACTGAATAAACAACTTATTACTGCTTTTGTTAGAGAAATTAACATCTAGGTGTGAGTGCAAATGAGGAAGAAGTAAACGTGAAGAAACACCAGAGAGAGTACTAGAGGGCAAAATACTGGTGATATGAGGAAGGTGTAGAAAGAGGACAACATGTATAAAAAATCCATGCACAGATCTATAAATGCAGACATACATGGAATTAAAGAGAATGGCACAAGATGGACAACTTTGGGATGAAATGATCAGAGAGATTTACGACCTGCCTAAAGGCTGAAATATATGATGATGGTGATACATAGTCATAATTATTATGTTATTGTTGTCTTGTATTATTGTTGTTTTTCTGTGTCTCAAGCTCTTGTGATATCATCTTTAATATGTTTAACCTCTGTTAACAGGTGCAGTTAGCAAGAATCTTCTGAAGAAGTGTGGCTCAGCACTGCAAGATGAATGCAACAGCAAAAGTATGTTGAACCTTTTAGGCTATATGTCCATTGCCCTGACATTTAATTGTGAGGAAACCTGCTCACAACATAATATGTTTTAGTACATATGGATTCTGTTATGTATGCATTTGAATTTTCCTCACTGAACTGAGTGTAATCAACAGCAGAGAAAAGGATCACCATTAAATAGTTTCACACTGATTGCAGTTGTCTTCCTTTAGCTATTTCTTGCTATCTTTCCACTGATGTATGCTGGAAAACTGCAGATGTTAATTTCTGTTCATGTCAAAATCTTCAAATGTTACATTTTGTTCATGTCATTATGATGATTGTTCTTCACCCAATTTAAGATTTATAATAGGGTAGTTGTAAATACCACATCTTGACGAGATCATCATCATCATCATCATCATCATCATCACATCATCATCATCATCATCATCATCATCATCATCATCATCATCATCACCATCATCATCATTATCCAGTGCCTAGTCGGCTGGCATGGGCGATCATGCCTCTCCACAATTTGCTATCTCTGCCGTCGTGGATCAATTTGTGTGTTGACTCCCTTCCATGCTATGACACAACACTGTCAAGAATCTTATTATGCTGTCTTCCTATATCTCTCTTTCTGCTAATCTTTCTGGTTGGCACAACATGTTCCAGTTTTTGTCTTCTCATAACGTGACCAAAAAATGATGACTGCTTCTTTCTGATGTGTGTGATAAGTTGTCTTTGCGACTCAGCTTCCATAAAAACATCCTGATTGCTCATTTTGTCTGTCCAATTGATTTTCAGCATGATGCGAGATCATATGAGAATAATAATGAAGTATCACATTTAGACCTATAGTGTTTGAAGTAAGAAAATTATGTGCTGGCCCTTCCTTGTAAATATCAGGTAAAAGACCATTTTACTCGCCTTAAGGTGCATTGGGTATGTGGTGCTAGATCCATATTTTTATTGACCAATTGGCACTCCGGTGGGTATCAGCCGCCTTTACTTTCCAAGACATTTCATGGTACTCAATTTAGGTTGGGTCCACCTGGGAGCTGAAGTAAATTTTAAAATATCTGTCTGGATGCAAATTCAAACTGGCTCTTCCTGGTCTAATTGAGGTTGTTGCTGGACATATGTCTGTAGACCATCTGTTTAATCAAGTTTCTTTATTGTGATTAATTGTTAAATTGGGTTTAAGGAGTCTTGCATGGTTGTGTTTGTCTTGATTCTTTCTTGGCCAGTTTGCTTGCCTTATTAGTTTAGATTAAATAATTCACCAGGTATGTTTGAATAGCCTGGTATTCACTGCATGTATACCCTAATTTTATAGGATGTGCTAAAGAGTTTAAAGTTATGTGGATAAATTCTTGTCTCATTATGTATGTCTAAAAGTTTTGAAAAAAAGTAAAGATCCCTTTTACACAACTAAGGCACATTGGACTTATGGAGCTAGACCCATGTTATTATAGATCAAACAGCACTCAGTGGCTGATGTGGCAGGTATCACATCAGCAGCCTTTACTTCTCAAGACATTACCTGATACCCATTTTATAATGGGTCAACATGGAAGCCCAGGTCAATTAACAAAATTTGAAACTGCCCTGATGCAGATTCGAACCAGGGCAACAAGTACAGCAGGCAAGTGTCTAGCCACTACACAACCAGCGACTCCCTATTTATGTCTATGAAGTAGATACATATTTTGTGGTGATTACTGTTTTTTCTGTAATGAATGCTTCTTTTGCCTTTGTTTGAATCAGAGGATGAAATGGCACAGAAAGGTTACGTTACCACCGTCAGCCCCCAATTTAAACTGTAAGCACATCTATCATGTGAGCATGGACAAGTTTTCTCGCGGTTGGGACAAATGTATCAGCCAGGTATTAGCTGAAGCAGAAAGTCAAGGATACACATCTGTTGGAATTCCTGCACTTGGAGCTGGTTAGTGAGGCTTTGTATATCGTTGCTGGTGTAAATGTGTACAATACACAGTTAATTTTCTAATGTCATTATTGAAAAACAAACACAAACAGGTCCCGTAGCAAGAACCTGATGTGAGTATGTGAAGTGTTAGGACCATCACATTTTCGTCTGCCCGAATGTCTGGAGGAATAGGTGTTCATGCCATTGTTAGCTCCACATTTGTGACCTACCATATCACAATAAATACCCTCGCAGCGTTGTTTCTGCTAGTGAGAATTAAGAATATATAAATATGTATAAACTGAATAGTTTTCATTCATAAATTAGAATGTAATTAATTCAGTAGATAATTACTTGTGTCAAGTCCTAATTTAGTTTGAATATAATGTCAGACCATTATGTTTTATTTTCAATATGATGTTAGTTTTGGTTCTATTTTTTATGTGGATTTTATTTTTGGTTTTAAATAAATTAGTAAAAACAAATAAAGGACCCTTTTGAGCACGTTCAGGCTTATTGGGTATATGGTGCTAGCCCCATACTTTTATAGATCAATCAATACATTATGGGTGATGTGGTAAGTATAGATCAATCAACACTTGATGGGTGATGTGGTTGCCATGTAGCGAGTCAGAATGAATGACGTAATGGATAAGTCACGAAGAATCTGAGAAGTAATCTCGAACCAACAGATAGAAAAAGTCGCTACGTGACGTGAGAAGGTAGAAACGTCACAACGTTATAGTTTAGCAACCAGTGAGTAGAGCTAGGACTGGCGGCACGGAAGGCGGCATGAGTCTATTAAAGGAGAGAAGATTGTCAGGAGATGGGAGTGATAGCTAGGAACTACTTGGTAGAAGAGCTAGATCATTAAAGCATTACTCCTCTCAGTCAGGACCAACAGCTGGCCATGAATGTGTAAATTAGGACTTGGCGAGAATGGCCAAGGTGACAGAACGGTCAACCGATAAGAGGCATTAGAACCGACGCTAGGCGGTGAGACATTGTCTTAGGATTTGAATAGTTAGGTTCAGCTGTGTGATTATGTTTATTGCTACGATACTGGCCCTCCCGGCTGTATGGGAACGGTATTCGGATGATTATTAGTCTTATTAGTATTATGATTCATATTTATCACAAGCTGTTCAACGGAAATAAATATTGACATAACGAACATGTCAGCCGGCTTCTAGTTGTCAATGCTTTTGGCACATTGCTTCCGGATTCTGTTCATTTGGTTCCACCTGGACAACGAGTTTGCTGATGTTTATTATTATATCTAATACACCATTTGGCAGTGGTCAATATAGATCAATCAACACTTGATGGGTGATGTGGTCAATATAGATCAATCAACACTTGATTTGTGATGTGGTCAATTTAGATCAACCAACACTTGATGGGTGATGTGGTCAATATAGATCAAACAACACTTGATGGGTGATGTGATCAATATAGATCAATGAACACTTGATGGGTGATGTGCTCGATATAGACCCATCAACACTTGATGGGTGATGTGATCAATATAGATCAATGAACACTTGATGGGTGATGTGTTCAATATAGATCAACCAACACTTGATGGGTGATGTGGTCAATATAGATCAACCAACACTTGATGGGTGATGTGCTCGATATAGACCAATCTACACTTGATGGGTGATGTGGTCAATATAGATCAATCAGCACTTGATGGGTGATGTGCTCGATATAGACCAATCAACAGTTGATGGGTGATGGGGCCGGTTTAGATCAATCAACACTTGATGGGAATTGTGGTCAATATAGACCAATCAACACTTGATGGGTGATGTGGTCAATATAGATCAATCAACACTTGATGGGTGATGTGGTCAATATAGACCAATCAACACTTGATGGTTGATGTGGTCAATATAGATCAATCAACACTTGATGGGTGATGTGGTCAATATAGATCAATCAACACTTGATGGGTGATGTGGTCAATATAGATCAATCAACACTTGATGGGTGATGTGGTCAATATAGATCAATCAACACTTGATGGGTGATGTGGTCAATATAGATCAATGAACACTTGATGGGTGATGTGGTCAATATAGATCAATCAACACTTGATGGGTGATGTGGTCAATATAAATCTATCAACACTTGATGGGTGATGTGGTCAATATAGATCAGTCAACACTTGATGGGTGATGTGGTCAATATAGATCAATCAACACTTGATGGGTGATGTGGTCAATATAGACTAATCAACACTTGATGGGTGATGTGGTCAATATAAATCTATCAACACTTGATGGGTGATGTGGTCAATATAGACCAATCAACACTTGATGGGTGATGTGGTCAATATAGATCAATCATCACTTGATGGGTGATGTGCTCGATATAGACCAAACAACACATGATGGGTGATGGGGCCGGTATAGATCAATCAACACTTGATGGGTGATGTGGTCGATATAAATCTATCAACACTTGATGGGTGATGTGCTTGATATAGACCAATCAACCTGGGAGCCCAGATCCATTTTAAATATTCAAAAACAGCCCCAGTGCTGATTGAACTATCGGTACGGCAGGCGTGTGTCAAGCCTATACGCTGCAACAGCTTCCCGCAGTGTGATGATAGTTCTTATGTTGAATCATACATAGCATGCTAAAGAAATCTCACTGTCACTGTCATTTACTGCCAATATAGTACCTTGCGGTGTATGGCAGAGGGGTCTTTGAGCCTGAGGAATAAAGGCCGCCTGGCTAGTGCAGTCGCCGCGAAAAAAATCCCACACCTTACCGAGGGGTCGAACCCGGTCTCTGGAAGGAGAGTCCGGCGTTCTAGCCACTTGGCCAGCCGCTCCTCAGAAATCTCACTATGTATTTGTTTTTAATAAGGTGTACATTTGTTCCCGGTGAAAGCATTATGTGTGTGTGTTTGTTATTGTCATTATTGCAGATCAACAACCCCCCCCCCCCCCCCCCCCCCTCCTTTTTTTTTTACACACACACACACATCCACACCCACAGAGATAGAGAGAGAGAGACAGAATGAACGAATAGACTTTATTTTAAAAGGGTAACAAATTGGGCACACAGGCCCATCTTACATTCAGCCCTTCCAATCACTCATCTTTCATTCATCAATAGTACATAATACATTCACATAGGAAAAAAACATTGTCAAATGAATGTTGCAAACATAAACAATGCATATTACCATGTTATGAGACACATACCCCACCAACCCACACATTCCCCATCCACCCACACATTCCCCATCCACCCACACATTCCCCATCCACCCACACATCCCCCACCCAACCACACACACACCACAGGCACACATACATTTCCCCACTTATCCACCCATCGCCACACCTACACATCTCCCCTCCCACACACATCTCCCCTCCCACACACATCTACCACCCACCACACATTCCCCACTTCCCCCACTCACCCATACACACCTCAGGCACCCACACATTCCCCCACCCACACATATATCCTCCACCCATCCCATAACCCACCAACAGTCACCCACCCACATATCCTCCTCCACCCACACACCCCAACCACCCAGACAAAAACACATCCCCCAACCACACATCCCCCACAAACACACACATCTCCCCACCAAGTCACACATCCCGCACTTACCCACACACAAATCCCGCACCCACCCATGCAATCTTCCCCCTACCCACCCAATCTTCCCCCTACCCACCCACACATCCCAAGCCCACCCACACACAATCCCCCACCATCTCCCAACCTACATATACTCACCCATGCACACAACCTCCACCCACCCACACATCCTCCACCCACCCACACATCATCCACCCACACATCCTGTAACCACAACCCCTTAACCACACATCTCTTAACTACACACCCCCACCCTCACACACATCTCCCCACCCATACACACATCCCTCACACACATCCCCACCCACCGACACATCTCCCATCCACAAACACACACCTCCCACCCACACACACCCAACCCATGCACACCCCCCACGAACACACATATCTCCCACCCATACACATCCCCCAACTTACAACATACTTATCCCTCAACCAATCACACCTCCCACCCACCCACACACCCCTCACACACACCTCTCTCCCATCCAACACAACACCCCACCCATATACATATCCCTCACCCACATATACATCTCCGCACACATCTCCTACCCACCCAAACATCCCCCACCTACAAACACCCTCGCCGCCACAAATACATCCTCCACCCACCCACACTTACCCCATCCACACAGACATATCCCCACCCCCACACATATCCCTACACACATCCCTACACACATCCCCCACTCCCATCCCTCAACACACATACATCCCCCACACCCCCATTCACCCACACATCCCTCACCCACCACCCATCCGCCTACACACACATTCCTCACCCACCATCACTCACACATTTCTGACCATCCATCCTAACATCCCACACCCACATACACATCCCTCACCCACCCCACCCCACCTAAACACATATCCCCACCCAGTCACACAATCCCCTCACACACATCCCCCACCTAACTCACACACACCCCAGGCACACATACATGTCCCCACCTTCACATCCCCCACCTACACAATCTCCTCACTCACACACATACCCCCCACCCATCCCATAACTCACCAACAATCACCCACCCACATATCCTCCTCCATTCACTCACCCCAACCACCCAGCCAAACACACATCCCCCAACCACACACATCTTCCCACCAACCCACACATCCTGCACCTATCCCACACACAAACAGAGAGAGTTGTATCCTTCTGGGCTTCAAAGACTTAAATATTATTAAAATTTGTGACATGCTGAAAGAGTTAGTTATTAATAGTATTAGCCATGAACTGACATCAATGTTTTTTCTATTGTGTGTGTGTAGGGTCCAGAAGAGCTGATTATAAACGAATAAAAGCAGTCAATATTGGGAGGGGTGAAGTATTTTGCAAGCAACAGTAATAAAACATTGAAAGATGTCAGACTGGTTGTGTTCAGTCAGGAAATGCTGGATGAGTTTCTGGATGAAGGTGACAGCCCAAGGCATGCATCACGTGACCAAGCAGGTAATGATTGTTTAGCAGTGGGAGTTTTTCTTTAATTATTGATGCTTTGTGAGAGAGTGTGTGTGGGAGAGGGGTAAGAAAGGAAGTGGAGGTACTGTTTCACTCTACTCATAAGGTCATCAGATGTTGTTCTGCGTTGAGAAAAGAAACTGGTTTCTTCAGCTGGTAAGATGTTTTTGGAAGATCTCTGGGTTTTGGTCTCATTTGCTTGTTGTTAATGGCTTGTTTTTTTTCTCCAGACTATCCAAACAATAACCAAATTATCTCAAAAGGATCTGCTCAACTGGGATCATTTTGTTGAATTGCTATGTTGTCATCTATAGCCTTTCTCTTAGTGCTGATTTCTGAGGTCAGAATGTTTTTTTTTGTACATTTACAAGCATCAAGTGTTTCATTTCTGTTTTGATTGTCATAATTTGTATTTAGTGTATCAATTTGATTTATAATAACCTCACATCAGTATTATAAAATGGAAGGGAGAAATAAAAGACAAACAGTCATAAGGAATATACAGATATGAAAGATTTTGGGTTCTGATCGGTACTATGCGATGTGAATATTTATTTTATTATCAATCAATCATGTGCCATGCCGGAAAGCGTGGGCAGGTCATGACTCGCCATTTCACTCAATCACCAGAGACGTGGATCAGCTCAGTGTTCCTGTCTTGACCATGCTATGTGGCCATGCCATTCAGGTATTTACTTCTCGGTTTTCCCCTTGGTCAGTTCCCTTCGATCTTGCCAGTTGTCACCAAGTTCTCCAGTTAATTTCTTCTCATAACATGTCCCACAAATTTTGAATGTCTACGTCTAATTTCTCTAATCAATTTACGATTTTCATTTGTCTCCAGTAGTACTTGGTCATTCGTTTTTCTGTCTGTCCATGGTATTCTTTGCATTCTCCTCAGAAATCACATTTCTGCAGCCAACAGATGTTTTTCAGCTTGACTGCTCATTGTCTAAGTTTCACATCCATACAAAAGAACAGGCTCTATGTATCCCCTCAACACTCTTTTTCTCGTTTCAATTGACATCATGTTATTGGTCACATATGTTTTTCATCTTGTTAAAGGCTACTTTCGCCATGGCGATTCTTGTTCTAATCTCTTCAAGGCATCTCCCATCAGATGTTATTACTGTTCTGAGATAATTGTACCGATTCACTTGTTGAAGAGTATTCCCATTTACTTGTATATTACATTGTGGTACTTTGTTCTTCCTAGTGACGATCATAGTTTGTGTCTTTTTACAATTTAATTCTAACCCCAGTTGTTCACTGTGTGCAACAACCGCATCTACTAATTATTGCAGATCCTGCTCATTGTCTGCAACCAATACTGTATCATCTGCATATCTAATGTTATTGATGTTTTGTCCTCAGATGCTGATTCCATTGATATCTTCTACATTTCTGAAAATATTTTCACTGTACAGGGAAAAAAGATCTGTGACATTACACATCCCTGCCTAACACCTCTCTTAATAGGCTGATATTGTCTCACTTCATTATCAATCCTTATGGCAGCTTGTTGTTTCCAATATGTTTTCTTTATAAGTCTAATGTCTTTCCCATCAACAACAAAAAAGAAAGACTTAGGCGAATCATAATGAACTAGGCACTTCTAAAGAAGGTAGTTTGCCATTGCTTTCCTTCCTGGCAGTAACCGTACTGGCTGGGTGACCGCAGCCATTGTCCCAATAAAGAGATCTTCTGCCTGCCATCACAAAATTTGAGACCATAACCAACAACTATCTGTCGGCTGCCCTCAAAATTTCATCCACCACCTGCCTTCCGTGGCTTTTTTTGAACACTTCCAATAAACGAATACGAAATAACACCACATAATCCACAGGAAAACACTAAAAATGGCGTCTCCCAAAGAATGAATGCGTTAAGTCGTTATGCTATATTGAAAATTCAGTAGTTAAAAATAATATAAATAAAGAGGTATTAATTACTAATTTTGGTTTATTGATAAAAGAATTAATTGTATACTGTCATTTAGTAGTTTTAAAATGGTCGGTGAAAGCTCAGCTTCATTAACAGTACATTTGCTTTTCTTTTTCCTTAGATGACAGTCTGCCAAAAGTCTTGACGGTTGTTTCTGACCAGACTAATTTGAAAATTTATGCTGACAGTCACAAAAACATTGCCAGTGCTACCAAAACATTAAATGATCTTGTGAAGGCAGCCTTCAGGGAAGAGAGAGACAAAGATGAAAGATTGAAGAAATTAGACAAACATCAAGTATGTATACATGGTATTAAATTTATTTGCTTCTTATGAGTTTCTGCATATTATTAGCTTCTCTGTAAAATGGCAGGATAGAATCACCAATGTGGAGCTCAGCTCACAGAGAGAACTAAACAAATACCAGTGAACCAAGAGATGAAGGCAAGACACTTGTGCTGGATAGGACATACTTTGAGAAAACCTTAGAATAATATAGAAAGGCCTTTTTCTGAAATCAGCAAGGCAAAAGAAATAGAAGAAGACCACAAAACACATGCAGAAAATAAATAGAAACGTAAATA
Source organism: Cepaea nemoralis (assembly GCA_014155875.1). Taxonomy (NCBI): domain Eukaryota; kingdom Metazoa; phylum Mollusca; class Gastropoda; order Stylommatophora; family Helicidae; genus Cepaea; species Cepaea nemoralis. The sequence continues at coordinate 69,532 of JACEFZ010010502.1, read as the reverse complement.
AATAATATGGGGAGGACATAGATAGAGTTCCATATGGGATAGCTAAGGCTAGAATGGCTTGCACTGAGTTGGTTGAGGATTTGTGCCCCAATGGGGGATAAAGGTGGAAAGAAGAAGACACATGGTATCATGAAAGAACAATTGACACTTATAATTGTTGTGCTTTGATTGATTAATTACATTTTAACTACCAATGACTGGTATATTGTTTCATCCCATTTGTTTATCAGATTATTCTATAGACATGCTTGTCATATGTTTCTTCAGACATGCATGCTATAACTTTTCTAAAACAGGTTTCCTCCTCTTCTTCTTATTCTTCTTTTTCATTCTCCACCTCTTTCTCCTCCTTCTCCACTACTTCTTATTTCTCTTCATGCTGCATCTGCTGCTGCTTCTCCTCCTCCTCCTGTTCCTTCTCCCACCTCACTTCTTCTTTTTCTCCCTTCTATCCCCCAATGGAGTACAGGCTCTCAGTAAACTCACGCTGGCCCTCCTTTCTTTTGTCATCTCCTGTGCCAGGTATGACTCCTTTTTTCAAATATTTTGTTTTTATTTGTCACGAAGCAGTTTTGTGCTATGTGTCTGTGATATGATAGTGTGATCACATTTGTAGGCCTGTGAGCAAGGAGGAATAGGTGGTCAATTCTTCCCTTCACTTCAGCAATATTATTATATTATATTATTCAGTATTATATAGTTTGGTTTCCCCTCTCCAAGGTCAGACACCAGCAGGATGTGCAAGTCCAGAACTGGAACTTCACATCTGTGAAGAGGCATAATAGGACGTAACTAGGTCATTATTCAGCACAGCACATATAGGCTGGCTGGGATTAGCCCTAGACTGGAATGTTTTCTCCACGGATTTTAGGTATGTCATTGTCAACAGACTCTGAGTGCCCTGAGGGAACCAATAATATGTGTATGGGCAGTCATAAAGCTAGATTTATAGTGGAGTGACATGTTACAAAATGGTTATACTAGGCATTGGACTTAATAACGTGGCGTGACATTCTTTCAAGAAATGTTTAGTTCATACATAGTTTTTTGAAGTTTACGCAGTGAGATAATATTTTTGAATATTCTTGTTTGTATCATTTAGGTGCAGCAGCTAGAAGATGAGGGAAGAAAAAATCATGTCAAGGTGACAGTCAGTATAGAGCAGTGTTTGGTTACAATGAGCAGTTTTGATAGAGATGGCATTTTAAGTGTCCATAAACTGTTAACGACCCAGCTTATTGCAGCTTTAGAAGATCATCACAAGTCTTTACATCAGGCTGTTAAATCTGCTATAATTTGGCAATTTGAGCAGGAGAAATGGAGAGACTTTGAACCTTTGTAAGTTAAATAGCCAAGATGTAACAAGAAATTTACATAACTTGTATAGCTGAGTAGCTGTGGTAGCTTAGTGGCTAGTGCACCTAACTGTTAGCTCAATGTTCCTTTGTTCAAATTTCCACTGAGGTCAGATTTTTTAAAGGCCACTTATCTCTGAAGTAGAAACAGCTTACAAAATAAAGATTCTAATTTTATGAGTTGAGCTGGCTAGATCCTTTCCTCACTGTCATTTTCTTTTTTCATTAATCCCAAGTGTGATCAGGTAGAGCAAACATTATTTGGTGTAATTACACATCTCAGGACATAATCATAAGAAATAAATATCTATGATGTTGTATCTGGTATAATTTGTGACATGTGTCTTTATTTTTTTAGCGTTTAATGAAACAGGTTGTAGTATGTTCATAAAATGCTGGAACCTTAAAACACTGCAGTTTGTATATTTGTGACATGTTTTTAATTTTCCCACAATTTATGGGAGTAGTCGAAATGTTGTGAACTCTGCCACAGAATTGTTAAGACTTGCAGGAGCACTGTGTATAATTGTTAAGATACACTTTTGGTTTTAATTTCCTGCATGTACATGGCATGCGGGGTGAAATTGGTGATAGAATAAATGGAAGCTCATTGAGTAATCAATTTATTGTACCTGCAGGTTTTGCAAAGCAAATTCATAATGAGATGTTCCCCATTTATACGGATGTCTACCCAATCATGAACAATCCACTTCATGGGCATAATTTTTCCAATGACCAGGACTTGATAACTGAGCAGGAGGCTTGGTTTTAGACCCAGAGTTCTACAATCAGGACATCAGACTGGTGGGAAAAAAAATGGAAAAAGTGTATCACCTTGAAGGGTGAATACATAGAGAAGGGCCAAAGTTCACACCAATTTCCAGCTACATCTTTTCCTTCATACTAAAGAGCTTAATTTTTTAGACTCCTGCTCATCTGTAATTTGTTGTATAATAATAGCATTTCCTTTTGATGGAAATACAATTATGATAAATAAGTAAGTGTACTTTAAATGAAAACCTTTAATGTCTTTTTTTGGTGAATATATTGTGAAAAAGTAAAGAACAAATGTATCATCTTTCGCAATGTAGTCACCACTGTGTTCAATGTAAGTCCTCCAGCGCCGATAAAGTGCTTGGATTCCCGTAGTGAAAAATTCTTTTGGTCGCATGTGTATTCACTCATGTACCACCTGCTGTACCTTTTCACAGAAGTCACTCCGTTTTTAAACTTTCTATTCCACTCACACACTTACTGGACTGACAGGCATGCATCACCATACTGGACCTTCAATCACCGATGAATTTTGACAGAGTTCACACCTTCACTGATCAGAAAATGAACAACAGAACACTGCTCCTCTTTGGTGCATGCCAAAAGTGGGTCAACCATCTTTAAACTGTCCTTATGATGCCGATACAAGTGGGAGGATAACATCAAGAGATGGACGAACATCAATCTGACAGAATGTACGGTCAAGGCAAGAGACAGACAGTGTTGGAGATTCATTGCAGCCAACCTTCATTGCGGAGACGGCACCTGATTGATTGATATGATGCCACTGTTTTAATCTGCACTGTGATATCACATGCTGAACATTCTTGACCTCTTTAACAATATTGAGAGGTTACAAGACATTGGCATGGTTATTGTAATTTCTATCACACTTTTAAGGTTTTCATTTGAACTCCCCTCTTAATTCTATAGCAGATACTGCTATAGGGGTATGATACTTTAGACTTTCTAATATTTTAGACCACGGCATATGAGGTAAGCTCCTTTCTTTGCCACCTTTCATTCTTCAATCTGATACCAAGTTTATGAGACTGGGTCTGTCCAGGGTCTTCTGTATCTGCACTTTATCCCCCATTGAAGATAGGCTTTTAACAATTTATTCCAGGCATTCCTATCTTTTGTTATCTCATACAGCTCTGTCTATGTCCTCTGAATATTATTCACCTGTCTCTAATTCTCTTCTCCATGTCTAAAATGGAAACGTCCTTGGAATTAAAGGTGGCCAGAATAATATTGGCCACATTACCCTTTGAGGTCGGATTGGTCTATGAAATATGACGCCAGCACCATATATACTTGACCTTCACATTTGTTATAGGTTGAAAGACAAGTAGTGGCAGCATTTGTTTCCGTTTAGTACCTCTGACATCACCCTAGTCTCGATAAATGAGTGCAGGTAAAGGAAGCTGGTTAAAAACCCCATGTTATTATGTTGTAATCTAATATACATGAAGGCCTAAAACCTCACACGCCTGTGGTAGTATCCACAATGAGATTAACTTTACCTGGTTTGATTCTTTAGAATTATTGAGATATATATATATATATATATATATATATATATATATATATATATATATATATATATATATATATATATATGACTAGTAGTAAATTAAAGGCTTTTAGAAAGACTTTTTTAAAGACAAATTAAAGACTTAAAGAAAAAATTAGTAGTAAATTAAAGAACCCCTTTTCACATGCTTATGTTGTGTTTAGATTGAACAGTGAGCTGGAGAGAGAGTACAAGAAAAAGTCCAAGCAGCACACTATAACAGATGCCAAAGGTCACATATATCTGATCGATTTTTCTGCTATGAAAGAATTCAGATTAGACAGTAGTGGTCAACCACATGGACATGGACTTAACGTCAGGAGATATGATCGTACTAGAGGTGAGAATAATGTCTGACTCACAAATTTATTGTAATTGTACAGAACACAGTTGAATGTTGAAGGCTCATTTATTATTCTTGTTGTTTGTTTTGCTTTGTGATATATGTAGAGGTTTATAATGGATTGGTAATATGTTTTATAGGTGCGGCTGTGAATGTGCAGGAATAATGGCAGGGATTAAAAACAATATTGATCTGTCCTCCCAGGTTGAGCCAGCCTAAAGTGAGTGTAGAAAACGTTCTAGGAAGTAAAGGCAGGCGGTGTGATATATCAGTCATCAAGTGCCAATTATTCTATAAAGTATGGGGTTATCACCATATATTCAATCACCTCAAGACATGGAAAAGCTCCTTTATAGGTTTTATTTAAAAAAATTATGGCAGAGTGGCTTGGAGGTGTAAGCCCACTTCTAGCTCTAGCACAGCTGATGCAGTTCATGGTATGGATGTTCTCAAAATATAAAGGTTGTTTGTTTACTCTTGATTCTGGTGTAATGTATCAGACATAGTCTTTCTAGTGAAGCCAGAAAACTTGCACAATCCATGTGCTCATTTCACACCTTATAAAATTCCAATGGTGGTTGGCAATTAAAAAGAAGATTTATAGTGTGTGTGATCCTGTTACTTTTTGATCCTTGTCAGTGGTACAGAGTTCACACACTGTATGGGAATTCTTGTGGTGTGGAAACTGGAGCACTTTTGAGTTGTCCATTCGCAATGAAAGTGATCTTTTGAAAATCAAGCTAAGGTTCACAATTTATGAAAACTGTCTGTTCTTGCCACAAGGAGCCACACCGGAATTATGGGTTTAAAATAGATTTTATTAAAAAAATTTTTGGTAGAGTGGCTTAAAGATACAACAGCTGCATCTAACTTTATCAGAAATAGTGCTGTTGTTTGTCCATCAAGAATGATGATGACCATTCATTTCATCCAGTGGGGTTGAAGGTGTGGAGCCGTGGGTTCTAAGATGGCTGATAAGGCCTATTTTGGCTCGAAATGTTCTTTGACAATGTGGACAAAGAATGCTTGACGTCTCTGGAGGAGGATTTCCTGCAGTGGTTTTTCTGTCCTGCCTTTTCTTCACAGCTCTTGCAGTCCTGGTTGCCTCACATATGACTGCACCTTTGCGCAATGATCCACGCCACGAATTTCGGTCTCTGGCTGCAGCCTCCCAGGTGTCATGATGAATTCCAAAAGCATTAAGTGAAATTTTCAGAGTGTCTTTAAAACGTTTCCTCTGGCCACCTTGGGAGCGTTTACCACAACTGCAGTTCGCTGTAAAAAATTCGTTTAGGGAGCCTGTGATCTGGCATGCGAGTCAAGTGACCAGCCCAGTGAATCTGATTCTTCATCAGTAGAGTGTGGATACTGGGCATGGATGCTCTTTCTAGGACTTCAGTGTCTGGAATCTTGTCTTGCCATTTAATCTTCAGTAGCTTCCTTAGGCAGACTGTGTGGAAGTGGTTTAATTTCCTAGCGTGTCGCTGATAAACAGTCCAGGTTTCACAAGCATATAGCAGTGTGGATAATACAACTGCTTTGTAGACTTTTAGCTTTGTTTGCAGGCTTATTCCAGTTCTGTCCCATACATTCTTGTACAGTCTGCCAAAGGCTGCACTGGCCTTGGAGATTCTTGCATTCACTTCGTCATCGATTGTGGCAGCTTGTGACAGGGTGCTGCCAAGATAGGTAAATTTGTCCACAACACTTAGTCTATGATCATTCACTTTGATATTCGGCACAGTGTGATTATTCCCTGGAGCTGGCTGGTACCTAACTACAGTCTTCTCCAAGTTGATATTGAGCCCAAAGTTGGCACAGGCATGTGAGAAAGCTGAAACATTATGTTGCATGTCCGCCTCTGAGTTGGCGTATAGAGCGCAATCATCAGCAAACAGGAGCTCTCTGACGGTGCCGCTGTTAATTTTGGTTTTAGCTTTCAGCCTTCTGAGATTGAATAACTTTCCATCCATACGGTAGTTGATGTCTATTCCAATGTCGTCGTTCTCGAAGGCATTCATCAACATGGCTGAAAACATGAGGCTGAACAGTGTTGGTGCCAGGACACATCCTTGCTTCACTCCATTGGTGACAGGAAAGGGTTCAGACTGCTCACCATTTTCCTGTACTCTTGCCTGCATGCCGTCATGAAATAGCCGCACTATTTGGACAAACTTTCGTGGACAGCCATATTGTGCCATAATCTTCCACAGTCCTTCTCTGCTGACTGTATCAAAAGCCTTGGTAAGGTCAATGAAAGTGGAGAACATTTCGCAGTTCTGTTCCTGACATTTCTCTTGCAGCTGCCTTGCAGCGAAAATCATGTCAACAGTTCCACGTTCTTTTCTGAAGCCACATTGACTCTCAGGAAGAAGACCTTGATCGAGATGGGCTGTGAGGCGATTGAGAAGAATTCTGGCGAGTATCTTCCCTGCAATTGAAAGCAAGGAGATGCCTCGGTGGTTGTCACAGGATTGGCGGTTTCCTTTACGTTTGTAAAGGTGGACTATTGACGCGTCCTTAAAATCTTGTGGCATGGTCTCTCAGAAATAGTGCTAATCACAGTGTGAATAATGTACATCTTTACAAAAATAGTAAAGTGTGCTTTACTACACTTTTATTTTAGGTTAGTGGATCAGACATCTCTAGTCTTCTGTATAAGCATTTAAAAAAATAGCAGGATCGTCATGAACATTTCAGATATTAAAATATTCAGTTGGCATTTGGAAATCAGAAAGAGCAGGTCGAATAGGTCTCTGCCCTGGCTACATTTCAAATGAGAAAATCTGCACTAAAACAAATATTTATAGTATTTTTCTCCTGTTATACATACTTTTAGATCCTTGCTAATGGTATGCAGTTCACGCAATGTGCTGAGATTTTCCAGGTGTGAGATGATCTATGTGAGGAAATTTGAGCACTACTGAAGTTATCCATGTGCAGTAATAAGATCTTTATTGAAAATAAAAATAAAAATGACAGTTTATAATGTATGAAAATATACGTTTTTTCTGCGAAGAGCCACACTTAAAACTAAACTCTGGGATACAAACCAGGATCTGTGACAGACAGCAGATGTACTTGAGAAAATAGATGTGGACATCTGCAGCAAGAATCCATGGAATGCAGATGAAGTAAAGTGAAAAATTAAAGTGATATAGTTAAAGTTGAAAATGTCCCAAAATCTGTATTTAACTGGCACACTTTAGAATTCCTGTCTCATTATCTGCTTATGCTGATTTTTTTGTTGTTGCCTATGGAAATTTGTTAGCAATTAGTAAATCAATTAAAAAAACAAAACAGAAAATGGAATTGGTCAGCTTTACAAGAACATAATTGCAAGTGACAGGATGAACCTTGCAGCTAGAAAGCCTTCATCAGCATACAGAAACAGACAAAAACTGATACAACTGCATTAAACAAAATTACAAGAAAGCTTAGGTTCTGAAGTTTTCTAAATCCTATAGCAGAAAAAGTGACACAGTGAGGAAAATGTATGCTTTCTGACTGTGTCATTACCTATTACCTGTCAGATGCTTTTGTGTAGCCTTGGAAGCATAAGTAACATGTAAAGATAATTCCACAGCAGATACTACTATTGGGGTATGTGAAGTGTTAGACCTTCACATATTCTAGACCAGACATAGATGGGTGGCCAAGTTCTTTTCTCATCATCTTTTTTTTTTCCAGATGATTCCCAGAGAATTCTAAGAATTGTCTGGTACCCATTTTAATTAAGCTGTGCTGTGCTGGTCAGAAAGAACAGTCTTGTCTCTGCTGGGGATTGACTAAGAACCACTGTCTTAACAGGTTAGCACACTAACCTAACCACTATGCCACCACAGCTTCTGTGAAACAAGTACAGATATGTTATAACTTCTGCCATTAAATCTAATAAGATCCTGACAATGCGTACGCCATTTATATATTTATAGAAGGTGAACCACTTCCTAAAGGATGGGAACATATGAAAGGCAGTGAAAATTTAAAATTGGTGACACTGCAAGCTGGGAGTCCAGAGTTTAAAGCAGCAGAACAACGTTTTATCCAGGGTGGAGCAAATGTGCCGATAAAAAAGGTATGTGATTGTGACAGTGTTGTAAACACTTAATTCTGATAGAACATTAGAATAGTATCATACCTAAAATAGTACAGTGTACAGTACAATTTATTCAACTAACCATTTGAGGGGTTGGCATAATGCAGCATTGACAGGACTAGCTTATAATTGCGGTTGACCACCAGTTTTGCACTGCAACTCCAGTAATTAGATACAAAACAACCACTGTCCGCAGTCCAACAGTGAAAGAAACTGTATATGCCAAATTTAACCGTTTCAAAAATAAAAGGGTGCTAGAACGTACCCAGTTGGACAGATAATAATAAACAAAGAATATTCAGGTAAACCAGAAATACCCAAGGTCAGATGATTATCCACTTCCGCAACAACAACAAAAATCCACCTGCTGGAATGGCCATGTGATTAATAGAGACAGTGCTTTTTATGTATTGTTTAACAGACAAAATGATTGAATCTGAAGATATACTGAATCACATTCATTTGTGATCCATATGGCCAAGCCATTTTTGTGTAAACAAAAAGACATAATAGTCAGTTTAAGATTACACTGTAGACATTTTAAATTACTTTAGGAATATGTGTGTGGTATAGTTTAGCATGAAGGATTGATTGTTTTGCTTCGTTTTATATTGAGGGAATAAAGGCAAAGGAGAAAATGATTGCAGATAAGTCACATACTAAGCGTGCAAGACGTAAGATGGTGCATGATGGTGAAAATGACCATGTTATCAGTTATCAGTTGGGGTAGCTTCATTGCACTCCGGTCAGGTCCATAGGTGCTCAGATCCTCCCCCCCAGCATATGCATCAGTGTCCGGAGGCTAATAGTGCCAGTTCTGTGTTGGTTGACGAGGCCCCTTGTTTTCCCGATGTACCTCTCGTGTCTGGCTGTGCCAAATCTTACTCCCAAGTCTCTCATCCTGGACAACGAAGTGGATTCACTGATGTCAAAGTCCAAAGTTCTCGACATCTCTTTAAGGCTGTTAATAACATTGGCGTGATCCATGGACTGGCCATCTGCAGGGGATGCAGAGCCAGCCAGTTTATCAGCTTGTTCATTTCTCTCGACTCCCACATGTCCCGGAATGAAGATGAAGGTGACCTTACGGACAACAGACTTCCACAGCGAATCATGCATCCACTGTGGACGAACATTTACAGCGCAGAATTGGCCTTATAAGTCACATTCGCTACCGCCATGAATTGTAGTTATTATGCCTCTTTTGAAGCATAACGTTTCAAACTATCGTCTGGCAAGGTGCCAGTATATTGAGGGTGCTTTTGCAGTAGGCACATGACAAGATGCAGCGAAATATGCCAGGCAATAAATTGTGCAGCCTAATATTTGTGTCTTCATTATTCAAATTCACAATGGGAAAACATTATTGTGGACAGTACATTGTGTCATTGTTTAGCATAAATTGTAACATCAGAAGTTGGTGGGAAAAGACGTTTCTAGAACAAGATGTTTGTGGCCTGAGATGAATGAAAAGAAGAATCACCTGAAAAAAAGTGTAAATGCAGTTTTCAAACATAGAAAACCAACATGCTTATTTATGAACACCAGTTACAAAGGGAAAGAAAGAAAATCAACGTATACATGAAGTTAATGTAGCAAAGCCAACAATTAAAGTTAGTAGATGGTATAGATTTAAATTGCACGGTTGCAGACTTCATGATCAAAAGAAAATAAATGTTCAAAATTGGTTCACTTCTTCTTCTTCTTCTTTCGTTCGCTTGAAATATGTCTATAGCTGCAATGTTGTCTCTTGTATGAATCTAACAGTCGTTTTTAGTTCACTCAGCGGTCCATAGAGTTTATCTTCCACTGTTGTCTCTCTAGCCCAGAAGGTTCGCCTAGATATGGTGTAGTTTGGGCAGCCTTGGAGTATGTGCTCTGCTGTTTGTGACGCCAAACCACATGTGCACATTGCTGTGTCACCAATCATTGGTTCACTAACTAAGTACTCTCCATTGTTTTCTTTTATTCTGGCACCATAAGCCAACACACATGTTTTGTATTACCCGTTGATTACGTTTACAGTGATTAAAATAAAACCATTTGTAGCATTGTTGTATTTTTTTGGCTTCCAAGCTTAACTTATTATTTTTCAGTGGCCTCGCTGGCCTTAGTTGCTTTACTTTTACTTTATTTATACCTATTGTTAATCATGCAAATACTTCATCCAACATTCTAAAATATTTCAGTAGATCAGTCACATAGTTGTCTGTTTTTTTCTAATGGTTCCCGCCTCTCTGACCTGTATTTAACTCTTACTTTTTGTCCTCTCACATTGTTTTAAAATATAAAATGTTATTTAGGTATTTATCTTCTTGTATAACCTTCTTTACTATAGAAATATGTCCTGATATTCCTTTGTGTCCATAATTTCTGTCTCCTAGTGTTTTGTTGGCATCTGTGGCTTAGGGATAGAGAACACAGTTAATCACTCCCGACATGCCAGGTTCGAAGTCAGCCACAGACGATTTAGGAGCAGATTGCTTTGTGTTGATTTTCTCAATGGTATTAGTGTTAGTTGTTCAGAAAGCAGTGGCAAGTTACTGAACGTAAAATTGCCTAAAACACCACACACCAATAAATGCTGGGGTTAATTGCAAATCCTTTAAAGGACATGCAACTAACTTCAGCACCATGTCACAACAAACAACATGCACGCATGCAATCATGTTTCACTATGTCACACAATCATACATGCACACATGCAGTCATGTTTCACTATGTCACACAATCATACATGCACACATGCAATCATGTTTCACTATGTCACACAATCACCAGAATCATGGATCAGCTATGTGCTCCTGTCTCCATTATGCCATGTGGCCAAACCATCCAGATATTTATCTGTGTGCCTTCCCCTTGTTCTTTTCCCCTCAATCTTGATAGCTGTCACTACGTTTTCTAGTTTATTTCTTCTCATAACATGCCAAAAATCTTTGACTGTCTATGTCTAATGTCTCTAATCAGTTTACAGTTTTCTTTATTTCTTGTAGGACTTGCTCGTTGGTTTTTCTGTCTGTCCATGATATTTGCATTTTCCTCAGAAACCACATCTTCACTCTCATCAGATGTTTCTCAGCTTGTCTGCCTATTGTCCACGTTTCAGATTAATAAAACAGTACAGGTTCTATATAGCACGTCAGCACTCTTTTTCTCATTACACTTGACGTCGTTTTATTGATCAGTATGTTTTCCATCTTGCAAAAGGCTACCTTTGTAATACAATTAATACAACATTTTCTATTGTAATATGTACTTGTGTTACAAATACTTGTTAGGAATGTTAATGCTCTTTCCCTCATTGTAAATATAACGGACCACACTGATAACACCAATGATTAATATAATAATAAAAACACTGCTATTTAAGCTTGCTTACTATAACCTAGAGGTTGCTAACATGTATAGTAACCTTGTTATAAAAATAGTAATGAAGATAGCATTTTTCAAATCCTGCAGATTCAGAGGGTACAGAATAAATCACTTTATCAACAATTCAAGGCAAAGAAACGGGAGATGGACCATCGCAATCCTAAGGGACATGAAAATGAAAAAAGATTATTCCATGGCACTGACGTAGGATCTGTGACAGCAATAAATGAAAATGGTTTCAATCGCAGTTACTGTGGAAAAAATGGTATGGTTTGTCTATTCATACATTATTTCATGATAGTACTTTCTTATTCTTTTTACTTATTGCTTTCTTCATCTTGCTTTGTCAGACTTAACTGCAGAAACAATCTTTTTTAACTTTGTACTTTTATCAACATCTGTGGCTCAGAGGCACTTAATCCAGTTTCACAATTTCCTGACATACCAAGTTGGGGGTTCAAAATCAGCCACAATTTATTTCGATGGTATGAGCGTTGGATCAGTTAGAAAGCAATGGCAAACTGTTGAACATAAAAATTGCTTAGTAAATCACAAACAGCTAAAATTTCTGGGGTTGATTGCAACGTCCTGTAAAGGACATACAACTGACTGTAACTTTAAACTTGCTACAGTTTTCAGTACTGAGTTGATTATCTTGGGTTCCACATTATCCTTCCATTATCTTCCTGGTCACTTCTTTAGTTTTAAGTCTGAAGTTAGCCATGTCTGTCACAAACTGATATGGAGAAATTGAAAATGGTTGTTAGCAATGTTTTAACATGTAATTCGATGGCACCATCATTCAGATTTACAATTAGCTTTAGCAGCAGATAATTAGGTATCACATGCATAAAGTAGATACATAATGGTGACTGTGCTCACAGAGTCTTCCCAAACACAAAATTAATGAGTCTGTTGTTCGAAAACCTCTCTCAGTATACAAAGGAGAAGACATGCTGAACAGATTTGTTACGCTGACAAGGACTTTGGTCAAAACTTTCATTTTTGTACTTGTTTATGTCATTCATTTTGTCGTTTCCTAGTCACATTTCACGTTAATTTCTACATGAATGTTATCTGTTCCTGTAACTTTATCTTATTTCATTTTCTTGGTAGCACTTACTACCTCATCTGTCCATATTATATTATTCTTACAGTTAATGCGGTGGGATGCAGGTGATCACGAATGTTCACAGCCTTCTGTCTATTGTGCTGCCAATCATTTCTGATACCAATGTTGCTCCATGCCATGATGTCAAACTGTCCAGCATCTTCTCTCTTAGGTCTCCCCCTGCTTCTCCTTTCCTTCAATTTCGCTATTGTGATGACACACTCCAGCTTTTCTATTCTCATGACATGCGAAAAGAAATGCGGACTGTCTTCTTCTGATGCAAGAAACCAGTTCTCTTTCTGAGTTAACTTCTCTCAAGATATCTTCTTTGCTCTTTCTATCTGTCTACATGTTGTTCTCATAGTAATTAACACCTGCTTATAATAAATGCTAAAGATAACTGCCGCTTTCATAACAATAAAGGTGTTCCCCCCCCCCCCCCCCCCCCCCTTTTCCTGAAAATAATAATGCACACGCACTTAAAAAAAAAACAACACCACAAACCCCTTGCAGCCTGTTTGTGCAAGCGCCCGCATAAAAAAAAAAGAGAGAGAGAGAGAGAGATTGCATTAAACGAATATTTCTGTTTTATCTCACAAATGAACAAATTAGACCATCATATCTTAAATGTAAACATTAGTAAATTAGTAAATGTATTTAAATATATAAAATTAAAACTTATATACGATTCTGTGTGTGGGTGTGTGCGCATGCGCGCGGAAAGTTATGCTGTACAAAATATGTTTAAATCAGTATGTGATTTGTGGAATGAGATTAATTTAGAGACTCAATCTTTTGAGATGATTATTATTTGTCTTATGTTGTGTCTTGTTTTGTTTTTCAGCCACAGTATATGGCAATGGAGTGTATTTTGCTGTCCAATCATCATACTCTGTGAACTATGCCAAACCATCCCCTCAAGGTGAACGTTTCATGTACATTGCTCGTGTCTTGACAGGACAATCAACTCCCAGCTCATCAGGCATGAGTTACCTCCCCAATAAGCCAGGGACCAACAACCCTTATGATTCCGGCACTGCTGGTAATATATTCATTATCTTTCATGATACTCAGGCTTATCCAGAGTACCTAATTACCTTTTGAGGTGCCTTTATTAATATATATATATATATATATATATATATATATATATATATATATATATATATATATATATATATATATATAAGTGTAATTCTGGGGATCAGAATTAGTGTTAGTGAGTCAGTAAACAGTTAAATGCAACAAAAATTATATTATTACCATAATAGCAAAAGAGGTAGAAAGTATCAAGATATAAATGGAAAGATAACATCAAGATATATCAGGATACTATCTAACAATAGAGGCTCAGGACATAATCTGCTGGATAGTCAATGCCACCAACCATTGTTTATAGAGATGAAAATGATGCTATAGTTAAATTTTAAAGATAAAATGTTCTGCTGTCACATTAGCAGTGTTGACTTATGTTTTGATCATTATAGCTCGTGTTTAACCCTTCATTCAGCAGTAACCTATAGTGGTATCTGTATTTTTGTCTTCAATGCTTTGTTTTACTTTTTAGTAGTGTAATTTTTTTCTAATATCAGACACAGAGTAGTTACAAAGATGTAACAATGGATTATTGGCAAGTGCTGAGTAGTCATTTTATTTGCAGCAGTGATGATAAAATTACATTTTCTACATTTGTATCATTCCTTTCTTATATACATAGAGTGTATGTATGCATATAATAAATATATAAAATTAAGAGCCATACCAACTGGCATGAGCGATCATGCTTCACCGCATCTTGGATCTCCAGCAGCATGTTTCAATTCATGTACTATCACCTTGGCAAAGTGATCAAGCTGTCTACCTTGCGCAATGAAGGTCATGGGTTTATTTTCAGATGGCAAGTTCAGACCACGAATGCAATTTTTCTGGAGCTACATAGTTGGTGCTTTCTATGATGCTTTTGGCAGCTGGCATGTCTTTTTGTGGATAGAGACCAAGCCAGATGTGTTATATACTGGTGTAACAAAGTGATTCTCTGGCCTTAACCTTTGTACAATTAATGTTCATTACTTTGATATTACCATTATTTCCTATTTGTTGTTATTATACAGTGAGCATATAATGAGATATAAATAGGAAATATACCAGGGATTGCATTATGCTGATGACATCCTCATGAGAGCAACAAGTCAGAGGTAATTTTAAGAAAATATAGAGTGATTTAGAAAGTGTAAAAAATGGACCTCAACTTGAATAATAGAAAGACAGAAATAATGGTAATATAAAAGAAACAGATCATGCCTTAATGTACTGTTTGGGGCTAGTATAGAAATTCAAGTGTCTAGGCACATACATGCACTATTGAAATATTTTCTTATTATAAAGAAAACATATATTCTACTGGTTGTTCTCAAATCATTTATATTTAGAAAAAAGCATGTTCTGTTCACCGTGACTTGTTTTATTTTAAAGAAGTTTTTACAATGTTAATTTACACACTGTTTCTTTAACATGTGCTCATTTGTAAAAATTATATATCAATATAACCCGCCTCATGCAGTTTAAATTTATGGTGTTAGGTATTTTCTTCTTAATGATACATGTTTTTGATTGAATAATTAAATAATATTTGTTGTAAATGTTTGTTGCCTCAATTTTGCTAGTAAATATTGGCTGTTAATCATGAATTACCTGTATTTAGACGTATTGTCTGTAAATCATGAATTACATGTATTTACGAGGGTGAATCAATAAGTAAGTCACACAGTTCTGTGGGATGGCAGGTAAATGTAATTGGTGTTTTCTACAGGTGTCATTAGGTGACAGCAACATCAAACTTTATATTTCCGTTCATCAGGTGTCTCATGCGCAGTGCATAAACATAATGGCGACTATACTTACAGAGCGTACAACCAAAGAGCAACGTGCTGTTATGCGTTTTTTATGGGCAAAAGGACTGCCTGCAAAGGGCCTTCATAAGGAAATGCTTCCTGTTTATGCAGACAGATGTTTGTCCCGTAAACTGGTGCATAGCTGGGTACAAAAATTTTCTCAAGGATGCTCTAAAATTGTTGATGAAATCCGATCTGGTCGTCCTGTTGAGATTGTAACAGAAGCATCCATGCAGCGGGTGGAGGAGTGCTTTTAACCAATTTCAAGAAGAAAGGTGACAATGTGAATTCTGAATCATACTGTGAAGTTCTATCTGCTTCATGATGCAATTCGAAAAAAATGTCCACGACTGCTGACTAGAGGAGTGTTGCTTCTTCATGACAATGCCAGACCACATACGGCTCAATTAACTCAGGAGAAAATTAACCAACTAAGATGGGAAGTTCTGGAACATTCACCTTACAGCCCCGACTTAGCCCCTAGCGATTTCCATCTTTTTGGTCCACTGATCGTGAATGACGCCGAAGTTAAATGTGAAGTGAAAACATGGTTTAGAAAACAGAGCACTCAGATATATGCAGCTAGTTTGGGAGGACTGATAAAACAATGGGATAAGTGCATCAATGTTGGTGGAAACTATGTTGAGAAATATAGGGACAATGTATGTATAAAAATAAACTGGTTTAAAGTTGTTATCATATTTAGTTATTTTTCTACAGCCATTTATGACTTACTTATAGTCTTCCCCTCGTAGAAGACTTATTCTCTTCTGCAACTGAATGATACCAGACGGTACCTGTTTATTATTTAAGCATAATATGTTGTATTCTCTCATTTAAATATGTTGGTAACTTCTCCCCACAAAAGCCAAGATGATTACGAGTTCAAGTATGTTCATTATGTTCCTCCACTTCCAAGTCAGTAAATAACTTTTTTTTTTCACTAGTAAGTAAAGGGCCCTTTTCCACACCTTTAAAGTGCATTTAGCTTGTAGTGCTAGACCCTTATTTTTATCATCCAAATGGCACTTCGTAGGTGATGGCAGTATCATGTAAGCTGCCTTTACTTCCCAAGACAATTCATAGTACCCATTTTATGCTGGGAGCCCAGGCCAATTTTGAAATCCACCATAACATGGATTTGAACCTGTAATCACTGGGGCAGCATGCGAGTTTCTAGCCCCTATGTTACCACAGCTCCTGTTCTATCACTAAGATAATGTGAATGTAAAGACACTGCTGACTCATGCAGGAACAATGAACCTGAAGAAGAGAGCAGGAAAACTCTGGAAACCTCACTGTATTGACTGATTTCATTGTAACGGCATTGGGGACGCATCATCTTGACATGATGTGGGCTAGATCAGTGGCTATGGTGTCCGCTGTGGCTCAAGCAGACCAGGTTCATCTCACACTGATAACCGTTTGAATTTTTACAAAATATGAAAAAGAATAGTATACTCCTTGGTAGCATGCAGGCTGGATGCTCGCCTGGTCATGGGTTTCAGTCTTCATCGGGGCAGATTTTTTAAATTGACCTGAGCTCCCAGGTAGACCAAGCCTAAAATGGGTGCCAGGAAACGTCTAAATAAGGTCAAGATGGCTGATGTGATACTAACCACATTACCCATATATCGCTGATTGATCTATAACAATATGGGTCTAGCACCATATGCCCAATTTACAGAAAGCATGCACAAATGTCTGTAGTAGTGAATTAGATGCTTTTCCTTCTCAGATAAGGGTGGTGGGGGAGGAGGGAAACATATAGGACCTGTGTGCATTAAAAATATCTCAACAGTTAAAAGCTGGAAAGAACAGGTCGAATAGGCTGCTGCCCAGGCACAATTTTTTTTATTAGAATAGCTACCCACAAATCAGTTTGTATGTGATTCCATTATTCACTTATATGGATCCTTGTTGGTGCTAAAGAGCTCATTCACTGTGCTGAGATTCTCCTAGTGTGATCTATGGGAGGAGACAGCAGCACTTACGGAAATATCCGTGTGTGATCTATGGGAGGAGACTGCAGCACTCACACAGATATCCATGTGCAATGAAAGTAATCCTTTACAAACCAACCAAATGAAACCATCATCTTTACATATATAATGTAACAGTTACAGTGAAAACTGTAATGTAAACACATTTGCTTGTATTCAATACATTACTTTCAGTAATCTACTTACTATTTGCTGTTGATTTTGTTATAACATTGTTGCATATTTGTTATAATGTGATAATTCTATTATTATTATTCCTCTTCTGCCATTTGCCGGTCTCTCTGGCCTAGGGGTTAGCAACTTTCTCCGTAATCCCTTATACTCTCTTGAGTGACGTGATGACCGCAAGAATCGGTAGCGGTTCCAACCGCATCTGTAACTTACGAGGTATGTGAGCCGGTTGCTCAGAAAGCAATGACAAACTACTGAGCGTTTATTGCCAAGAAATCAACAATCAGCTGAAAGATGCTGATGTTGATGTCCTTCTGCCATTTATCCCCCATTGGAACATAGGCGCTCGACCAATTCAAAACAAGCCATCCTATCTTTTGCTTTCTCCTGCAGCAACCTCCCTGCTCTCCTCATATTATTCATCTGCCTATTTCTTTTTACTGTGGGATCCAGAGGAAGTAATACTATTAACAGGTTTTCTCAGTGGGTGTTCTATCTATATCTAATGCCGTCTTTTTCTCACTTCTTGATTCATAGGAAGTTTAGTTCTCTTCATGAACTCCATATTGGTGATCTGTCATGCCATTTTAGTCTGTGACAGGCATCAAACCAATCGGTGAACTAGGGTATACCTACCTAGCATGTGAAGACAGGGTTCAGCAGACTGCGTGGATGAAATCATTGATAATTCAACGGGCAAGACAGCATTTACCTGCAAAGAGTTGTGAAACGTAATGAGCACGGCAAAGCACGTAGAACGCCCTGGTCATCCACTGCACCTGTATTCGCCTCCAGTAGTCTTGACGTGTCTTGCCACTATATTCAGACTGACTCAGGCGAGAGAATGTGGTTGACGAATTGCGCAACTCCTCCTCACTTTCACCCAATTCATTGCGCAAGTCATTCATTCTTCATTCATTCTTAGTCTGTATAAGATTACTGATGCTTTATTAATTTCGATAACGTAAGTCCTCTTTTAATTTAATTTAGATTTTGTTTACTGAAGTACATACATGCAAGCACACATTCATGCATAAATACTTGTGTATACACATACATTACAATCAATGCGCAACCACCTGTTATTCACACGATGTGTAATAATGAAAAAGTAGACTAAAGGCTATTAAAATGAATAATCATTGGGGGCAATAGCAAGGAGGAATTAGATCAAGCATACTGGACATGAATAATTAGTATGCACATTTTCCCCTTTCTACTGAGGCAGACTGAGCACCAGTGGGTTTCCATGGAGCACAGAAACATCAGTTTCTATTAATGGTAATGTGTGTTGTTCTATATATCTGTGTATGTGATGTGTGCATGTACATATCATGCAACATGAGTCGAAGGCACTACTTATCCTGTAGTTTAAATTCTTATCATTGGGTACAACACAAAATACTCTGAGAGAGAGAGAGTATATATATATCCGGTCGTCCAGGCCAAGAGGTTAACGACATTGTTCGTAATCCCGTATATCTACGTGGGGAAAACAGCAGATGCGAGAATCGACAGCGGTTCATGCAGCGCTGGTAACTTACGTGGGTAAGTTAGCCAGTTGTTCAGACAGCAATGGCAAACTATTGAACGTAAAACTTGCCTAGTACATCAACAGCAGCTGAAAAATGCTGGTGTTGACTGCAACATCCTGTAAGGGATATGCAACATTATATTTATATATATATATATCCATTGCCTTGCCGACTGGTGTGTGCGATCACACTTCTCCACAAATTGCGATCTCTGACAGCATGGATCTATTTGTGTGTTGACTCCCTTCCGTAATATTCTCATGCTGTCTTCCTCTATCTCTGTTTTCCATAAATCTTTCTGGTTGTACAACATGTTCCAGTTTTTGACTTCTCATAATATCACCAAAACATTATAACTGTTTCTTTCTGATGTTTGTGATACTTTTTCTTTGCGACTTAACTTCCCTCAAAATGTCTGACATTGCTAATTTTGGTTGTCCAATTAATTTTCAGCATTTTTCTATAAAACCATATCTCCAAGGCTCATAGGGAATATTTTGCCTGTTTACTAATTGTCTGGTATAGCATATCGGTCAGTCCTGCCGGCGTAGCTTGAAAACTCATCGGTAGGCGTCCAGTGGTTTTGCATGTATCATCGAGTACCGGGAGGGGATGCTTTAGCGATGCTACTCTTGGCCTGCGTGTGCGCTGAATAGTCCGTCTGTCCGAATAGATATCTGGTTGATCCTGCCAGTAGTCATATGCTTGTCTCAAAGATTAAGCCATGCGTTCTAAGTTCACACTAGTCTCACAGTGAAACCGCGAATGGCTCATTAAATCAGTCGAGGTTCCGTAGATGACACGATCCTACTTGGATAACTGGCAATTCTAGAAATAATACATGCTTACCAAGCTCCGACCCTCGCGGAAAGAGCGCTTTTATTAGTTCAAAAGCAATCGTTGTTGCCCTTCGCGGAGCGCGGCGTTCCCACTGGTGACCCTGGATAACTATGTGCTGATTGCATGGCCTTACGTGCCGGCAACACATCTTTCAAATGTCTGCCCTATGAAATGTCGATGGTACGTGACATGCCTACCATGTTTGTAATGGGTAACGGGGTATGAGGGTTTGATTCTGGAGAGGGAGCATGATAAATGGGTACCACATCCAAGGAAGGCAGCAGGCGCACAACTTGCCCACTCCTGGCACGGGTAGTTAGTGACGAAAAATAACAGTATGGGACTCTATTGGGGCCCCGTAATTGGAATGGATGTGACATGGTGGTAGTAGCAAATATACAAGGGTTAAGTAGGTAAGGAACCTACGTCTGGTTTAGCAAACCGGTAGGGAATTTACTTGATTCTACTATCTCTGCTCAAGATTCAAGGAGGAAATTGGAGGAAAGGCGCTAGTCACAGGCGCGAAACTTAAATCACCCCTCCCCACGACGCCTAACAGCAAAAGTGGAAGAAACAACAACTACTAATTGTCTAGGATTCGCAGCCTAATCTTAAAATTGGATATATGTAACATGCGAGAACTCATGTTAAAGTATATATATATATATATATATATATATATATATATATATATATATATATATATATATATATATATATGGCTCACTTCATTATGTGTAATATTAGGCATCATCATTGTTATCATATGTAATATTAGGCGTCATCATTGTTATCATGTGCTATGCCATTCATTTCTGGGTGTCCATGGGACGCTATCTCACACGATCACCATTCTTGGATCAGGTCCGTGTCTTTGTCCTGATTATGCCGTGTGGCCAAGGCATCCAGGTATTTGTCTCTTTGTCATTGCCCTGCTCGTTTCCCATCAAATTTGTCATTTGCTACTAAATTTTCAAAGTTACTTTTCCTTGTAATGTACCCAAGAAAACTTGACAGTTTATGTCTAATTATGACCATAAAAAATATTCCTGTAATGTTTAGTATTATATTTTGTCAGTTTTGTTGCTATTTGCCAGCACAGTTTGAGATATTTCCCTAAATATATGTCACAGATGAAAGTAAAACATTAAATATGTGCAATTTTCAAATTTTCAATTTTATGGATTTATTGTGTGTATGTGTGCATGCAGATGTGCCTTGAGCACATGCATACATGTGTGTGTACATGGGTGCATGTTTTGTTTTCTTCTTCAGACTGACAATATGGTCAAAATTCTGCAGGTCAAAATGTTTATTATAAAATCTTGTGGTTGTTTATTGGTTGAGAAACCTGCACATGCAGCTCATCATCATCTCACCATGTTCCTCTTGAACATTGTGGTGTCGAGGTGAAAAGTAAACAGCAGGAGAGCGCCCACTTATGGGCTTCATGTATCATTATTCTCATGGACTTTGTTATTCCCTGCATCTATTGTTTCCATGGTCGGCCTCTTCCTCTGTTTCCCTCTGGTCTGTACATCATTGCTTGTTGTGGTATGCAGTTAGTTGGTAACCTTCTTGCATGGCCAAACCATTTAACTTGCTGCCTTCAAATAAAATCTAGCGCAGCTACAACCCCCACTTTAGTCCTGATTTCTTCATTTTTGATCTTATCTCTTCTTGATACATTGAGTATTCTTCTCAGGAATCTCATTTCTATTGTTATGTTTCTTTTCCCTGTTTCTGTCACTGTCCAGATTTGGCATTGGTAACAATACAGTCGGTAGGAAGATTGTGTCGTAAAGTGCTTTCTTAGTATTTGTTCTTTAGTATTGGTGCCATTTGTCCAATGAGTTGGTTTGCTTTATTGCATCTGTTTTCGATCTCGTCTTCTGATTTGCCATTTGATGATATTATACTTCTTAGGTACTTGAAACTCTTTACTTGTTTCAATGGATGTTTGTTAAGTTGAATTGTTGTTTTTTCTTCTTTAGTTATAGTTATTAACTGCCTGCACATTGTTAGCTATAAAACAGTTGCTGAACTTGATCTTATTGGTACTGTTTAAATAGCAATTTAATATTGTAATTTAGAAGCAGCAAAAGAAGGATTATCATAATATAGAAAATATAAATGACATCTTTGCTTTCTTTTTCGATGTGAGAAATAATTCCAGCTTTAGTGTGCAGAATTATATCCAAAATCAGGTAAGAACTCTTGGTAGATAGTCACACTATCCACCATGTTATTATAGCTCCTGATTTACAATCTCAGATTTAATTGCTCGTTACTAAATGTGAAAAGCAGGAGAAACACCTGAAGTTGTTGAGAAATGACCAAAGCTACCAATACCAGCTCACTAATTTATTAAGTGCTATAACTCTTTAATGCCCTGAGGATTTTGCAGCAGATTCGCAAGGGCAACAACAATCAAGGTAAGGAAAGCATGAGTATATTAGTTTCAAAGGGGCAACATACAATGATGCATAGTAAAATATCTAACCAGATTTCTCTAGTATGCTCAAACCAAATGTAGAAGATATAACACTCCATGCAATAGCTTGATACAAATGGACAGTGGCTGACCACACATGGTGTTTTGCTTGCGACAAAGAGATCAGCAGCTGGTGGTGTCGAACTCCAAAACCAAAAACGAGCTGGGAAGAAACATCATCTGTCAGCTGTGCAAGACACCTAATGGAGTAGTGGTCTCCATTAACAAAAACCCAAAAGACCACAGCACTAATGTAGAAGATGTCACAAAATGAGAAAGCCGACATCAAGCTACCCCACAGCATCACAGTATAAGCCACCCGACACCGCATGAAGAAACAATGCATCATCAAGCGAGTCAAGACCCATCTCATCAACGACCAGATCAGGGAGATACTGACGAGGGAGAACAGGAAACTCAAGATCACCGGTGCTGAGAGGATCAACGGCAAGAATAACATCTCCTCCACAGTCGTCATCGTAACATCGAAGGACAGAGTGAGACCCCAAGTCATTAGATGGGACAAGAGAGACCAAGTTCCAGAGCATTACATACCGAGAGTGCTACAGTGCTCTAAGTGCCAGAAAATTTGGCACGCCCATGCCACCTGCAAGAGTGAGATGGAGGTATATAGATACTGCTATAGACCCTATCCATACAGCCAGTGCCAGCAAGCAAAGATCGACAAGGACTTCAGGAGGCCTAACCCTAACAGAAAGTGCGCCAACTGCCTCAGCAACCCAAGACAGCAGGGAAGCCATGAAGATCGCCATCAAGTCCAACCTACCATATGAAGAGGCTAGGAGGCAGTACGAGGCAACCAATCGACTTACATAAAGTGACAAAAGCGCAACTGGAAAGCCAACTGAAGGACTTGCGATAACAGTTCAAAAGCATGGAGGAAGAAAAAGACAAGACACAAGAAACACATATAACGCCCATTTAGCGCGTCCTGGACGAACTGAACCAAGTTCAGCAGAAGATTGAGCAGGATGTCGCTTTAATGGCTGCTTTAAAGACTCATTGGCACCTTAGTAGTAGGAGACACGCAAACTAAGTATTATTTGTGGTGGCAACCACCGATTTTTTACTATATAAAAAGTCTACCACCGCAAGCGAAACGTCATATTTTACGACCACAATTTCAAAAAATTGGCGGGTGTTTTCTTGGGTCACTTCCGGTTGTCGTGATGACTACTTCCGGTCCATGGGTATTCCCTACCGACCACCTCGCCCACAGGTACCTCCGCTGGCCGCCTCCGACCGCTTCCGAGACCATTCAAAGACAGCGGCTCAAGCCCCATGTATGTGGAATACATATATAGATAAGTAGACCAACTAGTTTTCGGGCGCCTGGGTTCGAGTCCCAGTGTGTGGGTGTATGTGTGTGGTGCGGTGTGATCGAGCCTCAGTCATATTGATATCAAACCCCTTCGATGAGAAGATCGAAATCAATATGACAGAAAATGATTTATTCCATCTCTCGAGTTACCCCGAGTAGGTAAATTTTTTTTATTTTTTTTTGGTTTGACGGTCATCCCAGACAAGCTGGTTCCCCGCTTCCCCCTGTTTTTGGCGTGGACCCTTAGTCCCACTGTGAGTTATTGCCCACAGTGGTCCACCGGGCCCACATTTAAAGTGATGCTTATGTGAGGTTTTTTTTTTTTTTTTGATCTCCCGGCCCCCGACCAGACCAGGCGCACTACTGCGGGGGGCAGCAAATGCGTCTGATCTTAGCCAAGGGACAAAGAATGATCATCCCGGCCTCCGACCAGACCAAGCGCACTACTGGAGGCCAGCAAATACACTTGATCTTAGCCAAAAGGCCGAGAAGCGAGTAGGTCAAGTAATGACCGGATGAATAAAATTTCCACCATGATAGTTAATTCGGTAGAAGTCCCGACCCATGTATTACCATTAAGCGCTTGGTGAAAATCTGATTTAAAAATATACTAGACCCGCATACAATAATACTAAAAATTAGGCATTATAAAATAATACCGGTTAAATTTCTTGTATGTATAGCGGCGAGTAGTTATGTCAATACAAAACTACGATTCTCAATTAACAACAACGATAACGTGCTAAGATAATTATAAAAATATGTAATGTTATTAAACCCCACAGTTATACCCCTTAATTATAAACGTATGCCAAGGGAGACTATTCGTGGCTCTTGACTCACCCAGAATTGTTTCCCCTTTTGCATACTAACCTCCCCTTGAATGACCACGTACCTGCGCGCACAGGCAAAGATCACGCGCTGACCCATCACGCCCCGCGAGAAATACAATGGCCAGCGACCGTCATACGAGATTATCCGATATCGATCAACCAGAACGCCTAGGGAATTTTCAATTAACGTCAACGGACTTCAATGCTTATCACAGATAGAGATCAGACGACGTGATACAACCCGGGCTGTGAAGGGAATATTTGCGCAGAAAAATAAGCTATTCTAAAATATAGCTATACGAAGGCGATACACAAATGGTATGAAATATTAAATTTAAATAGATATGTATGTATTTATGTATTTATATATGTATGTAGTTCTATAACTGTATGTAGGTTGTCCCAGTGGGTAACGTACTTGCCTTGATGACTTGGTCACGCGGGATATGTGTCTGTGTGTGTATGTATATGCATGTATGTGTGTGCGTGTGTGTGCGCACACGGGTGTGCTATCAATTACAGGACATCACAGTCAGTCCCAACATTATGTGGAGCGTTGTGTTTGCTGGGTAAGATTGCTGCTGTCTTATTGAACGAATGGCAGTCATGTCACGTGCGTGTGTGTGTGTGTGTGTGTGTGTGTGTGTGTGCATGCGTGTGTGTGTGCGCTATCAATTACAGGACAGCGCAGTCAACCTCAAGATTGTTTGGTTGGTCGTGTGCTGGGCAAGTTTGCAATTGTCATTTTGAATAAATACCAGCCAGGTCATGTGCGTGTGAAGATGGTGTATCAACAACTAGTTGTCTATCTATTACAGGA
The DNA here is from genome assembly GCA_014155875.1 of Cepaea nemoralis. NCBI lineage: Eukaryota > Metazoa > Mollusca > Gastropoda > Stylommatophora > Helicidae > Cepaea > Cepaea nemoralis. Next base: position 43,970 of record JACEFZ010010502.1, on the reverse strand, counting down.
CGTCGCAGTCAGCCCCAACATTGTTTATGCAATGCATTTACAGGACGTTGCAGACAGCCCCAACATTGATTGGTTGCTTGTGTGCCATCATGACATCTGTGTGTGTATGTGTGTGCGTGCACGCGCATGTGTGCTATCAATTACAGGATGTCGCAGTCAACCTCAACATTCTATGGATTGTAAGCCGTCCTGGGACAAGTTTGCAATTGTCATTTTGAATGAACACCAGTCAGGTCATATGCGAGTGAACAGGGTGTATCAAAAACTAGTTGTCTACCTATTACAGGACATCACAGTCAGCCCCAACTCTGTTTATGCAATGCATTTACAGGACGTTGCAGACAGCCCCAACATTGATTGGTGCTCGTGTGCCATCATGACACCCGTGTGTGTGTGTGTGCGTGCGCGCGCGCGGGTGTGTGCTATCAATTACAGGACGTCGCAGTCAACCTCCACATTGTTTGGTTGCTCATGTACCATCATGACATCCGTGTGTGTGTATGTGTGCGCGCATGTAGGCGTGTGTGCGTGCGTGGGTGTACTACCGAGTGCGTGCGTGGGTGTGCTTTCAATTACAGGACATCGCAGTCAACCTCAACATTCTATGGATTGTCAGCCGTCCTGGGGCAAGTTTGCGATTCTCATTTTGAATGAACGACAACCATGTCATGTGCGTGTGAAGAGGGTGTATCAACAGCTAGTTGTCTATCTATTACAGGACGTCGCAGTCAGCCCCAACATTGTTTATGCAATGCATTTACAGGACGTTGCAGACAGCCCCAACATTGATTGGTTGCGCGTGTACCACCATGACATCCGTGTGTGTATGTGTACGCGCATATAGGCGTGTGTACGTGCGTGGGTGTACTGCCGAGTGTATGCGTATGCTGCGCGCGCGTGTGCGCTATCTATTACAGCACGTTGCAGTCACCCCTACCATTCCGTGGAGTGTCGTGTTTACTGGGTAAGATTGCTGTTGTCTTTTTGAACGGCTGAATTTCTTTTACAGATGACAGTCAAGCTTTAATGCATTGCCTTTACAGGACATCACAGTCAACCCCAACATTCATGCTTCCTGGGCAAGGTTGTCGTTGTCTTTCTGAACGGCTGAATTTCTTTTACATATTGCAGTCAAGCTAGCGACTACATGCTAACTAGCTAAAACCAGTAAAAATGACGTCACAGTCGGGTATAGCTGTAATGTTACAGCTAGAACACGTTGATAAGAAGGATACTACCCTAGGTCGTGGTGATAGACCAGTCCTTATCATGTGAATACATCAAGGTCAGACATGTCCAGACAATATTCAACTCAGTCAGGAGTCTTCACCAGCAGATATCGTGTATATAACACCCACCATTCGCCGTCTAGATGTCCCGGTCTCAGTGAACACCGTTCAGGTCACAATGTGCCAAGTCTCTAATGGTAAGATGGCTTTTTTGATAAATCTTTCACATTTTCGTTGTGGTTCTCCAAGTAGGCATACAGTTAACCTAACAATACTAGTATAATAAAGAGATATATGGTGCTAATCACATATAACTGGAGTATGTGCTCTGCTGGCTGCGACACCAATCAACACGTGCACATGGCTGATCCATCAAGCCTGCATACAGAAAGTAGTGTCCTTAGTACCGGCAATGTCCCACAAGGAGCGCCTCGAGCACTGATTTTTGCATTTGCCAATAGCAACTAATGATACAACCGAGACACGAGTGTAATGACCCAGTAGGTCAAAAACAGTGGTAATGGAAGAAACCAACGTGGAAACTAACCCACAAAATATCCTAGAGGGGGGAAGAAACTCGTTCTGGTGCATGTGTGGTCGGCGAGTGCCGCGACTAGAGATTGTCTTCTTCTGTCAACTGGTCGTTATATACACAGTCATTGGTGTATCACTATTCAATCTGTCTCGAGCCAGCGTCGACGCGGTCGAGGGCAAGTTGTGGATCGCTCTTCTAAGCAGCTGTCTGGGTTACATGCTACCAAACCCTAAAATATGAGCTTCTACCTGACATTACCGAGTAATGCTTCGCCGAACATATTTCCCAAGAACTCACCAGGTCACTATTTCGTCAAGTTACCGCAGACTATAGAGGTGAGTCAATATTTTGAAGTGGGTCTGGCCGAAATTCAATTCCCCAACTACTACTGCAATGTGCTAGAGAATGAAGTATGGCTAAGATACATCCCACCCAATGGTAGAGTGATAAGAAAGGTGTGTCCCCCGGGCCTGTACAGTTTACCAGACGCGTTTATAGCTGCACTGAATCGCCTAATGAAAGATCGGAAGGTGGACGATCAACTCTGTGTTCTATTCCATTTCGACAATGCATCAAAGAAAGTCATCGTGAAAATACTCGAACCCGGGGCCACTATTACATTTAGTGAGAAGTTACAAGAGATACTAGATACAATTGAAGGTGAAGGGGCGATAGACCTGAATAACGACCTGCAAAATGTCTACGTATACTGCGATCTCATTGCGGCAAGACCAGTTGGAGACGTCATGGTCCCACTACTAAGGACGGTTCCTATCATGAATCAGCGATCGACCTCAGTGTTTCGCGCCTACGACAAACCTCACTACATACCGCTGAATCGTTACTCCTTCGACACGGTGGAAATACTTCTAACCACTGATACGGGCACAAAGTTCGCATTCAGTACCGGGACTTCAGTGCTGACGTTACATTTTCGAGTTCGGAAGAGATCAGACCTAGAATAATGGTGAAATACGGGGCGGTACATCGAAACCCCAGACTGTCCGAAGACATGATGTGCCCGACACTCAGATGATTGATGCCTCGGGTATCTACAAGACTCAGATATCAGCCCACCAAGCAGGAGACCAGTTTTATGATTACATGCTAAGTGACATGTACATACCAGGCTACCAACCGAAAAAACCAACCTACTCAGACAATGGCGTGTAGAAATCCAGAAACAACATACAATGTGTATAGCTTTGTATGTGAAAATAAAATGTTGTGATGATACTATGTATACCACCTCATATCACATCATCCATTTCGTATAATGACATTATGCATTTTTATTCTTGAAAAATGTACTGAAATACTGTAAAATGTACTTGAAATACTGTAAAATAAACAGGCATATATTATAATTACGTCTTGGTTGTTGAATTTTTGTTAGTGTTTACGGTGTATATAGTTGTCATGTGATGAGAGAATGATACATATTGGTGACAAATTCAAGAAATATTTCAACAAAACTAAGGAAACGGGTTAACCAAAGTAGAAAAAACTGTCGACCATAGTCTGAAATAGCTCAACCAAAATTATGAAAAGTAGGAAACTTTGCAAAACGTAAGAAAATCTGTTACCCAAAAGGGAAAAATATTTGGCCACATTTCAATCAAATTTATGAAAAGTAGGAAAACTTGTTAACCAAATGGCAAAAATCTTGGTCAAGTAAGAAAATTTGTTAACCAAATGTGAAAAGGTTAGCCGAATTTCAAACCAAACTTATAAAAATCTCAGTCAAACATATGAAAAGTAGGAAAATTTGTTAACCAAACGTGAAAAGTTTGGCCAACTTTCACCCAAACTTATGAAAAGTGTGAAATTTTGTTGTCCAGATGTGACAAAGTTTGACCAAATTTCACCCAAACTTATGAAAATTAGGAAACTTTGTGAACCAAATGGCAAAAATCTTGGCCAAGTAAGAAAATGTGTTAACCAAATGTGATAAGTTTAGCCAAATTTCAAACCAAACTTATAAAAACCTCAGTCAAACATATGCAAAGTAGGAAAATTTGTTAACCAAACGTGAACAGTTTGGCCAAATTTCATCCAAACCTATGAAAAGTAGGAAACTTTGTTAACCAAATGTGAAAAGTTTGGCCAAATTTCAAACAAACTCATAAAAAGGAGGAAACTTTGGTAATCAAATATGAAAAGTTTGGACACATTTCATCCAAAACTTATGAAAAAATAGGAAATTTTGTTAACAAAATATGTAAAGTTTGGCCAAATTTCAAACAAAACTCATAAAAAGTAGGAAACTTTGTTAACCAAAATGTGGAAAGTTTGGCCAAATTTCAACCAAATCCATAAAAAGTAGGAAATTTTGTTGACCAAATGTGAAAAATTGTGGCCAAAGTTCAACCAAACTTATAAATATCTCACCCAAACTTGTGAAAAGTAGGAAATTTTGTTGTCCAGCTGTGAAAAGTTTGACAAAATGTCAAACAAACTCATAAAAAAGTAGGAAACTTTGTTACCCAAATGTGAAAAATTTTGGACAAATTTCATCCAAAACTTATGAAAAGTAGGAAAATGCCTTAACCAAAGGGGAAAAAATATCTCACGTTGTCATTTTACATCCCCAACCTACTGGAGATATTCGCCTGTCCCCTATGCAAACAACAGCTGTATTTCAGAAAATTAAATGTATCTTATGTAATAAGTCACTATCGTTGAATCAAAAATAAAATTGTAACAATAAAATTGTACACAAATTAACAATTAAATTTTATCTTTATGTTTCCAAGTTGAATGTTTCATGTAGCAATTTAATTGTCTGAGTAGGTTGGTTTTTTCGGTTGGTAGCCTGGTGTACATGTCACTTAGCATGTAATCATAAAACTGGTCTCCTGCTTGGTGGGCTGATATCTGAGTCTTGTAGAGACCCGAGGCATCAATCATCTGAGTGTCGGGCACATCATGTCTTCGGACAGACTGGGTTTCGATGTACCGCCCGTATTTCACCATTATTCTAGGTCTGATCTCTTCCGAACTCGAAAATGTAACGTCAGCACTGAAGTCCCGGTAGTGAATGCAACCTTTGTGCCCGTATAAGTGGTTAGAAGTATTTCCACCGTGTCGAAGGAGTAACGACTCAGCGGTATGTAGTGAGGTTTGTCGTAGGCGCGAAACACTGAGGTCGAGCGCTGATTCATGATAGGAACCGTCCTTAGTAGTGGGACCATGACGTCTCCGACTGGTCTCGCTGCAATGAGATCGCAGTATACGTAGACATTTTGCAGGTCGTTATTCAGGTCTATCGCCCCTTCACCTTCAATTGTATCTAGTATCTCTTGCAACTTCTCACTAAATGTAATAGTGGCCCCGGGTTCGAGTATTTTCACAATGACTTTCTTTGATGCCTTGTCGAAATGGAATATAACACGAAGTTGTTCGTCCACCTTCCGATCTTTCATTAGGCGATTCAGTGCAGCTATAAACGCGTCTGGTGAACTGTACAGGCCCGGGGACACAGCCTTTCTTATCACTCTACCAGTTGGGTGGGATGTATCTTAGCCATACTTCATTCTCTAGCACATTGCAGTAGTAGTTGGGGAATTGAATTTCGGCCAGACCCACTTCGAAATATTGACTCACCTCATAGTCTGCGGTAACTTGACGAAATAGTGACCTGGTGAGTTCTTGGGAAACTATGTTCGGCGAAGCATTACTCGGTAATGTCAGGTAGAAGCTCATATTTTAGGGTTTGGTAGCATGTAACCCAGACAGCTGCTTAGAAGAGCGATCCACAACTTGCCCTCGACCGCGTCGACGCTGTCTCGAGACAGATTAAATAGTGATACGCCAATGACTGTGTATATAACGACCAGTTGACAGAAGAAGACAATCTCTAGTCGCGGCACTCGCCGACCACACATGCACCAGAACGAATTTCTTTCCCTCCTCTGGGGTATTTGTGGGTTAGTTTCCACGTTGGTTTCTTCCATTACCACTGTTTTTGACCTAATAGGTCATAACACTCGTGTCTCGGTTGTATCATTAGTTGCTATTGGCAAATGCAAAATCAGTGCTCGAGGCGCTCCTTGTGGGACATTGCCGTTACTAAGGACACTACTTTGTATGCAGGTTTGCTGGATCAGCCATGTGCACGTGTTGATTGGTGTCGCAGCCAGCAGAGCACATACTCCAGTTATATGTGATTAGCACCATATATCTCTTTATTATACTAGTATTGTTAGGTTAACTGTATGCCTACTTGGAGAACCACAACGAAAATGTGAAAGATTTATCTAAAAAGTCATCTTACCATTAGAGACTTGGCACATTGTGACCTGAACGATGTTCACTGAGACCGGTACATCTAGACGGCGAATGGTGGGTGTTATATACACGATATCTGCTAGTGAAGACTCCAGACTGAGTTGTATATTGTCTGGACATGTCTGACCTTGATGTATTCACATGATAAGAACTTGGTCTATCACCACGACCTAGGGTAGTATCCTTCTTATCAACATGTTCTAGCTGTAACATTACAGCTATACCCGACTGTGACGTCATTTTTACCTTGTTTTAGCTAGTTAGCATGTAGACGCTAGCTTGACTGCAATATGTAAAAGAAATTCAGCCGTTCAGAAAGACAACGACAACCTTGCCCAGGAAGCATGAATGTTGGAGTTGACTGTGATGTCCTGTAAAGGCAATGCATTAAAGCTTGACTGTCATCTGTAAAAGAAATTCAGCCGTTCAAAAAGACAACAGCAATCTTAACCAGTAAACACGATACTCCACAGAATGGTAGGGGTGACTGCAACGTGCTGTAATAGATAGCGCACACGCGCGGGCGCACGCATACGCATACACTCGGTAGTACAGCCACGCACGTACACACGCCTACATGCGCGTGCACATACACACACGGATGTCATGGTGGTACACGGGCAACCAATAAATGTTGGGGCTATCTGCAGCGTTCTGTAAATGCATTGCATAAACAAGGTTGGGGCTGACTGCGGCGTCCTGTAATAGATAGACAACTAGCTGTTGATACACACTCTTCACACGCACATGACATGGTTGTCGTTAATTCAAAATGAGAATTGCAATCTTGCCCCAGGACGGATGACAATCCATAGAATGTTGATGTTGACTGCGATGTCCTGTAATTGATAGCACACCCACGCACGCACTCGGTAGTACACCCAGGCACGCATACACGTCTACATGCGCGCACACACACACACACGGATGTCATGATGGTACACGAGCAACCAAACAATGTTGGGGTTGACTGCGACGTCCTGTAATTGATAGCACACACCCGCACACACACACACACACACACACACACACACACACACACACACACACACACACGGATGTCATGATGGCACACGAGCACCAATCAATGTTGGGGCTGTCTGCAACGTCCTGTAAATGCATTGCATAAACAATGTTGGGGCTGACTGCGATGTCCTGTAATAGGTAGACAACTAATTTTTGATATACCCTGTTCACTCGCATATGACCTGACTGGTGTTCATTCAAAATGACAATTGCAAACTTGCCCAGCACACGACCAACCAAACAATGTTTAGGTTGATTGCGCTGTCCTGTAATTGATAGCTCGCACACACACGCATGCACGCACACGCACGCACGCACACGCACACACACACACACACACACACACACGCACGTGACATGACTGCCGTTCGTTCAATAAGACAGCAGAAATCTTACCCAGCAAACACAACACTCCACAGAATGTTGGGACTGACTGTGATGTCCTGTAATTGATAGCACACCCGCGTGCGCGCACGCACGCACACACATACACGCATGTACATACACACACGGACACATATTCCGCGTGACCAAGTCATCAAGGCAAGTACGTTACCCACTGGGACAACCTACATGCAGCTATAGAACTACATACACATATATATATATATAAATAAATACATATATACATACATATATATTTAAATTTAATATTTCATACCATTTGTGTATCGCCTTCGTATAGCTATATTTTAGAATAGCTTATTTTTCTGCGCAAATATTCCCTTCACAGCCCAGGTTGTATCACGTTGTCTGATCTCTATCTGCGATAAGCATTGAAGTCCGTTGACGTTAATTGAAAATTCCCTAGGCGTTCTGGTTGATCGGTATCGATCGGTATATTTTAGAATAGCTTATTTTTCTGCGCAAATATTCCTTTGACAGCCCGGGTTGTATCACGTCGTCTGATCTCTATCTGTGATAAGCATTGAAGTCCGTTGACGTTAATTGAAAATCCCTAGGCGTTCTGGTTGATCGGTATCGGATAATCTCGTATGACGGTCGCTGGCCATTGTATTTCTTGCGGGACATGATGGGTCAGCGCGTGATCTTTGCCTGTGCGCGCAGGTACGCTGGTCATTCAAGGGGAGGTTAGTATGCAAAAGGGGATACAGTTCTGGGTGAGTCAAGAGCCACGAATAGTCTCCCTTGGCATATGTTTATAATTAAGGGGTATAACTGCGGGGTTTAATAATATTACATATTTTTATAATTATCTTAGCACGTTATCGTTGTTATTAATTGAGAATCGTAGTTTTGTATTGACATAACTACTCGCCGCTATACATACAAGAAATTTAACCGGTATTATTTTATTATGCTTAATTTTTAGTATTATTGTATGCCGGTCTAGTATATTTTTAAACCAGATTTTCACCAAGCGCTTAATGGTAATCCATGGGTCGGGACTTCTGCCGAATTAACTATCATGGTAGAAAGTTTATTCATCCGGTCATTACTTGACCTACTCGGGGTAACTCGAGAGATGTAACTCGAGACTCATTAGAGACATTATTAACTACACACATGGAAAAGACTGTCCATCCTCCATCTTATCCTTGGATCAAGAGAAGGCCTTCGACAGAATTTCCCACACTTACCTTGACCTACTCGGGGTAACTCGAGAGATGTAACTCGAGACTCATTAGAGACATTATTAACTACACACATGGAAAAGACTGTCCATCCTCCATCTTATCCTTGGATCAAGAGAAGGCCTTCGACAGAATTTCCCACACTTACCTACACAGGACACTAGAACACTGTAACATAGGAGAGTACTACAGGCAGTGGATACAGATCTTGTACAAAAATCCTGAGAGCAGAGTGTTGGTGAACCATTCACTGACAGCTAGCTTCAGGCTCACGAGATCTGTAAGACAAGGATGTCCCTTATCACCACTCCTGTATGTGCTCACTCTAGAACCCTTATTAGAGAAGATAAGGCAAGACACTAGTATTAAAGGAACCTTCCTGCATGGGATAGGAGAGCAGAAGCTCATCGCCTATGCAGATGACACTGCCTTCTTTCCCACCAGCAACACATCAATAAGGAATATACTCCACACCTTTACCCATTTTGGAAAAGGCAGTGGAGCCAAAGTAAATATACAGAAGTCACAGATAATGGGCCTGGGAAAGTGGAAACAAAAGGCTGATTTCCCTCCAGATCTGAAACACACAGACACCATGAAGCTGTATGGGATCACATTTCCATGCGATCCCACAGAAACACACAGACAGACATGGCACGCACTGACCGAACAGATCACAGACATGTTACACAGGTATAGGTACAAGACATCCACAATATTTGGTAGAAGCACAATAGTCAACACATACATATTATCCAAAATAATATATCTAGCGACAGTACTGGACCCTCCTAAACAGACCGTCACAAACATAAACAAACAAATCAGACGCTTCATCTTCACCAACACAATACACAGCATTCAACACAAAACTCTCATACAAGACAGGAAACAAGGCGGGATTTCACTACAGGACATCCAGACAAAAATACTGTCACTTAGAATCAGTCACATAGGTAAAATCATCAGACACCCAGAACAGAACAGACTAGCACTATACTACATAGGCCACAACATCAAACATCTCACACCTCTTAACAATGCAACTGCACACTACCAGGGAAGACTGCCAACATTCTATCAGACATGCATACAGGCAATAAAAGGACATGAACAGTTAATACAGCAAACAACACACACAATATACAAACATTTAGTTAGAGAACAAGCACCATCACTAAGACTTAGGATTAAAAGAGGACACAAATACTTCATGACAGACTTCACATGCACCTTTTCAAACCTACACAACAAACACATAACACCAAAAGCTAGGGAGATCACATATAGACTGTTATACAGTATGACCCCCACAACACAGGTAGAAGCATACATATCCAAACAATGTCAATTATGTAGAAACAACACACAAGAGACAGAGGAACACATTTATTATACATGTCCAACAATTACTGCCACACGCGCAACACTCAAACACCTCATACAAACACACACAGGCAAACAAACCGACATATATAAAGCAATTTTTCTCAATACTATACCACAGACAGCTAAGGACATACATACAAAACTACTTGTAGCACTTTCTTACTACAGACAACTTATATGGACCTGCAGAAATTTTGCCAGATACAAACACCACACATATAACACACATTTAATTTCCTTTATGTACACACACAAGATATCACAACTATTTCCAGAGTAAATCATATGTACTCTTCCTTATTTTATTACAAATTTGGTATACATGAGGGCGAGAAAGAAAGTAAAACTGTGAGTGAATGATTAAAAAGATCACATATGGTCAAAAGACCAATGGAAAATCCCTTATGTAAAGAATAGTGGAAGTATAAATGCTTGTTTTATTTGCTTCAAAATGATGGTTTCAACCCTTATAGATAAGGGGAAAAAGAAAAAAGGAGAAAAGAAGATCAACTCCTCCCATTCCAAATTACTATTTTATGGAATGGTTTGCTTTAAATGCACTTGTTGTGCTATACTACCACCACTACAAAGATTCTCACTTTAGTAAATAAACTCACATAATTGTTATACTATTATTATTATTATTACTATTATTATTACTATTATTATTATTATTGTTATTATTATGATTATCATCATGTTTATTATGACTATCCTTATTCTACCTTTACTATCCTTAGGATCATTAATGTTATAAGTATTATTGATATCATCATTATTATTTTACAATTTCACCTCCCCCCCCCCATTTGCTTATGGTTTGTTTGCCTTTGCTACTAACCCCACTGGTTGGTTCAAACATTTGTCCTGCCTGTGCCATCATTAAGGGTGGTCAGGAGGGCATTGATGAAATGGAACAATTGGTGGGAGGGTAGCGCAGGAAACAAAAATGTAAAGATTTCCCTTTCTCTTAGTCACCCCCTTTGAATCATGTGAGTGAGTGTTGAATGAACGAATAAATACAAAAACACATATGGTTATCAAACCAATGATACTGTAAAAACTTATGCAAATACAAATGTTTGGTTAATTTTTAGTAAAAAATAAGAAAGAGAGAGCAAAGAGGAAATTATGAATGAACCCCTACATTTAGGGGGGGGGGGGGGGAGGAGGAAAATAAAACCCACTCCTTTACTCCAAGTATTACTAAAAACTGCAGTTTGCATGTGTATGTACCTGCTAGGCTATGTTTAACACCATTACAAAGGAAATCATCCTAGCAAATGGAATCACATATTGTAAAAATGTTATCATTTTCATAACTATTATCACCTTTGCTGTTTTTTTTTTAAAATTGCTGTCATTACCCCCAGTATGTCTCTTCTTGTCATTATTACTATTGCCATCATTAGTAATAAAACAAAAAGCCCTTTCCCATGTGCCCCCCTCCCCTCGCCCATGGTTGTTGTTGCCTTTGCTGGTACCCACATCGGTTTGGTTCAAATATTTATCCTGCCTTTACCATCATTGCCCAGAGAGGGGGGTAATGGCATTGGTGGAGTGGAACCAAATTGGTGAGAGGGTGGCAAGGGAAACAAAATGAAAAGATTGTAAAAATTTGTGCAAATATTGATGCTTGTTTACTTTCTACAATAAGTTTTAAAAAAAAAAAAAAAAAAAGAGGAAGGGAAAACATGAATAAACCCTTACAAATAAGACCAAAAGAAGAAAAAAAATAAACAAGGAGAAAAAGATAACCAACTCCTTTTACTTCTGCTATTATAGTATTATTGAACATTGCATGTTGCAAGTATATATAAAAATAAAAAATAAGCAAGGAGAAAAAAAAGATAACCAACTCCTTTTTACACCTACTATATTATTAAACAGTGCAGGATGCAATTGTTATTGTATGCACCAGCCATATTTTAACACTATCTCTAAGAAAATCATTTTAGCAAATGGAATCGCATGTCTGGAAAATGTGATCATTATCAAAACAAATCCTACCATTGTGTTTATTAATATTAGCATTGCTGTCATCACCCTTAGTAGTTTTTTTTTATTCCTTGTCATTATTATTATAAGATGTATTTCATGTAAACACCATTCCTAAGGTAATCAATTTAGCACATAAAATCACATGTTAAAATTATTATTTATTATCATTGAGTCACTATCACTAGTCTCGGCACTGTTATTCCTTGTCACTATGATATTTATTTATGTATTTGGTTGTTACCTTGCATTATTATCATGTAATCACTATTGATATATATGGCTTTGTAAACGCGTATACTATCACATCCCCCTTTCCCACCCTTTTGATACTGTGATTGTTGTCTTTGCTGCCACCCTCACCGTTTTGTTTCAGTTCTGCACCGCCATGTTTATCATCACCGAGGGTGATGGTACTTGGTAGGAGTTTTTGGAGCTGACAGGAGAGCGGGGAGGCAGGGGAAATAATAACAGCCCGCTACCATCACGCTTTTGATTTAAAATATTTCCTTACAACAATGTCAATGGAGAAATGTTTAAATGTATAAAATATTTGTAATTTTTTCGCATATGTCACCTACACGCCCACATGCAACGCTCTGTAAAAACACGCACACAAATACTGAACACACAGTACGCATGTAACAACACAAACAATACAAATGCAACAACTACCCCTCCTGCATTGTAATCTAGGATACTCCTTGACAACCCCCCCCCTCCCCCCACCTTTTCGATACTGTTGGTTTTGATGCTGCTGCTGCCTTCACCGGTCGGTTCTAACAAGTTTTACTGCCATTTTCCTCATTACCAAGTGGTGATGATGGTATTGGTGGGGTTGGAGCTGACAGGTGAAAGGGTGGCAGAGGGAAAATAATGGTATACTACCGTCTTGTTGTTGTTTGTACTCGTTTTTCGTTTACCCCCCATTTCAAATGTATAAAGGTTGAAACAAATGTTGTAAAAATTTGCGCATATGTCACCTACACTTCCACATGCAACGCTCTGTAACAACACGAACAATACAAATGCAAATGTTTCTTAACACTCAATAAAAGTTAAAAAAAAAAAAAAACTCGAGAGATGGAATAAATCATTTTCTGTCATATTGATTTCGATCTCCTCATCGAAGGGGTTCGATATCAATATGACTGAGGCTCGATCACACCGCACCGCACCACACACACACACACACACACACACACACACACACACACACACACAGGCACACCCACTCACACACTGGGACTCGAACCCAGGCGCCCGACAAAGTTGGTCTACTTATCTATATAAGTATTCCACATGCACGGGGCTTGACCGCTGTCTTTGAATGGTCTCGGAAGCGGTCGTGGGAAGCGGAGGCGGCCGGCGGAGGTACCTGTGGGCGGGGTGGTCGGTAGGGAGTACTCATGGACAGGAAGTAGTCATCACGACAACCGGAAGTGACCCAAGAAAACACCCGCCAATTTTTTGAAATTGTGGTCGTAAAATATGACGTTTCGCTTGCGGTGGTAGTCTTTTTATATAGTAAAAAATAGGTGGTTGCCACCACAAATAATACTTAGTTTGCGTGTCTCCTACTACTCACCTTGCCGTCTTGACAGACGATAGTTTGTGCTTTAAAAAGGCATAATAACTTTTACCTATGGCGGTAGCGAATGTGACTGATAAGGCCAATTTGCGCTGTAAATGTCCTTTCACAGTGGGTGCATGTGAACACGTGGTCATTTCCACCATCATGCACCATCTTACGTCTAACAAGCTCTGTGTGTGACTTATCTGCAATAATTTTCTTCTTTGTCTTTATTCCATTTCTGATCTTTGCCCTCCATGCAACACGTTCAGCGGCGACTTGCTCCCACTGTGCATTATCAATGCCTGTACATTAAAGTCTATGACAGACGAAATTCTATCAAAAATTCAAGAACAGAGAGAACAGACAGAAGAAACTCTTTAACAGATTCAAGAAGAAAAAGAGCAAATATCAATTATCAGTTGGGGTATCTTTATTGCACTCAGGACAGGTACATAGATGCTCAGATCCTCCTCCCAGCATATGCATCAGCGTTCGGTGGCTAATAGTGCCAGTTCTGTGTTGGTTGACGAGGCACCTCGTTTTCCCGATGTACCTCTCGTGTCTGGCCTTGCCAATTCTTACTCCCAAGTCTTTCATCCCGTACAGAGATGTGGATTCACTGACGTCAAAATCCTCTATTCTCGACATATCTTTAAGGACGTTAATAATATCGGCACGATCCATGGGCCGGCAATCTGCAGGGGGTGCAGAACCAGCTAGTTTATCAGCGCGTTCATTTCCCTCGACTCTCGCATGTCCCGGGACGAAGATGAAGGTGACTTTAAGGACAACAGACTTCCACAGCGACTCAGTCCACTGTCTACGCACAGATCCAGCTTCGACCTTCCGAATCATGCTCATTGAATCACTTAGTTAACACACTTTGGTATAATGCTGTGATTCTAGAAAGCCTGTGTTACTGCCACCACCTCCATCGTCCGTCGTGCTGCCAGTGGTCATGGAGTGGGCACCACTGGATTCTTGAATGGTCCTGTCCGCTGAATGGGCTGTAAATGCCCACGCACTTCTGTGCTGCTTTACAGCAGATCCATCAGTATAGATAAGCATTTCGGGGCTATCTGAGTGTTCATAGATGAGCGCGTTGACCTCTGCATTGACACCGGCAGGGTTCTGCTCTCTGCACCGTCTGTCGAGTGTGATTATGCAGGAGAAAGTGCACTTAAAAGCTGGAGGCACCGGCACCCATTCCTTGCCGGGGTTGATACTGGTAAGACTGCAGACCTGTCTGACGACATCTTCTGCCCGACCCATCCATGATTTGCCCCTCTTTAGCTTGTCACCCTTTTCTCTGAATATAGCTTCATGCAGAGGGTGCCGGTCATCTGCACTTATTTTCAAGTATGCACGAGCTTTCAAGATCTTGATCCCGTGGTTCATTGTCGGGAAGTCAAGCAGGTATCTCATTGCTACACAGCTGGTCTCTCTCGAGCAGCACAAAATGATGCGTATGGCTTCGTTTTGTACCTTTTCAAGTCTTCCAATCTGTGTAGGGCTGACAGTGAGAATGGCCATGGCATACTCGATGGGTGAAAGCACCAGACCTTGGAACAGAAGTATTAGCAGTCTTTGCTCGATATTGACAGTCGCCATGACTCTCATTGCCGACAAACCTTTTCGAGCTTTCGTTATGACATAATCGACTTGATCTCTGAAAGACAGGCTACGATCAAGCCTCACGCCAAGATATGTCATCTACTGGGTTCTACTCAAAATGCTCCCATCCATTCTCACTGCCGGCAGGTTTGTGTTCACAATATGGTTGTTTAGGGAGAACCATGTAACCGATGCCTTTGCAGGGCTGACAAGGGCACTGACATCAGCACACCATGAGGAAAATCGATCTAGTTCTCCCTACATGTCATTGGCAACCGCCTGTCTATCTCGACCCTGTCGATACACGAGAATGTCGTCAGCAAATGACAGAGTCCTACCCCTCCCGCCCAACTGTTGTTCAGTGATCGGCACCGTATACACGTTGAATAGTACTGGTGACAGTGGTGAACCTTGCGGCAATCCTGAACATATCGTTATCGGCTCAGAAGACCAAGTCCCAGTTCTTAGCACCACCTTCCTTTGGAGCAGAACTGCAGCTATCCATCGTACAAGGTGAGGGTGCACTTTCAGTCTGAGGAAAGTGTGCATCAAATGCTCGAAGAATACTTTATTGTATGCGTCCTCTAAGTCTATGGCGGCCGCACATGTCTCTTCTCTGACCTGAAATCCTTCGTAAACATCTTGAGCACAGACTGCCGTATTCAGCCATGACTCTTTGTTACGTCTGTATCTCCCAAGTGAGGGCGGGAAGCAGCCGAGTTGTTCCAAGTCACAAGCAAGTCTGTGTGCTACAATTTTCTCCAGTAGCTTGCCAGCAGTGTTCTGCATCGTAATGATTCTTTAGACGCTTATCTTGGAATGGTATTTGTTCGGTTTTGGCAGTGACAGCAAGTAGCTGTGTAGCTGCCATGTCTTTCCTTATCATTTGGATTATAGAATGACATTTGACTCAGTCTTAACACTCACCTTTGAACAGTGTGACGAATAATCAGACGACTCCAAAGAAGGAACAAGACTCGTACTTTATTTTCGTAACGAGCGGAATAAATAACAGCGGATGATTATCGTATGTTATTAAACTGCTCCCTAGATGTGGGCGCAGCGTTTAGATAGTTAACATTTCACGAAACTCCCTGTCTTCTTCCAAATGTTCTCCTTGAGGCGTGGACCTGTCATTTCGCTGTTCTGAGTTGTATCACGTCTAGGTTTCGGATTCTGCCTTAAGTATCCATTTGCCAATCGATCCCTCCTCCTGAAAATCTATTCGCTGAAGCTCGGAATAAGTCGCATACGGATCTCTGGAAGACACGTCCTCTCTTTCTGAATCACACACAGAGAAAGCCCTTTGTTTTTGTGTGACGTTGTTTACGTTACCAATGGTATCTTCCTTTCCTATTTGTCCATTTCCGTGCATAACTGGAAAAACCCCATTTATGACTTTGGTGGCGTGTACCGTCATATGGCATAATGCCCCCTCCGAGATAAAAAATGTTTTCATTTTTTTTCTATGGATATATGTAGTACTTTGTAAATATATGCATTAGCAACCTTAACTTAACGACGAGATCTGGAAAATTCCTAGTCTTCCCCTTTATCTACTCTCCCAAAAAAAAATAATAATGTCATATGACGGGCACGCCCACCTGTCTAATACCCCATTAGACGTCGTGTGGCTGATTATGGGAGATCAGTCCAACTAATAAACATATTAGTCCCTACCTTGTCTTAATAGACAAGTGTGTCCTCACTCTAGGTAATACCATGAGTTTTGGACGATGTCAAAGATCCCCACAGCAGCTTAGAGAGTTAAGACGAAGCTATACAGAGAACACCAGACAGGAGAGACACAGGCACTATATTTAGCTTGACAACAGGACACACTCGTGTCAAATAATAGGTCATTGAGTACTGATGAGCGAGGGTTTCCCAAGAGTATAGGGAACTCGCCTCTCGACAAGTAACTGGAGAATACCAGTTACTTGAGTTAACTAACCAAGCGTGCTGGGACTCTACGCACGCAAACTCGCCAGCGCACGAAGGACTGAATGTCCGTGGTTCAACGCGCAACTACCAGCGTGCGGCAGACTGGGACAAGGACTGATAGAGAGCAGACGTGTTCGCTAGGAACCTTATATAGTTTATCAGCAATAGTGTTAGCTAGGCTTTAGATTCCAATTAGTTAATAGTATCATTGTGTTCACCTCTTACATGCATCTGTGAAACATACCATGTTGTTAATTATCCATGAAGTATTCCGCTCGCAGAGCTTGTGTGTAAATAGATCTAAATAAAAATGCATCCTTTTGTAAACCACACGAGTTATTGATTCGTGTCGTGCAAAAGTAGGGAGTCCTGAATTACCTGTCGCAAGTAGGTTGCTGACAGGCAGGACCCATTTGGTGTCAGAAGCTTCTGAACCAACGTCTAAAGACTCTAAAATTATTTTGTGGTGTTAAAAAATTATCCAAACGTGAATTATTTATTATAGAATGGTTGAAATAGAAACTTTTTTCGGAAATGAACACCAAAATACTTTAAAAAGTAACATTTGTGGAGTTTGAGCCACAATTAAAAGAAAATAATTTAGAAATTGTGTAATTCTGTGAAAAGTTATAGCAAATGTTGATGAATTTGGTTAAATGAATATATGTACAAATATGTTGCAAAGTTACCAAGCACACCATCGTACATTTCATTTTGTGTGATACAGCCATCAATGTCAACATTCATCACATTTAAGAGTATATTAGCTACTAAACGGAATCTATAGAGCGTAGCTATACCAACCAGAAGGAAAGTGAAGACAAGACGACAGTGACACTCATACGACGTTTCATCTTACAAATCATGACAAGCATTGATACTATCATATCATTCATCCATTAACATCATTATCATTATCCAAATCATATTTGTTATTGATCAGCCACATGGAAATTGAACATGTATTTGTAGTGGATACATATTTTCTAAAGTAATGATGCTCTACTAAACAGAAGTGTCAGTTCTCCAATCAAGTCAATCATTTTGTGTACGGAAGTCAGCGGTGGAACATCCCAAGTGCCAAATTTTTCCAACCGATTAGATGGGTATATTTTCGAATAATTTTGATACTGACCATTTTAACGATGCATCTTTATTTTCAGTGACAATTTAAATGAACTAACATATAATTGTACAATTATTGTGTGAGACTGAAATATTATTATTGTAAAGTAACATAAGATCAGAAAATGGCATCGTTAAATGACTGCATCCAGGCAGGCAAGGCACTAGGCCATACTGGACAGGAATTAGGAAAATGGGTTGATCAAAGATATAAAGAAGAAATTGCACAAGCAGGGAGAAAAGCCGCTATAGATAGAGATGAAAGAGCACTAGAAAGACAGCATCAAAAAGATTTGAAAGAATCAGAGAAACCACCAAGCGAAAACAGTTGGAGTTAGATCATGCCAACAAAGAAGCAGAAGAAGTCACGAAACAAAAACAGTTAGAATTAGATCACGCCAACAAGCAAGCAGAGGAAGCCACTAAACAGAAGCAGATGCAAGTAGAGTCAGAGACAAAGTTAAAAATGAAAGAGTTAGAGATAGAGTCAAACATTCAAATAGCCTCTAGTAAACAAAAGAGCCAAGAGGAGCAAAATAAATGCTCCAAATATAAAGGCCTTATCAAGCCATACAGCGTAGGCGATTCCATATCTGCATGGACGGAGAATATAGAGTTTCAACTTAAGACTCATAAAATACCTTTGACAGATTGGGCAATGATCTACATGAGAAATCTCAGTGGTGAGCCATTAAAAGTGATAGAATCAATACCTACAGAACTAAGGAGTGACTATCAATACATACACGATAGAATCATGCAACAATCTTACTTGACGCTCCGGGGTATCAGATTCAATACTCACAGTTAAGACCCATACCTAGTGAAACCTTCTTAGATTACGTCTCTAACGTGCAGAGTACATTTAATAAATGGACTAAGGCGGCAAAAGTGGGGGAAAACTTCGATAAACTGCAAGATCTAATGGTAATGGACAAGGTAATATCCACTGTCCCGACCCCGTTTGCAAAGTTCCTCCAACAGGCAGACATAGAGTCCATTCAAGAGCTAGAAAAACGTGGATCTGCTTACTTTTCTGCAAATCGTGATATCTTTAAAACCAACATCCATGAAACTGAGATCACTGCCTTCGTAAAAAACGAACCTAATAAATCGTATAGGCAAAAAGAGTATCATAGGAAAGACCAGCACCATCAAAAGCCTCCACGATGTGGATATTGCAATTTACATCATCCCAGTTATTCTATGTGCGATAGAAAACCCGCATATCCATCTCATTTAGAAACAGTCATAAAGAAGCAAGAGAATAGAAGAAACTCATTCAAACGTGCTATCAAATGTTATTTTTGTTCGAGCTATGGACACTATTCTGCAAAGTGTCTGGGCAGACAAAGGATGAAGGCAAACAATGCTATGCTCATCGATACGTCATCAGACGATGATAGTGTGATAGACTCTGAACTTGAGAATGTGCTACCAGAGAATGTGTGTGAAAGCGTTGCAGTAGTTACTGATATACTTGATTTCAATAAATGTGATACATGTAACAGGTTTCATGCGGATGGGAAATTAAAATATGGTCACGTTATTCCATATTCCATCGAAGATACTAGCGCAGCTAATGCCTCCAGAGGTAAATTGAAGTTCTACGATGCACTGGTAAATAACCAACTATGCCATTGTTTACTGGACAGCGGCAGCACTTTACTTGGCCTGAGAAAAGAACTGGTAAAACCAGAAGACTACACGGGTGAATTTGTCAAATGCCGTACTTTCTCTGGAACAATAGAGAAATACCCACTGGCAAAAGCGCATATAAATACCCCGTTCCTTACCGGCACATCTACGTGCGCAATCCTGCAAGACCCTTGCACGGATCTTATTTTAGGATGTCTAGACTCATTAAAGAAATGTACTAACGATGATATATTAGCCTGGAAGGAAACGAACCTGGCTAACGCTGTAACAAGGTCAGAAACGCAAACACATTACACTGACCTGCAGAACGAAATGTTACAGCTGTTAACACCTTGCGGTGCTACTAACAATAATACTCGACAAGAATTTATCGAGGCACAACGCACCGATCAAACTATCGCACCTTATTTTAGATTGTTAGGTGAGCGAGCGAAAGTGACCAAAAATGCATCTTGGTATTTTAGAATACACAACGGAATTCTCATGCGTTATTACACAAATAATAACCATGAAATTCAGCAAACGGTGTTACCTGTAACATACTGACAAACTGTGCTGAAAATCGCACACGAGTCACCGTTTGCTGGACATTTGGCCTATGACAAAACCAGAGCCAGAATTTTGTCACATTTTTACTGGCCTAAATTCTGTTCTGATATAAAATTTTTCTGTCGTTCATGTACTATTTGTCAACATCTTGTAAGAAAGGGTAAGCATGTGACGGCCGAAGTTCAACGGTCATTGTTGGCATCAAGACCATTTGAGTGTGTTGCGGTCGATATTGTTGGACCCCTGAATCAGGTGTCGAACAAGGGAAACCGTTTCATACTGACGCTCGTGGATACATGTACCAGGTGGATCGAAGCAATTCCACTAAAATACATCACCTCCAAAGATGTTGCAAATGTATTTTTGCACTTATTTTGTCGCTTTGGTTTTCCGCGAACGATCTTATCAGATCGGGGAACCCAGTTTATTTCGGCTGCTATGCAAGCCTTAACAAAATTGTTAGGAATACAGCAGCATTTCTGTACACCGTACCACCCAATGAGTAACGGCATCATAGAGAAAATTAACAGGGATCTGAAACACATGCTGGCAAAAATAACAGCCGAAAACCCAGCTGAATGGGACACGCTATTACCAGCTGTGCTTTTTGCCCATCGAGAAATTCCGCACTCAAGTACGGGTTTCTCACCTTTCGAACTAGTGTATGGGGCGAACCCTCGTGGACCCCTATCAATATACCATCAGCTAATTACTAGCTTACCAGAAAATACAACACCGGTAACACCATATGAGATGGTAACAGACACACGCGATAGAATCATGAAAGCATGTGAAATAGCCAAAGCATCTTTGGAGAGGAAAGGACAAATGTACCGCGAGTATGCAAATAAAGGTGCTAAAACAATACACCTAGAACCGAATCAGAAAGTTCTACTGTTGCTACCAGACAAACGTAATTTGTTGCTAACATCTTGGCAAGGGCCATTCAACGTCGAACGTAAAATATCAGATGTCGACTATGAAATATCGATAAAGGGAAAATTAAAGATATTTCATATCAACATGCTGAAACCATATTTCTCACGACAGGAACTACCGACAGACGAAAAAAATGCACCCACACCAGTCAATCGGACGACAGACGTACACAACGCAACTACACTAGGTAGGGCGACACACGACAGCGACATTGCAAACACACTTAGCCAGGTAACAACACACGCAGCTAATACCACAACAGTACTGAACCAGACAGATGACGACGGATTAGAATTACCAGTCCCTACGGTAGACACGACTGGGACCATCGACAGCATACGGATAGAAACCAAACTAACGGACGAGCAACGACGACAGATGATAGATCTAGTGACAGAATACAAAGACATTTTCTCCGACATCCCAGGAAAGACAGACAGAATACAGCATTCCATCATTCTGAGTGATAACACCCCTATCAAATGTCGACCTTATTCCATCCCTCTGAATTATAGGGCAAATCTCGACAAGGAAATACTATCTGTTGAGTCGAGTGGAATAATTCAAAGATCACAGTCAGAATATTCCTTTCCTATCGTTCTTGTCACAAAAAAGGACTCAACTATTCGCCTCTGTGTCGATTTTCGACGTTTAAACAGAGTGACAAAGATCGATGCTGAACCAATCCCAGCATGCGAAGATGTGATCCTGGATATGTCTACATCTCGTATATTTTCCAAACTTGACCTCACTCGAGGTTACTGGCAAGTTCCGATGGAAGAAAATTCAATTCCTTTGACAGCTGTTTCTACACCTCTAGGGCTATATGAGTGGCGCTTTCTCCCTTTTGGCCTTCGTAATGCTCCTGCCACTTTTGTACGTCTTACTAGGGATCTTCTCCACGGGGTGACCAATACATCTTCATATATAGATGACATATGTGTTCATACTGAAGACTGGACGTCACACCTGCTGAAACTTCGACATGTCTTCGACAGGCTACGATTATTCGGTCTTACCGTCAAACCTACTAAGGTAGAACTGGGCATGGAGGAATTTGACTTCCTTAGGCCATACCATCTGCAGAGGCCAACTCAAAACAGACGAGAAAATAGTCACAAAGATTCTTAATTTGACTATGCCAACGACCAAGAAACAGGTCCGAAGTCTACTTGGTCTTGTAAACTATTATAGTAAATTTATTCCCAATCTGGCGGAAATCACCAGTTTTTTTTTCCAAATATTTTGAAAGCTTCGGCTAAATTAGAAGTGAAAGATGCAAAGTTAATTGGCTCATTGTCAAAGTTGAAATATTTATTCAGTGTACCACCTATTTTACGTTTACCCAATCAAAATCTAACCTATTTTCTCCGCACAGACGCAAGTGCGATTGCCATATCTGGTATATTGGATCAGTTTTACGACGGGAGGTTCCACCCTGTGATGTTCGTAAGCCGCAAGATCACCCCTGCTGAATCGAGATACTCAGCTTCTGAATTGGAGGGCCTCAGCGTAATCTATTGTGTGAGAAAACTGCATAGGTTTCTGGCAGGTACAGAGTTTGTAATCCAATCCGACAACTCTCCTCTTGCAGTCATGCAGTCTGGTATCCCTCAAAACAACAGGATCTACAGATGTTGCCTTAATATTGGCA
Source organism: Cepaea nemoralis (assembly GCA_014155875.1). Lineage (NCBI taxonomy): Eukaryota > Metazoa > Mollusca > Gastropoda > Stylommatophora > Helicidae > Cepaea > Cepaea nemoralis. Next base: position 20,848 of record JACEFZ010010502.1, on the reverse strand, counting down.
AACTATACCTTTACAATCCAACATTTGAACTCTTTGGCAGACATTTTAAGTAGACCTTCAAATATAGAGGTACCTGAAGTACAGGTGAAGGGCGAAGATTTATCACCAGAAACAGTGACACTGTAGTTATGAATGAAATCAGTGCCGTGTGTGATAAAAACTTACACTTTGAAGTGCGTTAATATCGCCAGTCGACTAAAATGTGCAAGAGAAACAGTGCCATTATGAGTAAATGAACAGGCACTTTAGTTATATAGCTACAGCGCTAACACGTAGATAAGCAATAAGTGCATTAAAAGTGTTAGACGTGAACCTACAGAAACTAGTAGGGAACTTTATATATACCACTATCCTGAAAGAAGAGCATATAAGACTGTGGTGAATTGAACGATGTTAATACACTAGTCTACAAGGAACAGTGCTCGAACATTACACCGTACAGGAGGACATTTAGTTTAGTTATATATAATTGTGATATGTATAGTGCATTGTTATTTTAAACAGTGCGGAGAACCTCATTGTGTACATTTATAATTGTAATGCAAATGTTTAATTAAATATATGACATTATTGATGTTAGTTTATAGGTACAAGTCACTAATATTTACTTAAAAACCTCATTTAGATTAATACTAACGTTAGAAATGCAATTAATAGACATTACTTTATCACATCGCCATGTAAACATAATCATTTATATATTAATTTCCTTAAAAGATCATTTCTAAACTAACCCAATAATTGCAAATTTATTATCATTCCATTTACCAATATTACTATAAGGTAACTAACCCACTTTGCTTAAATGTAGTTAATTAATTAGGTTATTTCCCTTAGGTTAATTTAGAACAGCAAACGAAATCACTATAACTTAGTTAGAGTAGTTAGTTTCATATGATCGGTAACAAACCATCATAATAAACATGTATAATATTGTGTATAGATATGACGCGTGCAAAGACATAGCACAGTCATTTGGCGTGAACACTTGTACGATTCAGCCAAGTATTTATTGTAAATATGCGATGTTCATGCCTGTATTATTATGAACCATATTTTAAAGACGAATGTTTTAACATAAGTATGGTATGAAAGTGAACGAAAGATGTATAATAAGAGAGGAGTGAATGAAGACAAAATAAACATTGAATGAAAGAGAGAGAGAGAGAGAGAGAGAGAGAGAGAGAGAGAGAGAGAGAGAGAGAGAGAGAGAGAGAGAGAGAGAGAGAGAGAGAGATTTAGCGGAATATTTTTTCTCTCCGCGTAAATCGTCTTATTATGACTTGTCTGTGTCAATCTGTGTAACCAATGTGTTGTTCAGTTTAAGTGTGTAACTGCTATACTTTAGAAATAGTAGTAGTAAATAGAGAAAGTACTTTGAGCATCTTAAAACGAAATTGTGGTCATAAATAAAAGTAACCGACATTTGTAGCCACAATAATCCGATTTACGGCGCTCGAAGTCATACATACATGTAGAATAGAAACACATACACATGTTAGCAAGTTAATTACATTGTAGTTTAATGAATAACACGCAAACAAACAGGAAAACAAACACATAAAGGTTGCAGTCACTATTTATTTCAAAGAACGGTAACTCGAAACAGGGACAAAATAACTTCTTTAAAAAACCTGAATGTAACAGTGAAAATATTTCTTCACAAACGGAAGTTTAAAGGTGAAGAATAGAACATAGAGCATACGAGTTGGTACTGATATTATAGGGGAACATGAACATTTATGCTCATGTGTTGTTCTCGTAACAGAGACAACTTGTAGCGGGTTGTCATTTTGGGCAATTTGAGGACAGGTCGAGACATAAGTTTACAATCCAACATTTGAAGGGATCATTGAACTCTTTGGCAGACATTTTAAGGAGACCTTCAAATATAGATGTACCTGAAGTACAGGAGAAGGGCGAAGAATTATCACCAGAAACAGTGACACTGCAATTATGAATGAAATCAGTGCCGTGTGTGATAAAAACTTACACTTTGAAGTGAGTTAATATCGCCAGTCGACTAAAATGTGCAAGAGAAACAGTGCCATTATGAGTAAATGAACAGGCACATTAGTTATATTGCTACAGCGCTAACACGTAGATAAGCAATAAGTACATTAAAAGTGTTAGACGTGAACCTACAGAAACTAGTAGGGAACTTTATATATAACCACTATCCTGAAAGGAGAGCATATAAGACTGTGATGAATTGAACTATGTTATTACACTAGTCTACAAAGAACAGTGCTCAAACATTACACCGTACAGGAGGACGTTAGTGTAGTTATATATAATTGTGATATGTATAGTACATTAATATTTTAAACAGTGCGCATAACCTCATTGTGTAAATATATAATTGTAATGCAAATGTTCAATTAAATATATGACATTATTTATGTTAGCTTATAGGTACAAGTCACTAACATTTACTTAAAAACCTCAATTAGATTAATACTAACGTTAGAAATGCAATTAATAGACATTACTTTATCACATCGCCATGTAAACATAATCATTTATATATTAATTTCCTTAAAATATCATTTCTAAACTAACCCAATCATTGCAAAATTATTATCATTTCATTTACCAATAGTACTATAAGGTAACTAACCCACTTTGCTTAAATGTAGTTAATTAATTAGGTTATTTCCCTTAGGTTAATTTAGGACAGCACACGAAATCACTATAACTTAGTTAGAGTAGTTAGTTTCATATAATCGGTAACAAACCATCATCATAAACGTGTATAATATTGTGTATAGATATGACGCGTGCAAAGACATAGCACAGTCATGTGGCGTGAACACTTGTACGATTCAGCCAAGTATTTATTGTAAATATGCAATGTTCATTTATGTATTATTATGAACCATATTTTAAAGACGAATGAATGTTTTAACATAAGTATGGTATGAAAGTATGGAACGAAAGATGTATAATAGGAGAGGAGTGAATGAAGACAAAGTAAACATTGATTGAAAGAGAGAGAGAGAGAGAGAGAGAGAGAGAGAGAGAGAGAGAGAGAGAGAGAGAGAGAGAGAGAGAGAGAGAGAGAGAGAGAGAGAGAGATTTAGCGGAATTGTTTTCTCCGCGCAAATCGTCTTATTATGACTTGTCTGTGTCTCTCTGTGTAACCAATGTGTTGTTCAGTTTAAGTGTGTAACTGATATACTTTGGAAATAGTAGTAGTAAATAGAGAAAGTACTTTGAGCATCTTAAAACGAAATTGTGGTCATAAATAAAAGTAACCGACATTTGTAGCCACAATAATCCGATTTACGGCGCTCGAAGTCATACATACATGTAGAATAGAAACACATACACATGTTAGCAAGTTAATTACATTGTAGTTTAATGAATAACACGCAAACAAACAGGAAAACAAACACATAAAGGTTGCAGTCACTATTTATTTCAAAGAACGGTAACTCGAAACAGGGAACAAAATAACTTCTTTAAAAAACCTGAATGTAACAGTGAAAATATTTCTTCACAAACGGAAGTTTAAAGGTGAAGAGTAGAACATAGAGCATACGAGTTGGTACTGATATTATAGGGGAACATGAACATTTATGCTCATGTGTTGTTCTCGTAACAGAGACAACTTGTAGCGGGTTGTCATTTTGGGCAATTTGAGGACAGGTCGAGACATAAGTTAGTTAGTTAGTTAGTTAGTTAGTCGACAGATCATCCTCGTTGCACATCGGACCATTCAGTCCATAAGTGCTCGGATCCCCTCCTCAGCAAATCCCGCAGCGTGTAGCGGCTAACGACGCCAGTTCTGTGTTGGTTTATCAATCTTCTTTGGCTTCCTGCGTAGTGTTCTTGTTTGGCCACCCCTCTTTTAATTTGCTGCTCTCGTAGTCTGGCCATTGTTGTAGATTCACAGTCATCACTTGGTTCTTGCAAAAGTCTCACTTCTCGTAGAGCATTCAGAATGTCAGCCTGGTCCATGGCACGTCCGCCCTCCACAGTAGCCTCACCTGCGAGCTTGTCAGCCCGCTCATTTCCTTGTACTCCCGCATGACCTGGCACGAAGATGAAACTAATCTTTGCCAGCCGAGACCGCTCCAGAGGCAGCAACCATTCTCTTCGGATCGACCCCTCCTCTATCCTCTTGATCATGTTCATTGAGTCGCTAAGGAAACAAGCCCTAGTGAATGTCTGTGTCTCGAGCCATGTTATTGCTTTACTTACTGCCATGACTTCCATGGTCAGGCTAATTGTGGTTTCAGTGAAAGCACCAGAGTCCTCCTTCACAATTCTCCCTCCGGCCCGAGCTGTAAAGGCCCATGAGCTTCTCACATGTCGGACGACCGACCCATCTGTGTAGATGACCGCGTCACTGTCTAGCGAATTCTCGACAATCAACGCTTGTACTTCAGCCTCCACAGCAGCCGGATTTTCTTGTCTGCATTTTCTATCTAGTTGGATGCAAACTGAAAAGGATGTGCAGAAGTCTGTTGGCACTTGCACCCACTCCTCGCCAGGTTCTAAGTCCTCAAGTGAACATACCTGTTGAAGAATGTCTTCGGCTTGACCCATCCACGACCGTCTTCTTTTTAACCTGCTGCCCTTCACCTTCCTAATTTCACTATGCAGTGGATGCTGTGTGTTTGCGTTAAATCTGAGGTAGGCGCGTGCCCTGCAAACTTGCATTCTCTCTTCAATGGTTGGAAAATCAAGAAGGTAGCGCATCACCCTGCATGCTGTATCTCTTGTACATCCAAGAATAATGCGCATAGCTTCATTCTGTATCCTTTCCATCCTTTCTATCTGCTTACGGCTGAGAGTCAGGATTGCCATTGCATACTCCAAAACAGACATGACCAGCCCCTCGTACAGAAGACATAGATGGCGCTGCTCACAGTTTGCTGCCGCCATCACCCGCATCGCTGCCAAGCCCCGCTTGGCCTTTGTTATCACCTGGTCTATGTGCACATTATAAGCAAAGCTTCGATCAAACCGTATCCCCAGGTAATTCATTGCCTGCGTTCTTTCCACCGTCTCTGAACACAGCATTACAGTTGGTGTTGGATTGTTGACAATATGATTATTCAACGAGAACCAAGTCACTGTTGCCTTTGTTGGGTTGACTATTGCCCCAGCTTCATCACACCAAGTACTTATGCGATTGAGTTCGGTTTGTAGTTCCACAGCAACCTCCTCTCTATCCTTACCCTGACGATACACTAAAACGTCGAGACATAAGTCAACGGGCAGAAGTCAAAAGACATAGGGTCAAACGACGGAAGCCAGGACATAAGTCGGAAGACAACGGTTCCGGATCAATGCAATTCCCAATAATATAATAGAGGTATATCCAACTATAATGATGTGATGCACTACTCAATTAGCCGAGTGAATCAATATAACAGTGTGAAAAGGCAAAGAAGAGAATTTGTTCTATCCCCAGAAGAGATACGTAAACTGATGAGATCTTTGACAAAATTGGACAGCCAATTTTTCGGTGACCAATACGTGTTACAGACAGGAGTTAAACGGTTGTAACACTACACGCAGAGGAGAGGAGTGTGTCAAAGATCCCCACAGGAGCTTAGAGAGTTAAGACGGAGCTATACAGAGAACACCAGACAGGAGAGACACAGGCACTATATTTAGCTTGACAACAGGACACACTCGTGTCAACTAATAGGTCATTGAGTACTGATGAGCGAGGGTTTCCCAAGAGTATAGGGAACTCGCCTCTCGACAAGTAACTGGAGAATACCAGTTACTTGAGTTAACTAACCAAGCGTGCTGGGACTCTACGCACGCAAACTCGCCAGCGCACGAAGGACTGAATGTCCGTGGTTCAACGCGCAACTACCAGCGTGCGGCAGACTGGGACAAGGACTGATAGAGAGCAGACGTGTTCGCTAGGAACCTTATATAGTTTATCAGCAATAGTGTTAGCTAGGCTTTAGATTCCAATTAGTTAATAGTATCATTGTGTTCACCTCTTAAATGCATCTGTGAAACATACCATGTTGTTAATTATCCATGAAGTATTCCGCTCGCAGAGCTTGTGTGTAAATAGCTCTAAATAAAAATGTATCCTTTTGTAAACCACACGAGTTATTGATTCGTGTCGTGCAAAAGTAGGGAGTCCTGAATTACCTGTCGCAAGTAGGTTGCTGACAGACGAGAGTAATAATGGGTTTCCCAGTAATCCATGTTGGTCGTTGTTGCTGTTCCTCCATATATTCCATGTATATATTTATATTATCTGTTGGTATGGTAGACGTAACGATCCACTTTATCGAACCATTTGACATGTTAGACTGTATAATACTTGTGTGGATATCTTTAGACCATCAGCTGACTCCGTATATATTCCTAGATTTTAATGGACCGATTGGCAACCTAGTTCGCTTTCATAAAATTAGTTCAGCTGAAACCTTGCTTATCCAACTATTTACCCAATCACAAAATAATTACTTCCATGTTTCTCCATTAACAAGTGAAATCCTAATTATCAATATACACATTCGAAATTAATGACTTATTTATGTAACACATTAATATAACCAAATTGAATCAAATTAATTAACTAAATAATTCTAATTAATTATTTAACGAATGTTCCAATGTTCTACTGTTCCAATGTTTCAAAACTTGGACTTAATTACTAAATTACACAACACCCATGTAAAATAATGACGGTGGAAACATCAATCAAGTGTGCAGGACATATTAATGGACTATTGCATCGGTGTAGATGTCTCTGCCAATAAATGTAAATTAACAACACATGTATCTATTTGATTATACTATATATACCTAACAGTATTAATTTAAAGTCACCGATTGTATCAACATCGTTTATTAATTAGGTGCTATTTGATTGAAATTTATTAAATGTCCCAAATATTTTATAAAATAATAAATATAATAACTATAACTGAATAACTTATAACATATATCAGTCTTATTGTATATCCTATAATCGACTGAGAATGTCCCATATAATATGATTGACTGATTAAAATCTTGCAGACATAGAGTTGTGAAGAATAATACCTATTAAAGATTCAAGATCTCTACAAACAAATTAAATCAGGAATATAATATTCAACAAGAATAAATATTTAAATCAAATAATATTCATATAAATTTAGTAATGTTCTCTATTATAGACATAATTATCAAAGAATAGAGAATCGAACTATTTCTAAGATGAATTATAGAACTATTAGATAGTGTGAACAATTCTGATAATTGAATCAATAGTTAATGTTGATATTGACCGCATCACTCATATGAATTTTGATATTGACCTATTCACCCACATGAATGTTGATATTGACCGATTCACCCATATAAATGTTGATATTGCCGATTCACCCACACAAATGTTGATATTGACCGATTCACCCATATGAATGTTGATATTGACTGATTCACCCATATTAATGTTGATAATGACCGCATCACCCATATGAATGTTGACATTGACTGCATCACCCATATTAATGTTTATATTGACCACATCACCCATGTGAATGTTGATGTGTCTAAGAATGTGGGGCTACCACCATGTACTCAGAATGCCTCACTGCATGAATAGGAGTCCTTTACCCGTTTTTTCTTTTAGAAAGTCGTGTGCTAGACTTAATGGTTTTAGCAAATCACCGGGTCCAGTTGTAATAACCACATAAGCTATTTCAGGCCTGTGGGAAAACAGGAGTTAAATGGCTAACAAGACTTTTTAATATAGCATGGAAAGAAAGAAAAGTCCCAGACGATTGGCAACAGGCAATACGTGTGCCAATATGGAAAAAGAAAGCAATATGAGAGAGCGCGAAACATACAGAGGTATATCAATCTTGAGCCATAGTGGAAAATGTACGCAAAACTATTGGAACAAAGAGCTAGACCCATAGTTGAACAACAGTTAAGCAAAGTACAATTCGGTTTTTGGAAAGGTAAACGTTGCACTGATGCACTATTTACACTTAGACAAATATGTGAAAAAAACTATCGAATATAGTGACCAGCAGAATATTGTGTTTGTAGATCAGGAAAATGCATTCGATAGATTAGACAGATACAAATTATGGATCATCCTTGAAGACTACGGGATACAAGGACAATTGCTAGAAAATATCATAGCCATGTACCACTCAAGCCGAAGTGCAGTAAGAATACAAAAAGGTATATCAGATATGTTCACAAGTCAATACAGGAGCGAGACAGGGATGTGTGCTTTCCCCACTGCTATTTAATGTCTACGTGGACAGAATATCCAAAGAAGCAAGTCTTGACAGAACAGATTCAGAAAATTTAGAACTCTTCACTTCAGATGAAACAACTGATCCACAGGAAATAAATGAACTTCTATTTGCAGACGACCAGTGCCTGTTTTATAGCAACGAGAGTAGATTGCAAAATTATATTAATAATTTGAGTTCAACATGCAGCAGATACAATTGGGTATAAATACAACCAAAACCGAAGTAATGTAAGTTAACAGATCGCCTGGTCCACGAAGTATACGGATACATAGCACATCTCTGAAACAAGTTAAAGAATTCACATATCTTGGAAGTATGATCACAGAAGGTGGCAGATTGGACAAAGAAATCGAAACTAGATGTCAAAAAGCTAGTGCACTTACATATCAACTATCACCCATATTGAAGCATCCAAATATAGCAATGTCCGCAAAACGACAGATAATAAACAGCATATTCACACCAACCACACACGAACCCTATGCTACAAATCTCAAACTTGGACTTTATCCAAATCACACGTTCGCAAAATCAAAATCTGTGAGATGAGATGCCTGGGGAGAGCTGCCAACTTAACAACCCAAGACCGAGTAAGAAATGCTGTTATTAGAGAGACAGTTGATCAACACCCTGTGCCACATTTATTGAAAGACAGATGATCAAGTGGTTTGGCCATGTCGGTAGAATGCAACACCATCAACTACCATCACTGGCCTTACATCAAAGATCAGCTGCGACGAGACCAAGAGGACGCCCAAGACGAAAATGGATTGACATCAACGACATTGTACAATCACACAGAATGACACTATCCAGTGCCGCCAATCGGGCGCTGAAGCGAAAATTATTCCTCCCCATGACGCTTGACTGCAGAAGTGGAAGATGATGATGAATAGTATAGTATGTTTTGTCTTCAATGTTTTCTTAATTTTACCAAATATAATATTTCATTCTAGCATGTTATTTCTTTTTTAGTGAAACACTATTAGTGTCTCAGGTTCATGTTGCATGTGTTGAAAATCCTCTCTCCATTTGAAAATATTACAGAATTGGCCATAATGGCAACCTTTCAGAATGAGAAAATACCAAGTAACCAAGTGTCACAACATATTTAGTCAGTATGGGAGTGTTCTGTCACCTGTCGAGAGTTGGGCTCTGTCAAGGTTCATCATTGTTTAAAACACACTATAACTAAGTTGAAGCTGACGTGGTGACCTAACTATCGTATATGATATGTGAGAAAGAAGGAAAGAAATGTTATACACATTTTTGATCACTCGTTTTGAACTCGAGCGTACTCCGCAATGGACGGATTGTTGCATGGAGGTCAGCTTTTCCAGAGTCCCCCACTACGACATTTTAGGTACTTGTAATTTACCCCCTGTCATGATATGACTGGCAGGCGACTATCCCGATGGAGAATATGACAGAAACAGTTATGTGACGGTCCTGAAATTTTCAAAAAGACGGCGATCGTGACTTCAAACACTGGCCGTACGTATTGGACACGGAAGCGAGCCCAACGGAAGAATTGTCTACCGGGAACGTTCAAAGACAAGAGTCAGTATCGGACTGACGGAGAATCATCGGGACCCAGAAACATTGTTTATCTCCGGGGAGTTCGGAGCTAGATCACACAGGGATCGTGTGGAAATACGGTGAACAGAGTCCTTTGATCAAACGGAGAAACACGATGGAACAGGGGATCGTCTTTATTAAAGACGATGATCAGTACGGTGTACGGAGATCAAAACAATCAGGGAATAGAACAAAGGCTGAGGGTTAAGAACAAAACAAGTGACGTAGTCCAGCCCATAAATTTGAACTGAATTTACTGTTTTAATAAGGAGTTGAAGTTGGCCTTTACGATAGGCGGGTGTGGATTTGATTGAGTGCCGAAATAGAATATATATCACTAAGTCTAGGTTGTGTAAAGTCGACCCGCACTTTTCCTTTATGGAATTAAGTGGTGTAATTCTAGGCCGGAATTAGTAAATAAGGTTATTATATATATATCAGACAAAGGACTTTGCATTTATACTATTTCAGGTTTTCTCAATTTGTGTCCTCTTCAATGCAATGATCTGTTCCTCACCTCTTTATTCACTGATATTTGTTTAGTTATCTCCCTGAGCTCCACACTGATGAATCTGTCATACCAATATAGTCTTGTTCTGTGCAGGCACATGGTTGTAGATTACTGTTAATTGTCTTAGATGTTCTCCATATTTCTGAGCATACATTAGTTTTGTTGAGCATGATCACTGATTATTTACTGAGAGTCCTCCCTCGTCCATTAAAACCTTCCAAGCATCGTTGATCACACATGTCGATTCAAGTAAGACAAGAGAACAGAAGTAACAATCATCATTATATGTCATGTAGATGAGCGTGGGCTGTCATGTTTCGCCATCTCGCGCGTTCACCAGAGCTGTGGATCAATTCCGTATTCTTGTCTCCAACACATGGCCAAGCCACGTGGCCAACCCATCCAGATATTTACTTCTCTGCCTTCCCCTTGTTCTTTTCCCCTTAACCTTGCCAGTTGTTACCAAGTCTTTTTGTTTATTTCTTCTTATAAAGTGCCCATATATTGTGACTGTCTACGTATAATTTCTCTAATCAGTTTACGGTTTTCATTTGCTTCTTGTAGCACTTGCTCATTGGTTTTTCTGTCTGTCCATGGTATTCTTTGCATTTTCCTCAAACCACAATGCATACTCAGTAAACATTTATAGAAAATCTTGCTTGCCTTCCGTGTTGGAATTTATATGTAGGGACTGATAACCGTGAAGAATACAAATAATGAACACATACTATGACACAAAAAATTGACGACTTTAATACAGCTAAACGTTTTTATACAAGTTATCATCAACAAAATGGAAAGCTTTGATTGCACAATTTGTCTGTAGACTGTACATTGAAGATACAGATGCTAATCTGCGGGAAGTAATAGCCATAGTTTGTTTTGTTTTTTGAGTTTGTTTGCTTTGAACTCAAGCGTAGTCTATAAACCTGCTATTACTTCTAGTCCACAGGACTGATTTTTGCGTGTTGATCCTATTACCAGTGTGCATCACCATCAGGCGAACCCACTCCGACTTAAGAGGTATTTGTAATTTACGTCCTCAAGTCAATGACGACAAGTGAACATTTTAGTTCACCTGACCAGTGTAAGTGTTGGACCCGCTACCCCGGTATCATTACACCGAATCTTTAAAAACGAGCGCTCTTATCCATTCAGCCATGTAAAGCACCAGTCATAACTGGTTTAAAATTAGAGATTTTCATCGTTTCCTCGCATAAAAGAGTTCAGCTCGTAACCCATTTGTTTGAATGTACAAAACACAGAAACTTTGACATTGCTTCTGGCAGTTATCATTCAGCTGTCTTCTCTAGACATTGTATTTGATTTTTTTGAACGACTCAATAGTTTTCTTCACCAGGGATAAATTAATGATAGATGATGGGAGGCGTGAGGCAGAAATAGCAAAGAATAGTAATAGCTCAAGTAATATTTATCAATATGAAACAGCTTCTAACAGCTGAATTATTAATTACAATTAAGAGCAATAAAGTGTTACATTTACTCTTCATTATTGTATGACATGTGGACAATGAATAGATAATACTAGTATTAGGGTATAATGGAACTTTTGAAATATAGTTATGTAGACGAACAAGAGGAATAAATTAAAGAGAATAAGAAAACAGGAAGCATTGCAAAAATTGGGGTTCAAGAAATATTTACTGAAATCAGTGAAAGTCAGAGAATGAAAGCATGTTGGCCATATTTAGAGGCAGTTTCTTGCTAAAGGACATGTGGGAGGGAAATGTGGATTGGAGGCATGAAAGAGTAAGACAATGTTCCATGTAGGTAAATAACATGGTCAAGACAAGAAGACGGAGCTGAGCCATGACTCGGGTGATCGTGTAAGATGGCTAAACATGACCACCCACGCTGATCGGCATGCCACACGATGATGATGATGATGATAGTTGATTCTGTATTAGTATCATATAGTTACTTCCTCCTTATATTTGATAATAAATCAATCCTTTTAAAGGAAAACACACTTTGACAACATATTTCACGTGATTTAATAATAAGTAGAAATAGTTTCAGCATAAATCAGTGAGCTGTACTTTATAGTGAAACTTGTACACCTCTATTGATAAACACAAAAACCTTAAATTAAAAAAAAAAAAAAAACCCAAACAAATTGGTGAAAACTTGCATCTTATCATCCATAAACATGATGTTCGTGAAAATTATATTTCTGCAATATATTAATATAGCATGTACAGTTGGTCATATTGAATATGAAAATTATATATTAATAGTGTCTCAAATGTGATTCGAAAAGATGATACTTTGAAGCATTTACTTGCAGGATCGGTATATGTAATAGTTTGGATAAAGATGCAGGTAACGCATAGTGAGTACATACTTACTGTGGAAATAATGAATTCGAGTATGTCATCCCCTCTTCTTCTTTGTTTCTGATTGCTTCACATTATCAGGAGCATGTCATCAATATCAAACCATGATTTCTGCGTTTCTTTGTTTCTAAAAATCAAAAATAATAGCATTTTGATTTGGGAAGCCCCACAGATATGGATGCTCTGCCCCCCTCAGAAAATGTTGTAAGTACTGATGGCTCCAGTGTTGGTTATAAACACCATCGGATTCGTCCCTTCATATTACCCTCATTGCTGGAACCCCACTTACATCCAAACTAAAGCATCCTTACATATTCTATTTCATCTGTTAGTGTATATTCAAAAGAGAATCCTAACCTGCACAGTTCGCAGCCTTTCATAGCTAAGTCTTCAGAATATCTGCCTTGTCCTTTGATTTTTGCAGCAGACGCTAAAGGGAGACAATAATCACTATATAAAGCACGATAGACTTTTCAAAGAACCAATCAATATACTTACTCTTCGTGGCTAAGGGCTTACGGTCGCGATTCGTAAGCCCGATTCCCCACGTTCGAAACAAAGCTGCGACCGATTTGACAGCAGACCGCGTTGCGCTTAGTTTTAACGTTTTGGTATGGGAGCTGGTCATTCAGAAAGCAACGCAAACTATTGAACGTAAACTTGCCAAGACATCAACAACAGCAGTAAAATGCTGGTATTGACAGCGATGTCCAAAAAATAAATAAATCAATATACATCTGCATGTTAACACATCTAGCCATATTTCAATATTATATACAAACTGAAGGTAATAAAAATATATTCCCACAGCAGATATCGTTGAAAAAGAACAACCTCCGTGAGTGGCTGAGAGTTGTGGCATCCACCAAGAAGGCATTTGAGCTTCGCTACTTCCAGATTAACAAGGATAGAGAGGAGGAGGAGAAAGATTAAATGCTTATCAATAAATTAAGCCTATGTGGATTTTAAAAAGAACTGTATTTGTCGGAAAAAATAATATCTATCCCTGATGGGGATTGAACTTGGACCACTTGTCTGAGCAGGCAATTGCACTGACCGCCATACCATTGCAGCTCCTTAGACTGAATATAACATATATAATAACACATCGTGCAGTGATTGATACACCCGGATAATAATAACTAATCACACGTGTGTGTTACTTGCGTCACAAAGAATTCAGAATGTTTTAACAAAACAACCCCAATTGTAGCAAGTCTACAGTGAAGATAATGGACAGAAGATGTTGGAATCTCATTGCAGAAGAGATGGAACTTGATATATGTTTGCCTTCAACATTATCCTTTAAATTGTTTGTTATATATATCTTAAAGATAATGGCCTTTTTCTGCATCAGTGTCACAGAGTTAACCGACGCTGTGGCTTAGTGATGTAGATTTTCACGATTCCCCGACATGTCTAGGGTTCGAAATCAGCTGTGGGCGATTTGAAAACAGACATCTGTTAATTGATTTTAATGGTCAGAAAGCAATAGGAATGTACTAAACTAAATTGCCAAGTAAATCACAAACAGCCAATAAATGATGGGGTTGACTGCAACCACACGAGCTTGCTTGGCGTGCTCTTTGAAGGACTCCCCAGCATTCCTACCAGCCAAAGCATCTTGGGCCACTCGCAGACCTGTACCGAGACCTTCTCTGTGTAGGGCCTTACGGTCGGTCTTTAGCCAGGGTAGAATCGTGCGACCGAGTCCACTTAAGAAACTGCCGATACCACGACATCTCTGACCCTGACCACCCACAAAGACCGGCATGCCATGTCCTGGTTGGTTACAGTAAAAGTCTTCGTATAGTCTAGGATTTCGACGTTGCGCCACGTATTTCATTATTCTAGGTCAGCTCTCCGCCGAATTCGAAAATGTAACGTCAGCACTGAAGTCCCGGAAGTGAATGAGACGTTTGTGCCCGTATCGGTGGTTAAAAGGATTTCCACCGTGTCGAAGGAGTACCGACTCAGCGGCACGTAATGAGGTTTGTCGTAGGCGCGATACACCGAAGCCGACAGCTGACTCATGATAGGAACCGTTCTCAGTAATGGGACCATGACGTCTCCGACTGGTCTCACCGCTATGAGATCGCAGTAGACGTAGATATTTTTCAGGTCGTTATTCAGGTCTACCGCCACTTGGCCTTCCATTAGTGGGTTGGTATGTAATATCTTCGAGGAGGGAAGTCCTAATATCTCTTTCAGCTTTTCGCTAAACATAGCCACGGCCCCCGCTTCGAATATTTTCACGATGACTTTCTTTGTAGTATTGTCGAAATAGAATCTGACGCGCGTCTTATCGTCCACCTCCGACTCTTTCATTATTCGATTCAGCTCAGCTATAAACGCGTCTGGTGAGCTGTATAGACCTGGGGGACATAGTTTTCTGGAATTTCCTCTGGTGGGTGAGTTGTATCTTATCCACACTTCATGCTCTAACACACTGCAGTAGTAGTTGGGAAATTGAATTTCGGCCAGACCCACTTCGTAGTGCTGATTCACCTCAATAGTTTGAGGTAACATGACGAAATAGTGACCTGGAGTGTTCTTGGGAAACATGTTCGGCGAAGCATTGCCCGGTAATGTAACGTAGAAGCTCATATTTTAGGGTTTGGTAGCATGTAACCCAGACAGCTGCTTAGCAAAGCGATCCACAACTTGCCCTCGTCTGCGTCGACGCTGTCTCGAAACAGATTGAATAGTGATACACCAATGACGGTGTATATAACGATCAGTTGACAGAAGAAGACAATCTCTATTCGCGGCACTCGACGACCAAACATGCACCATACCGAGTTTCTTTCCCCTTCCGTGGTATTTTGTAAGGTAGTTTCCACGTTGGTTTCTTCCATTAGTATCTGGTTAGGTCTGAGACCCAACTGTTGAATGACTTGGGATACCCGAACCACTTGACTAAGTACTCTTTACCACCGCGCCTGGGTCGTTCTTGTAAGACTGATTCGACGCGATACACTTGCTTGCCTCCGACGAGTTGTATTTCTTCTCGGTAGAATGAGCCTTTTAGTTCTTTCACCGAATCGTCTTTTAGCACATACGTCACAGGACTGGTCTGCTTTATACGACTGAAGATAAACAGTTCTTCTGACCATGAGGGCGTATACCCATTTTTAAAAGGTTGTTTGGGTTGAGCCAGTCTGACTCGATCGCCGGGTGTAAAATAAACTTTTCTATCGAAAGTCTTCGATAAAGGTTATTCCACACCTCGTTTTGATTCGTATAGGTGACTTGCATGGGCGCCATGTGAATAATTCTGTGATCTGTCACGAAAACCACTGAAGTTAACAATCAGATGATACAAATAACAGAGACAGTCTGATTCACAGCTGCAATTTGTTTGTTACTGGCGGCGGTGAGATCAAACGGTACAGCCGTCCTTGAGAATTCCATGGGAGACGGTTATTTTGCCGACTCGCAGGATAAAAGAGAGACGGCTGCTGTAGTTGAGATAAGGAGACAATAATTCTTGTGATGTTAGGGAAATGGATAGTCTGCCCTTGGAACCATCTGGTGTTGACATCAAAGGACGTCACAAGAACAATCCAAGACTGTTTGAAAAACCTAACTTGTTGCAGCGATTGTAAACGAGTGAGTTTGCCTAAGCGGACGGTGTTTCGCTAGCTCTGTATGAATTTGGAAAACATCTACCGTGTTCGGGATTAATTAAATTTAATATACACGTGCCTGTCATGGCAAAATGTAGATATGATTCAGGAATAAAGCAGTGTTACATAAGGTACTCCATAGATTGTATTTAGGTATAATTAATGTAGGATAGACTGGTGATAGTTAGAGTTTAGGACTTTAACGTAGTGTGTTGCGTTGTGGTTAGGTAGGAAAAGAGTGTCGGCGACTGTAGGCAGCTGCATTGTAGGAACTAGCTAGGATGATATGGTAATTGGCTCTGCTAGTTGAGAATAGGGTAGTGATGTGATAATTAGCTCTGCTAGTGAGAATAGTGTAGTGGGGTGATATTTGGAGAGATTGAGGATGGGTTGGGAGATAAGGGAAATGTCCAATGGTAGGATCTTTCAGTGGGGTGCTTACTAGGATTCTGCACTCTGTATATTTGTCTTTCCTGGTCTTATCCTAATTCAGACCGAGGTGCTGAGCTCCTCTGCTCCATGACATAGTTTAGTTTGCTGATAAATATCTGAGCGAGGCCGTAGGCCTACACTCAACTAGTAGGGTCAGTGACTAGTGCTCTCACCAGGTGTGTTATCTCAACAGGTTCCCCGCCAGTTACGAGGAAGCTGTACACTGGTTTTCTTGAAGTTCTACTCCGGTTAGGAAGAACACAAGATGAACAGTAAATGTTTTAATAAGATGAATAACTTCAGAGAAGAAAGTTTATACAATAGTGTTTATGCTGGGCCCATGAATCAGGAGGTGTCCACCAGAACATTGGCTCAGTTGAGCAAAACCATATTAACGATTCCTGTGTGAAAGGGTTCACCTAGGATGGGTGATGTTCGTTTTTACCCCACATATCAAATGAACACCAGGGATTAAAAAGGAACACAAAACGTAGCATTCACATGGAGTTGTAGATTCCAGTGGAATATTACAAGGGACATTGTGTTTGTAACAATCTAGACAATAGATAGGATCAAGTGTGTTACCAATAACAGTGTTACCTATTTTCACAGTATAGTGATTGGTACATTTAAGAACTATAGGGACTTATAGTATGCAGTGTGTAACCGATCCATGATCAGTGTTAAACTATAGACTTATCTATTTCGGATGATCATGTATATGGATTACCAAGTAGGCTACCGGAGAAAGTCAGCGTCTGGCAGGAGAGACACATCCGCTCGGTGAGGTCTTATGTGCTGAGCTAAACGTGCTGTGGTGTAACATTGCTAGGATGATCTGACTTGGCTCCTAATCTGCTGGTCTATTCTACACACATTATAGTATACGACACACCTTCTTCGCATACACTTCTCACATACATTACACTTTTCTTTTAATAAATTAATTGTTATTAATTTTTGGAAGCTAGAGTTGTTGAGTATGTTGTATTGGGGAAGAATGAGAGGGGGCATGATCCAGTAGTGATAGAGAGAAAGAGAGAGAGAGAGAAAGAGGTGTCCATAAATTGAGGGAGTGTGGTGGACGGAATCTAGTGGACTCTCCAGGATAATGATAAGGGGTTAAAATATAATGTGGGTGTTGATTCCCCTCACTCCAGGGACGACACTAAATATAATCCACGACAGATATGACCCATTGTAGTTGTGGATCAGTTTATCTATCACGTCGACGTAGCGAAGTTGATTGGTCTTGGTGAAATAGCGCCACATTTTTCTTTCAGGGTTCGATTGAATCTTTCCACTATCGCGGCGTTCACATCTTCATTCTCAGTGGTAAAGAAATGTACACCTCGAGCTTTCAGAAATTTAAAAAATGTCCCGTTGACAAATTTCGTTCCTTTATCAGTCTGAAAATTTATCGGTTGTCTATCAGCAAAAAGTTTACTCACGGCGTCCACTAGCTCTTCCTCGTTTTCTTCTTGATCGGGATGGCCCAAGCATATTACTAAACACATCGAGACACGTCACTAGGTACGACATCCCATCATTGTATCTTTGAATTTTCTCATATCTATCAAGTCGACTTGAAACTGTTGATTCAATACACCTGTTATGGTTGACGTCTCTGGAAACGACGACGGATATGGGTTTATGTTATGTATACGTATCCTGATGTCGTAGCCAGTCTCTACCTTCTTCAATTTGTATTCCGTTAAAGCGGCGCTCCGCCGTAGGCTCCGGGATTCTGAGGGTCGTAGTAATCTTTTCTTAATTTGCGAGGCACATTTTTCTCACTTGGGTGTAGGTATCCTACTTTCTTTTTTGCCTCGCCTGAGCTTGTAAGGTGGCGTTGTCGCGACTGTTTGTTCGACTACTTGACTTTTAGCCGGTTGAATAAGTGGTGGCTGATTTTTAGTCAGCGTCGGTTGAAGAGGTGCCTCGGCTACTTTACGTCGGTAAGTGCTGACTTCGGGTTTTTGTTCCTTGATATCCACTACCCATAATGGCTTATGTCTGTACTGCTCAAGTCGATTCAGATACCGCTGCAAAGTCTGTTGATACACGCGGGCTTTTTCCCGAGGTGGTAGATCTTCGTTATCCAGGAAATGTTGCATTTGCTGATCCAATTCGCGCAAGTTATCTGTTAGTGTGTCGGGTGTTACGTAGTGTCTTTCCAGCATCCGGGGGTCGATCAAGATCATTTTCTTCATTATAAGCCCACGATACCTTTCAGCACGTTTAGAATAGGACCTAATAAAGCGCCTATGAAACCACCTTGCTGCAAGATTTGGTTCCTCTTCTTGATAGATAGTTTCTTACGCGTGAGCGCTCTCAGACTGTTCTTGTGTCGCCGCAATCGTCTCTTCTGCGCCGGTGTCAGTGGAACATTACCTTTTAACACATTGTGACAGCACTTGCATATTGATTGGATGAGGTCTGGGGATGCCGATTTAATTACTGCTTTAGCGTCAGCCGGCTTCCAGAAATTGCAGCATGGCCCCGTGACGTTTTATTCGGTGGGACATATTATTTAGGCACGTAGACGACTTGACGTTGATTAGGAAAATATGACTTCGTAAGCGGAGCTGATCCGGTGTTTCCTGTCGAAGGTCAAACAGCAAATAACCGTGTGGAGCCGCTGTTGCGTCCTTAAAACTCTCTTGGACATATGACACTCGGTCTGGATACATCTGTTTGGCCAGGTTCGTAATCTGAGACCCGTCACGTGGGTTCTTAAACACCACTAGGTAATGTGAATTCAAATCGATGGTTCTTTGCTCTTTATTCTTCCCAAAGAGATTCTGGACTATATAGACAACGCTGAGGTTGCGATGATGACTACCTTTTGTAAATAGTTTAGTCACCCTATCATCTGTCTCGGACATTAGGTCATCTATTACCACTAGACGACGTCTATCGCCTGTCCACTGTTCTATATCCGGTAAGCCTACGTTAAATTGAATGCCTTTCATAGTCTCATACATGGATTGCCATTCTCCGTAGCACCATATAATCTTCTCTGGAATCGGATCGACCATATCTGATAAATGAGTCAGAAACGTTTGCACAAACACGGATTTTCCACATCCCGTTGGACCCGCAATCAAAGCCGTAAAAGGATGTTTCCATCTCGGATCCATGACTAATAATAATCACCTACCCTCTCCAGACAAGTATTTTATGGGACTCGAACCCGCCGCCGGCCCGCCGCCGACGCCGCCCCGCCGTCACCACCGCCACCACCACCCGCCCACCCGCCCCGGGATCGGAAGTAGTCATCACGACAACCGGAAGTGGTCACCCAGACCCAAGAAAAAATGTGGTCCGATATGAATCCGGTTATTGACGTCATCAATATGGAGGTACACCTTTCGAATAGTAAAAAATGACGTCATCAGCTGGATCCGGATCCATATTTTCGAAGTAAATATAACATTATATACTACTCATGGAGAAAACACATTAAAAAAACAGTAGCAAAAGCCAGAAGGAAAATAACCATCCTGAGAAAGCTAAGTGGAACCACACGGGTAGCCATTGGGAAAATACTTAGTAAAGTTCATCAACAGAGCATACGACCACACCTGGAATATGGGTCAACTGCGTGATGATCAGCATCAAACATCACACTACAAGATCTGGACAAGGTGCAAAATCAAGCTCTTAGAGTCACCACAGGAGGGATGAGATCAACCCCTATAGTAGCAATGTAGAAAATGGGGAGGAGACAAGCAGTGAGAGAGCGCAGAGATACGAAAATATTAATACAAGCAGAAAAGTTCCTCAGCTTGCCAGGCCACCCTATGAAGAACAGATTTGAAAACTTAGCTATGGGGCGTTTGAAAAGAAGTAGTTTTATCCCCCAGGCGAAACGACCCTGCAGCGAAACCACCGATCTGCCCACAGTTGGTATCCCCCTGACAACTATTCCAGAGAGAACTCCACGGAAAGATGAACATAGATTATAACTACAAATCCAGACAAAAGTGAGAGGAATATTTGGCAAGGAAGAACAGTACAGTGTACAGCGCAGAACAGCCACTATCAGCTTCCTTGATGACGAATACCCACAGGAACCTCTGGATCCGAGTT
>JACEFZ010010501.1:0-51003 GCA_014155875.1 Cepaea nemoralis | reverse complement strand
GATGCAGCTGCTATTAAAAAGTGCAAGTAATAATATACAGGTGTTTGTAAAGTCTCACTACACTTTGTATGTAGAACAAACTTGAAAAACTTTATAACTTCCGTTGATAACACCATTCTGTTTGGAGTGCAAAGAATTACTCCAGCAGGCGACACCCGTTCGCTGCATATTAATTGCTTCACGATTGTCTGTGGAACACATTTTTTTAATGACATCATGTACTTCATTTTTCAAATGTGCTCTACATACAAAGTGTAGTGAGACTTTACAAACATTATGTTATACTATATTATACTGTATAGTATCTTTTGACAGGTGGATTATAATATATATTAATTTATTTATTTATTTATTAACTGATTCAGTGCCAAACAAAAACTCGGTTTGAATCACACATGGTGTACAATCCAATGAACAATATAATGTAAATTTCCATTCACCGAGTACCTTGCGGGTTGGGTGGGAGATCATGCCTCTCCGAACATTGCGATCTCCGACGGTATAGATCAGTGGTTCTCAACCGGTGGGGAATTCCCCCCCCCCCAGGGGGGAATTTTAGGGTTTCCGGGGGGGGGGGGGGGGGGGGATGAAGACCATTTCAAGATCGCGTTAATACAAGAACCGATTACTTGATATTGTTTTTCCCTTCATACTTTACAGTTATGTACGTCTCATCCTTCTAAAATTCATTTTATAAAGTAAGTAGACCCACAAATTATGTTTTATGTGGATGTCTAGACTTTTTTTTAGTATATGCTATTAAATTTATCTTCCATTTTTAGGTATACTGTGTAGCGATGGGGATTTTTAGATAGGAAATATGAAAGGGGGGAATGACGTTCTGAAAATATGGTGAAGGGGGGCATGGGCCAAAACAGGTTGAGAACCACTGGTATAGATCAATGCATGTGTTGACTTCCTTCCGTGCCATGACACAAGACTGTCAAGAATTTTCTCACGCTGTTTTCCTCTATCTTTCTTTCCACAAATCTTTCCGGTTGTCACAACATGTGGAAAATACCGAAAAGAATAGCACGATGACCTTTATGGCGATATGTCGCCCGTTTGTCCAAACGGGAGATCACATTTGGCAATATATAGGGTGTGTTTTTAATGACTGTGCAGTGTTTGAAACTATTGCCGGTCCAAGTTTTGTGTTTACCTATTAAGTTGCATGAACTTTACAGAGGGTGAATACAAAACTTGGACCGGCAATGTTTTCAAACACATCACAGTCATTAAAACTACACCCTGTACTACTTTTCAGCACTGAATCAGTTAATACATGCTTGCCATTGAGAGATGACGTGTGATAAATCTTATCTTGTGTTCCAAGGCAAGATGTGTCGCTTTGGTTGAGCCCTGTGTTTGTTTAATGTACTCTTGGGTTGTCTATCCATCACTTTCTTATTCTTTCTCTGCCCCAAATTCTGGATTGTGTGTGTGTGTGTTCTTATCGGTAGTTGATCGGGTGTCTTTCTCATAAGATGTCTAAACCATTGTATTTGTCTCTTGATGCATTCAATACACGAGGCAATGCCCCGTACCCTCCTATTAGCGTTTCGCGTTCTGTATTCTCTGGAAATTCCCGCATAGTCTCAAGAATTTTAACACAGAAGGCACACAAAATAAGTTGTACAATTTATTGCCTGTCATATCTCGCTGCATCTCGTCGGATGCATACTGCAGACCTATGTATGCACGTTATATAATGTATGCTCATGATGAGATCACTGCATTAAGGACATTCCCAAACATTTTTAGTCTACTCTTCAATACCAGCGAAGAGCTCACATGCTGAGTTTTCAAGTAGCAATTTTATTAGAAGTTGTCAGGTACATGATTGGCACCTTGTCTTCTTGACAGACGACAGTTTGTTACATCTTACTTCAAAATGCCAGAATAACTACAACCCATAACGGGAACCTGGGATGGAGTTACATCTCTCCCTAGCACAAAGCCTGGGCTACATTTTAGAGACCATGTGCTGTTCATGCTGCGTGATCCCTGTCTCGACCTGCCTAGTTTACTCCAGAGGAAAGGTAACATCAAAACGTCTGGAATACGACAAGCTGCAGAAGCTACCTGATCAGCAAAGTAATGCTTTAACTGTTAGCCTATAGTCGCTTCCATACTAGACCAATTGTCAACAAAGGCTTAGGGCCTGGTATGCCCCTCCATGGCAGGTAGCCTGTAGGTTGCATTTCCTGGAACTAAGATAAGGCTTCTATTCCTCCGCCCGAAGCCGTTGGCACAGTTAGGGGTGTCGGTTGGTTTTGGTGAGCGCTGCCTAACATTCGGTTTATTATTTTGTGTTGGTCTTCAGTTTCTTCTTCTTCTTCTTCTTCTTCTTCTTTCGTTCGTCTGAAATTTATCTATAACTGCAATATTGTCTCTTGTGTGAAGTTAACTGCCTTTTTTTTAGTTCACTCAGTGGTCCACAGATTTTATCTTCCACTCTTGTTTCTTTGTTGCTACCTTCATTGCCTGGATTTCAATGCCTTCAGTTATAATCGTCAGATACTGGAGTAAATGTTTTCCCTTCGTTACTTTAAGCAGAGAAGCCACAGACAATATTTTGTACAATTTATTGCCAGGCATATTTCGCCGCATCTTGTCAGGTGCACATTTGCAGAGTTATATACCACAAGACGTGAATATATGGCTAAACCAATGAAAACACAAAGTCCAGGCATTGTTCGAATGTCGAGTATCTGTTATCCCCACAGTAATTTCAAATTTAAAACGAACTCTTTGTATAAAACTGTCTTTTTTCGCATATCCTTTACAGGACATCGGTGTCAACACTAGCATTTTACCGCTTAGTACGCTCAGTAGTTTGCCATTGCTTTCTGAGCGGCCGGCTCACTTATCTCGTAAATTACCAACGCGGCGAGAACCGCTTCCAGTTCTCTCGCGCTGCGTTACCCTACGTGGATAAATGGGATTACGGAGAAAGTCGTTTAACCTCTAGGCCAGGGAGACCGGCAAACTGTCTAGAACCTCCTAAATGCTAGAGCCTCAATATATTTGGACAATCGTTAATTGTTAGTCGAATATCGTACACGAAACGCTTTCCCCTTATTAACTTTATGCCTGTATTTTATAACTGTTGAGAAATCGCCAAGGAGGCCGTTTTACAGCCTATTGACTGCACAGAGATTCCTGAAGACTGATTCCTTCTCTTTTCATCCACACTGGTATATGTTCGGTTATTCCATTTCCATTCTACCCATGTCAGTTGCTTGGCACTCGCACTTGAATTTATTTTGGCATCTTGTTTCTATATCTCAGTCGAAGCTTCCGTCCTCTGAAAAGTCTGCCTATATATTTGAACTCTGAGAGACATGTTTCACTTTTTGTCTATCAGCCCCAACCCCAGACAATTAATTATACGTTCAGTAGTTTACTATTGTTTTCTAAACGAGAGTCCAGCGTAATGCAGGTGTAGGGGTTCAACCATCTACCTCCCAACAGCGGAAGGAAGATTAAGAGAGAGCAAGCGCTCTTATCCTTTCGAGCGCATTGCCGTCTTGTTTATTTTAGTGTTATTTATTTGTATATGGTGCTAGGTTTAATTTTTAATCGCGCTATATTTGTTACATGTATTTATAGTTTGCAACTATTCCCAATAATATTTACGCCACGTTGCATGGCGGGGATCTTTTAATACATCGTAAATACAATGATTCCATGTGCATTTATATGGGATTTATCTTTTTATTTCTGTTACTTTTATATTGTTCTCGTTTTTGGTGTTTTATTGTGTGTTTGTGAGTTCGTCTTCAGTCTACTTCATTCGTGCGGTAATGTCTTGTTGTGGACGTAATTGCGTTTTGCCTATTTGTAATAGTATTGCGATGTTTACGTCTTTCGATTGACTCATCCGACGTCGTCTCGATATTTGTTGACCTTTTTCGAGCATTTTCAATGGACATTCCACGACCTCATTGTAGAGACATCATCTTTGATCTTCCATCTCTCTTTTTTGCATATCCTTTACAGGACGTCGCAGTCAACACCAGCATTTTTTTAATGTTGTGATCTCTTACGTTCAGTAGTTTGCCACTGATTTCTGAACGACCGGCACCCATACCATTTTGTAAATAACCAACGCAAAGCGGTCTGCTGCAAAACAGCCCTCAATTGTGTTTCGAACACGGGTGTGCGAACTGCGTCCTTAACTCCTACGGCACTGAGCCGGTATCTTCCATCAACGGTGGATTACCCCGCAGGCCCCTCCAGAATGGCAGCATGTTGACCCACCCTCAAGTGAAGGCAGGAGCATAATAAGGGCTTTACCCGCCTTCCAAGGACGCTTCCATAGACGCAGAGCCGACTAATGATGTTCTGGTTCTTGAATCATCCAAGGCACCGCCACTACTCTACGGTTGAAAAGTAAAATCTGGCCATCCTGTCTTCTGTGTTAGGGATGTTCACAATGTACCGGGTGTGCAATGCTCGCATCCCTGAGGGCGAATTGTGGGCAGGAACATATAGCGGTGTGTGTGCGACGTGGGAAGAGCTATACATCGGCCAGGCGTTATCAATGCCATATGAGAAACTGGACGAACAGATGACTTGGGAATCTGCTTCCCTGTCCAGAGTTGAGGGTGATAGTGGTGGAGCAGGGAGCCGGCAGACATGAACATTTTGGTACTGTTTTCTGAACAGCCGACGCATCATACCATAGAAATCAACGCAAGCGGTCTGCTTCCAATCTCTCCCAGCAGATTTCCAACCCTCAATTTGGGGAATTATGAAACTGCGCGTCTCACTATTCCCTAAGCCACAGACGCTGGTTATAGCAAACTACTTATCATAGAATTGCTAGTAAATCACAAACGGGCTGGGGTTTGATTGCAACATCTTGTTAATGATATGCAACTAACTTCTTTTTTTTGTAAGTCTGTCATCGCTTTCTGAAAGGCAAACGACCATCGAAACAATGCAGAAATGGTTAGCAGCCCAGAAGGTTGCTGACAGACATGATCACCAACGCCAACACGGCATGGACTATAAAATGTTGCATGTTACCTCAGTGTTGCTTTATCAATGTGTTGTTTTCACTGACTTCTGACAGTTCAATCTCTATAATTGTCTCACTTTTACCTGTTCCAGTAACACATGCGAACACACAATAAATCAATAAGACAGTTTTTTTTTTTTAAATTATGCATTTTTCTATTGTCTGATAACAAGATTTCAGTATATTTATCACATGAGCATCAATGCAATAACATCACATCGTAACTAAATACAATCACACAAGATTGCATTTAAAAGCAACAGGCAAGAACACATTCTCAAATCTAGTGCCAGGTAACACGATTTTCACAAACTTAATCACAACTAAATGCAATGATACACAACTGTGTTTCCACACAACAAGAAAGACCGTAGTCTCTCTCAGATTTTGGCTCTCAAATATTTCCCAATTCTAATACCAGGTAACCTATGTTTTCCAGAAATTGTGAAGCCATATATAATATATTACAATGCCATGATTGTCTCATGTGTCTGTAATCTATAGCAGTGATTCCCAAACAATGTGAGTTAATGGGGTAGTGGGTGCAGGCAGAGATTCAAAGGCAATCAAAGGATCTGTCAGAGGACATATGTTAGTTGCATATCCTTTACAGGACATCACAGTCAACACCAGCATTTTTTATGTTGTGATCTCATGGCAAGTTTATGTTCAGTAGTTTGCCACTGCTTTCTGAACGACCGGCATCCATACCATTTTGTAAAAAAAAAACCAGTGCAATGCAGTCTGCTGCTAAATCACCCACAGCTGTGTTTCGAACATGGGTATATGGGACTACTGAACTGCGTCCGTAACCCCTTCACCATGGAGCTGACCAGGGGGCACTTAAATAATAACAAATACAACTATGTCGAGCACATGATCTCAGTCAGGGTACAAATAACCAAGCAATGTGAGAAACCAGACGAAACACCTGGGTCAAGGAATAAATGGAAGCCAGGCTCAAGAATATATCCGAGTCACATGACAGCTGAACAAAGCTATCTGATGCTGAAAAATGTGTGGTGAAACTATTGAGCAGTACCGCAAACATTGAGCAGTACCGCAAACATTGAACAGCACTGCAAACATCGAGCAGTACTGCAAAAAAAAACATCGCGAACAGTACCGCTGAAGAAAACAGTGACTGGTGAGCCAAGTTAAACACAATTAAATAATAACAAACAGCTTAAAATCAAAATAAGTATATGAATCAACATTCAACAATAACTGTAGCAGTATTAATAACAAAATAATAATAATGGTAGTAACAGTAACAATAATAGCCATAATAACAATAAACAGGTCAAAGCTGACATGAATATAAGAAGTAATTTACAAATAATACAAAACAGTAATAATAATTAACAAAATGGCACATGAACAAGCTGGAGTAGATAAGAATTGTCTAAAAAATAAAAACAAAGCATCCAATAAATATACGATGACTGAGGTAGAATGGAAAACAGAACATGAAAGAAAGTCTACGAAACCTTACAGGTGAAGAAAACCCATTACAAAGATCGAACAACCATCTTCTAATCTGATCAATTTGTAATCAATTTGTATCAACAGAAACACAAAACTGATCATGAAACTGATCCATTTGTACCAACAGAAAAAAACAAAGCAGATCACATGATAACAGTACTGACATCAAGGGTGCCTAGCTGTATTTGCCTTCAGATCTGTAACACCTCCAGCCGACACGCTCAATGATGAAATTTACATATTGTATTGTTGAGAAATATTCATGACAAAGTGGTTTTGGCACCTGCCTCACGCACTTAAGGTTGTGGGTTTGATTCCAGCCTCTGTTGTTTGGTCCCCAAGTTTAATTTTTTCGGAGACTCTTGGGGGTCATCGCTGGCGCTACGGAGTTCGTAATTTTTATGACGCTTTTGGCAGGCTGTCAGGCGGAAAGAGACTGAGCCATATGGGATAAAACCCAGTGCAATGTAGTTGATCCTCTTGTTGATTTTATTATGTTTGTAATTTTTTATTATCGTTCATGATTTTATTATTTGTAATTGTTTTTCATTGTTGATTTTATTAAAAGTTGATTTTATTATTTTAATTATTAAAAGTGAGCCCAGCATGAGAATACTTCTGAAAATGTAGTATAAAAATGAGTGTGTGCAACTGTGTTTAACTTGTGTGCAAGTGTTCAACTTGTGTGCAATAGTGTTCAACTTGTGTGCAATAATGTTCAACTTGTGTGCAATAGTGTTCAACTTGTGTGCAATAATGTTCAACTTGTGTGCAATAATGTTCAACTTGTGTGCAATAGTGTTCAACTTGTGTGCAATAGTGTTCAACTTGTGTGCAATAGTGTTCAACTTGTGTGCAATAGTGTTCAACTTACCACAGGACTATGTTACTTCTGCAGTTTTCAGTTCAACTTTACCATCAATATAAAATGTTAACAGATAATTAACAATCAACATTGTAACACAGTTGGAGAAACAAGCATATCATTGAATATCAACATAAGAATGCAGACTGTAACTAGCTTTCATTGCTTTAGGACAAATGGTGGAAATCATGAAACATTTCAGTCTTTCAGTTTCAGAAGATTCTGTAGCAGATGTACAAGACAGACTTCTTTTCCTTTGTTCATTCAACTTTTTTTTTAGCCTGGACATGACCTCATTGTTGCTGTCTACAGCATAGCTGCGATGTTTGTGCTTACTGGCCATCACGAACGAGAAGTAATGCACATCCGACTTTTTCACAATATATGTTGACCGGATTAACTTTCCTTGATTCCCAAAGGGGACAAACACAATAATAAAAACATAAGTGTATTACTTTGTTCTTCGTTTCCTTTCATACTACCTTTCAAAGATGCAACATATACTGTGTTGCATGTTAAAACATCTAGCCAGATTTCTTTGGTATGTTCAAAATAAATGAAAATGGTATAATTACACACCACCAGTTGCTGGGTGCATATGGACACTGTCCACACATGATGCATTGCTTGGTGCCAGTAATGTATGCAACTTGTAAAATCCAATTCTAATATAAAAGCAGTACTGCTGTGTAGGTTACAAGTAAGGAAACCAGCACAACTATTACTATAACCACTCACTAACAGACTTGGTCACTATCTGCCACTGGGGTATTGATCCTCAACCAACTCTCTCCATGCTTTCCTATCCTGGTCTATCCCGTGTTGCTCTGTTCATGTCCTCCTATTATTCATTTCTGTTTACTTCTCTTCTTTGTTTGTTTCTAGGCCTTCCTTTATTTATTTTACCATGTGGATTCCAGACAAAATCCTGTCTAGTTTTGCTATTCTCAGGTATTCTCAATGTATGTCTTAAAACACAATACAGACAAAATCCTGTCTAGTTTGCTATTCTCGGGTATTCTTAATGTATGTATTAAGACAAAATACAGACAAAATCCTTTCTAATTATGCTATTCTCAGGTATTCTCAATGTATGTCTTAAGACAAAATACAGGCAAAATCCTTTCAAGTTATGCTATTCTCAGGTATTCTAAATGTATGTCTTAAGACAAAATACAGACAAAATCCTTTCTAGTTATGCTATTCTCAGGTATTCTAAATGTATGTCTTAAGACAAAATACAGATAAAATCCTTTCTAGTTATGCTATTCTCAATCTGTCTTAAGACAAAATACAGACAAAATCCTTTCTAGTTATGCTATTTTCAGGTATTCTAAATGTATGTCTTAAGACAAAATACAGATAAAATCCTTTCTAGTTATGCTATTCTCAATCTGTCTTAAGACAAAATACAGACAAAATCCTTTCTAGTTATGCTATTCTCAGGTATTCTAAATGTATGTCTTAAGACAAAATACAGACAAAATCCTTTCTAGTTATGCTATTCTCAATCTATGTCTTAAGACAAAATACAGATAAAATCCTTTCTAGTTATGCTATTCTCAATCTATGTCTTAAAACAAAATACAGACAAAATCCTTTCTAGTTATGCTATTCTCAATCTATGTCTTAAGACAAAATACAGATAAAATCCTTTCTAGTTATGCTATTCTCGATCTATGTCTTAAGACAAAATAGAGACAAAATCCTTTCTGGTTATGCTATTCTCAGGTATTCTCAATGTATGTCTTAAGACAAAATACAGACAAAATCCTTTCTAGTTAACCTATTCTCAATCTATGTCTTAAGACAAAATACAGACAAAATCCTTTCTAGTTATGCTATTCTCAATCTATGTCTTAAGACAAAATACAGACAAAATCCTTTCTAGTTATGCTATTCTCAATCTATGTCTTAAGACAAAATACAGACAAAATCCTTTCTAGTTATGCTATTCTCAGGTATTCTCAATGTATGTCTTAAGCAACAGCTTCTTTTCTTCACCTCTTTATTCTCTGACATTGGACTAGTTCTCTGTGTGAGCTCCCTTTGGTGTTTCTGTCATGGCATTTTTAGCCCTACTTTGTGCAGGCATCAATTAATTTATATTTGTAGTTTATTAGTAATCGTTTAAGTCATGCTCCACATTTCTGATCCATACAGTTGTACTGGCTTAACATTAGAATTGAATACTCAAGAACAGATATCTAATAATCAAGATGGTATAACAGAATCAATGTGTGAAAAACTACAGTCTGGATACACAAAGGACAGTAGTATGTAAAATCCTTTTTCTGGAACCCTTAGGGTAAATGACATGTACTGAAACCAAAGACAAGAAAGGAAAAGAGTATCTGCGATGAGCATGTAATATGAGAAAGACAGACAAAACTATAGAGTAATAAGCAGACAAGTTTGGAATAGATGGTAGAAGGCATATGTTCCATGAGGAAAAAACACTAAAAGACAGCAAACATAAGATATGAACAAATTCGTCTATATATTAATATTAACAAAGTATTACAATAAAACAATTTTCATGTATCTTTCTACGCCCCTTTACAAACACACAAAGTGTGCATAATAACAGCCAGAAATAATTGTTACAATGAAACTAAAACTATTAATACAGCAGTTGCAATACTGCTGTCTACCTTGAGGGTGTACCGACCTGAGGAATAAAGGCCGCTGACCAAGGCACTTGCCACACAGTGTGCAGGCTGGGGTTGTCACTGGGTTGGGGGTGGTTGATAATGAAACACCTAAAACCTGGGGAGGGGACATGACCAGCATGGATCTAAACCCTGCTCCTAATCGTCTGTACGTGCTGTGCTTGGCTGGTTCATTCCTAATGTGCCTCTCTGAAGATGAACAACCGAATGAACAAACAAACTTTATTTTCAAAGGGTCACATATTGGGCACGCAGGCCCGTCTTACATTTAACCCTTCCAATCATGCATCTTTCGTTCATCAATTATCTATTGTGCATTTTACATTCACATAGGAAAAAAACATCAAATGAATGTTATAAACATAAACACTGCATATTACCTTGTAATGAGATAAGCAGGCAGGCAGACACACATACACATGCACAAACACATACATACATACATACCTGCATACATATTTACATCATTTACACAATCTCTCACAGTTATGCACCCACTCAATAACACACACATACACACACATACACACTCCCTCACATTCACATTCATGGAAGGGCCGAATGTAAGATGGCCTGCATGCCCAATTTGTTACCCTTTGAAAATAACGTCCGTTCGTTCACTCAAAATCACAAACTTACTAACAAGAGTTTGCTTATTAAGACATACTTTCTCTATCTCTCACTCCCACTCACACCCATATATTCTCATTCACACACATACAGCCAGGCACACACATACACCCCTTCCCAGACACACATGTGAAGTTCCAGTACTTGTTGTGCACACCATGCAGATTTCTGGGCTTGGAGAGGGAAGGAACAACTCTGCAGCCATGGAGACAGTACTCTGATACCAGGACGGGAGAAAAGTCCCTCTACACCAACCTCACTTTGACAGATGCAAATCCTTTTCGGAGCCCAGACAACCTGACTCCTCACTCTTCCAGAAGATTCAAAACCCCTTACATTACCAAGAAACAGAACACCCATCCTATAATGTTTAGAGCGGGCATTCTAATCACTCAGCCATGTGCTCCTATATTTGAAACAATTATTACATTGCACATAGAATTAATGAATACATTTTGTTTGTAAATCCTATCTATCAGACAAGGCTAGGAGCACTCCAGCTCTTAAACTTCTGGTGCTCTGATGATGGGTTAGGTGGTTGAACCCCTACACCGGTCAGTTGGACTTTAACATTACCTTCTCGTTCGTGATGTAAAATTGTCTAAATTGTCTCAATGTACTGCAAAAGACATGCAATTTTTGTTTAACATAGCTAACTTAAAACAGCATGACTGTGAATATACTCACACAGTGTAGGTCAGCATGGCTGAATTGATAAGAATGTGGGTTCTTAAACATCCGGTGTGCTGATGATAAGGTAAGGGGTTTAACCCCTACACCGGATAGTTGGACAAAAATGTTAACCTATCGTCTTTGACTTGGGGACGTAAATTACAAGAACCTCTGAAGTCGGAGTGGGTTCGCCTGATGGCAAGGGACACTGTTAATAGGGGAAGCTTATCCGCACGCAAAATTCAGTGCAGCACTAATGGAAGTAATGTATTTGGACTACGCTTGAGTTCAAAGCAAGCGAGCGCCCCCCAAAAACAAAAAAATACTCAAACAGTAATATTCCGATGGCTGAAGAAGACTTCACAACTCACAGTAGTTCTTCTTTATACATTCTCAAATATTAGCATGAATGCTATCAATACACATCACAGTTCATGGCAAGTCCTCGAGACTGCCGTAAAGTTTGTCTTAATATGTTTTCAGTGTCTGCCTAACATCACAGTTCACAGCAAGTCCACCAGGCTGCTATACAGTTTTTCTTAATATGTTTTTAGTGTCTGCCTAACATCACAGTTCATTGCAAGTCCACCAGGCTGCCATAAAGTTTGTCTTAATATGTTTTAGTGTCTGCCTAACATCACAGTTCACAGCAAGTCCACCAGGCTGCTATACAGTTTTTCTTAATATGTTTTTAGTGTCTGCCTAACATCACAGTTCATTGCAAGTCCACCAGGCTGCCATAAAGTTTGTCTTAATATGTTTTAGTGTCTACCTAACATCACAGTTCTTAGCATGTTCACCAGGCTGCCATAAAGTTTTTCTTAATGTTTTTAGTTTTAGTGTCTGCCTAACATCACAGTTGATAACAAGTCCACCAGGCTGCCTAACAGTTTTTCTTAATATGTTTTAGTGTCTCCCTAACATCATAGTTCGTAGCAAGTCCACCAGGCTGCTATACAGTTTTTTTAAATATGTTTTAGTGTCTACCTAACATCACAATTCGTAGCAAGTCTACCAGGCTGCCATAAAGTTTTTCTTAATATGTTTTTAGTGTCTGCCTAACATCACAGTTCATTGCAAGTCCACCAGGCTGCCATAAAGTTTGTCTTAATATGTTTTTAGTGTCTGCCTAATGCATTCTTGCTGGTCCCGGCATCCAAGTCAATATGTCTGTATCACAGGGACACTACTCTGTAGTACCAATGTTTAACTTGTTGAAAAGCTCACACACGAGTCTACTGCAAAAGCTGAAGATTACAACATGCTCTTTTGTGAGGATTTGTGCACGTCCTTGTTGTGGTATCTTGAATGTGCGTTCTTCCAGCCTTCATGGTAGATATGTTGGAGTGTTGTTTTAGCCTCGTTGTAAGACACTGATTGAGGACGGCATGGCCGAGAGGTTTAATCCACTCGCACTTAAACTCCCTGTGTGCTGCACGGTGGGGTAGTGGGTTTAGTTCACACACCGTCAGTTAAGACTTAAACGCTGACTTCTCATTCAGAAAATAATGGCAAACTATTGAATGGAAAATTGTCTTACAAATCACAAACAGCCAATAGGGGCTGAGGGTCATAGCAACATCCTGCAAAGGTCAAGACATTTTTTTAAAACAGCAATATGATATTCTGGAGTAGGTTTCCTCCAATCTTTGCTGTTTATCACACTGATTTTACAAATATATTGTGAATGTATTCCTTTAGAAAAATCACATTAGGAAGAATAATGTTGGCGGCTATGGTTTGCCGTATCACATGATCATCAATTCTATGTCCTTGTCCTAATTATACCACTTGCCAGACATGCAGGAATTGTTACTTTTGTCTTCCCCTTGCTTTTTTCCTATTAGTTTGCCAGTTGTCACTAAGTTTTCACGTTTATGTTTCCTCAAATATGCCCAAATACTTTTAACTGTCTACATCTAATTTCTTTAATTAATTTATGGTTTTTATTTGTTTCTTGCGGGACTGCCTCATCCATTGTTCTATCGATGGTATTCTTTGCATTTTTCTTAGAAACCACATATCCACTACCATTGGACCTTTGTGAGCTTGTCTGCTTATTGTCCATGTCTGACATTCATAAAACAGTATAGGTTTTATATAGTAATTTAACACCCTTTTTTCTCACTGTAATTGACAGTTTTTTTTAAGAAACCATAGATTACTCAGTCGTAATTAAAACACAAGAAATATTATGCATACACCATTCCAATGAAAAGTGACAACATTCCAATAAAAGTGACATTTCAATGAAAGTAGCAACATTCCAATCAAACTGACAACATTCCAATGAAAATCGCAACATCTCAGTTAACCCTAGCACACAGTACCCGGTCTCCCCAACTCAAGTTACTCAACATTTTCTACCTATTAAAAACTTGTATTCCCTTAGTGAATTTAAACCCAGACGCCACAGACATTAGGCTGCCCAATGTGTCGCCAGACATAGAGAAGTGAATGGGTAAATTATATTTTTGCTGAAATACCTAACAGATATGGTCACTGGTATAGTTCGAATAAGGAGGATTTGTTATCCCTATGGTAATTACAGATTATTTTTATGTCTTTCTGTCTGCACAAATGAATCTGCAATTACTGTGGGGTTAACAAAACGCTCTATAATCACACAGTATTGGTGACTGTGTGTTACATGTTTCAGCAATAATTTGATTTATCTATTCTTCTTATTCTGCTGCGTTCGTCTGGAATGTTGTGTCAAACATAATTGCCTTGTGCCTGTTTACAACAGAGCTGTGATATTCGCACCTTTCGGCTGATACATCCAACTTCTTCAGGCATATGTTGCCGGGTTGCCTTCCCGGGTTCATCTATTCACTTCTTATGCTGGTATCTGTGGGGGTCAGTCAACAGTTACACAACTCCCCGACATAGTGGGTCGAGGGTTCAAATCACCCGCAGGCAATATGGGAGCAGATCATTTTGCGTTGATTTTGATGGTATAAGTATCCCTTACAGGACGTTGCAGTCACCATCAGCATTTTTAAGCTGCTGTTGATGTACTACCGATAGAACCTCTACCGATTCTCACACAGGTTACGTTACTCACGAGGATATATAGGATTACGGAGAAAGACGTTAACCCCTAGGCCAGGGAGGTATAAGTGTTGGCCGTCCAGAAAGTGGTGGCAAACTACTGAACATAAAATTGTCTAGTATATCACAAGCAGCCAATAAATGCTGAGGTTGATTGCAACACCATGTGAAGAACAAGCAACTAGATTTTAACAGTATGCACCTGACAAGATGCAGCAAAATACTTTTTAAAATTTTGATTTTCTAAGCAACTTTACATTCAGTAGTTTGCCATTGCTTTCTGATTGAGAAGTCAAAGTTTAAATCTCACTGACCAATGACAGGATGTACTCCTAACCCCACAATTAGCGGACCTGAAGGTTAATGTCTAGAATACTCTTATACATACGGCCACGTCGACTGCTAATGACATATGACAGGCAATAAACTATGCAACCTAATGTTTTTGGTTTCTTTGTTTAAAGCTTATTTATGTCGAAGAGATAGTAGTGACCCTACTTTCACAACCGGTGTATTTGTCTGAGCAGACTAGAGTTCCCCGTGTAAATGACGTTGGGAATTGAAAGTTACAGCACTCCATAGAAAATAACATGATAGTAACATATAAGAAATAACAGACACGATTCCAAAGCACTGATTTTTGTAAGCAGTAATCAACTCATCAAAAAGAAGTCAGGACTTCGGAGGGAAAGGCAATAGTGAAGATATCGTACGTCACCAAATTATGGCACATCATTAAGAAAAATGCATAAACCTTAGAAGTTAGCAAATAGAACAGTTTGCATCAAAGTACACAATTAATCAAATGGCATGTATTGCAATTCAACACATATTATCATCATCACAATCAGCGTGGAAGCACCCAAAACAAGGTAATACACGTCAAAACAAGCACATTCTATTTTATCATTGCTATAGGATGGCTGAATTACTCAAGGCTGCTACTCGATGAGGCCTTGGGTAACCAAGTTAGTCACAGCATATTTATATATATATATATATCATAATATTAATAAGTCGAGGATGAGCACTGCACACTTAAACTCTGGGACAATGCCAGCTGCAAGAAATATATATGAGCTTGTGTGTATGTGTGTGCGTGCGGTGTGTGTGTGTGGGTGTGTGTGTGTGTCAGTGTCTGTGGCTTAAGAGTATTGAATGCAGTTGTACAATTCCAACGTACTGGGCTCAAAGTGAGCTGCAGGTGATTTTAAAACAGATCACTTTGCGTTGACTTTCAAAATGGTATGATTGTCAGCCATTCAGGAAGCAATGGAAAAACTACAGAACATAAAATTGCTTACAAAATTCACAATCAATAAATGCTGGGATGAACTGCGATGTCCTGAGAAATTTTTTAAACTACTTATATATATATATATATACTGCAAGCTGCTTAAGGCGATCTCGGGTGTGTGCAAATATTTGTTGTGAAGAACAATTTGTTTATCCCTGGCAATTGTTTTTCTTTGTCTCTTGTAAGAGGAATTTCTGATAAGAACTATTTCTCGGGTCCCAGATGAGTTTGCCTTATCAGGTCTGCACTGTATATGTTCTTTAATGTGGCAGTACACATACATACATACATAAGTGATGTACTTTCAAAATGAGTATGATTCTTTTAGCAATTAATACCTGATGCCAAAAAATTATTGCAATTTTGCATTCATCTATATGTATATACATTGATCTTGCAGTCAATACTTGATCCTTAAGAGTTGATGCTATTACACTGTATGATATCCATATGTATAAATAAGGTCAGTATAATCAGTTCGAGGATGGGCAATGCACACTTAAATCCACAATGTTCTTGTTCACTTGCATCATTTATGTGACTATTAGTTGCTGCTGCCATGCTCGAAGATCGTCTACCTCTGTGTCATTCCTTTATGCGAAGTCACAATGATTTCAATAGATACATGCATTAGTACTGGTTATTTGACAGTAATTACTGGATCCTTTAGAAATGATGTTACAATTGCAAGGTCACAATATCATATACACACGTCTGTACTGATAAGTCTAATGGCACTGCACACTTAACAACTAAAATGCAATGTTCTGTGCCAGAGGCATCATAATCTGACAACCACTGTTAACATGCTCCACAATCCTCTGCTTCAGTTTCATCACCTGGTCGCGAAGACTTGAAGCTGTCGTTACAAGGTCACTATTCTGTCCTTTAAGATCTTTGACTCGATCCTCCAACCTGCAGATTCTTTCTAGTTTTCTTGTACGACATTTACGTGCTGCAACCCGATTCCTAGCCCGCTTCCTTTCGAGTTTAATCTTTTCCTGAGATTCCATGTTGATAGGTGATAGTGGAGGGGATGAGTTTAAACACGGTACTATTTGTGGTTCGTCTTTAATGTGTGGTATTCTCATGTCCAACCTGGAAGAGGGCACTGCCATGCTTGCCCTGGACGTGGGCACTGTCATACTAGCCCTGGACGTTGGAAGCACTGGCTTTTGAGGACTAACTGGTCGGTGTGCTCTTCCAACTGGTCCACCAGGTACAGATGTCGTCGTGGATAAATCACTCGGGGCTGTAAACACAGGGACGGTTGCAGATGTAGGCAAATTTGCACTTTGTGAAAGAGCCGTTGGTACAGTTAACGTTGTGAAAGTTCTTGTCAGTTCTTGGCTGCGGTTAACCGATATAGCACCACTACTCTGAAGTTCAGCTAATGCATCTACAAACCCTCGAGCATACGCCTCCTGTTCCTCTGTAACAAACTTCGGAAATATAAACTGAGTTGGAGTGGGCGTCGTCGTAACCAGCCCATTAGCTTGAATAATCATCTTCTCTAACTCCGGCGATGCTAACTTTAACATGTTAAGATCTGGCGACGCTAAAACGGTCGCTAATTTCTTCTGTTTTGTTGCGGAACTCGAATTAAAATCCAGCGTCATGCTTCTTTTCAGCCTTTTCACGGCAGAGTCCGGCCCTTCGGAATCTGAATACAACGACGACTGGTCGTCCATCCTGGACCTCGATGAAGGTGTTCGTAAATCCAGGTTGAAATAAGGGACACGCGCGTCAATACTGACTCGCTTCACTTTTCAAAATAATGAGTCACTGAATCGTCGGCTGGGCTCCGTCTAGAAGCCAATGTAGTTAGTCACAAGAAGACTTGGTTGGCCCTGCACAAAATCAACGCCGTCCTTGCAAAATGTGCAAGACCGTTATGAACCGCCTATAACTGGTGAGTCACGTGATATTTTTAGAACATGACAGCATTTTTCTAAAATCTCATTGGTCAGATATGATCTCATTTGTCACGTGGCACGACTATTTTCAGGAGACGGAAGCTTTAAAGATCACATTTTGTAATGACGTGTACACAAGGGCTATTTTCAACTGAAGGAATTCCCCCCGTGTGACTTGTGAACTTTGACCGGAGGTCGGTAGTGTGGCCTTACCTTTACCTTACCTTTAGTTACTGGTGAACTCATTATGTCCTTGACTCCATGATAGTTGTTGCTGACAAGGATCATCCCTTGCCAAAGTTAGTTTTGCATTGTTTTGGGAAAAGTTGGTTTTGAAGCCAGGCAGTCTAACTCTGCCATCAGAATGTGCGTCAGAGTCGAACTCATCAAGAACGGTTAGAAGATTGCAGATTTCGTTCCCAACGACGGCTGTCGTAACGGTCTTAATGAATTAACTTCATTGAGGAGAACGATGACGTGTTAGTTGCCGTCTTGGGGCATTGGTTGTTAAGGACACGCCGTTGGTGACAATCCTGTTGACCGCTTCAAGACTGTTAAAGTTGCTAATACTAATGTCTCTCTCTCTTCTTTCTCTGTTCAGGGGAAGGAGGGAGGACCTAGGTCTTAACTTGATTCTGTGAAAATGTGTGTGTGTGTGTGTGTGTGTGTGTGTGTGTGTGTGTGTGTGCGCGCGCGTGGTTTTCTGTAGAATTGAATATATATAGGCGTGAAAGAGAGAGAGAGAGAGAGAGAGAGAGAGAGAGAGAGAGAGAGAGAGAGAGAGAGAGAGAGAGAGAACGAACGAACGAACGAACAGACTTTATTTTCAAAGGGTAACAAATTGGGCACGCAGGCCCGTCTTACATTCGGCCCTTCCAATCACTCATCTTTCTTTCATGAACAGTGCATAGGAAAAAAAACATTGTCACATGAATTTTGTAAACATAAACAATGCATATGACTATGTTATAAGACACATCCACCACCCACCCACACATCCCCCATTCACTCCAACTCCCCCACCCAACCACACACACATACAATACATTCCCCCACCCATCCACCACATCCCTATACATCTCCCCACCAACACACACCTCTCATCCACCACACATCCCATCCACCCACACCCCAAGCACACATACATTCAATAACCCACACATCCCCCACCTACACACATCTCCCCACCCACTCACATATCCTTTACCCGTCCCATTTCCCACCAACAATCACTCACCCAATATCCTCCTCCACCCACACACCTCCAACCACCCAACCAAACACACATTCCTCAGCCACACACACATCTCCCCGTCAACTCACATATTCCGCACCTACCCACACACAAATTCCGCACTCACCCACATAATCTCCCATCTCCCCTCAGCCCACTCACTTATCCCGAGCCCACACCTACAAACATCCCCCACCATCTCCTAACCTGCACACACTCACCCACCCACATATCCTCTACCCACCCACACATCCTCTACCCACCTATCCCCCAACCAAACATCCCTTAACCACACACCCTTACTCATATACAATCACCCACCCACACATCCTCTACCCAACCACACATCCTCCACCCAACCACACATCCTCCATCCACCCATTCCCCCAGCCACACATCCCTTAACCACACACCCTTACCCATATACACACACATCCCCACCCACGCACAATCTCCCCACCCATACAAACATCCCTCACACACATCCCCACCCACCAACACATTCCCCATTCACAAACACACACCTCCCATCCACGCACACACAACCCATACATTCATCCCCTCACACATCCCTAGACACACCCACTAACACCCACACGTCCCTTACCCACTCATCAACACATACATCTCCTATCTACCCACCCACACTCACACATCCCAACCACCCATCTAAGCAAACATCCCCCACCCTCACACACATCATTCACCCACCCACAAACCCAACCACACCTTCACTTACCCACACAAACATCATTTATCCACACCCAGCTCCCCTCCCACACAATACCACACCCACACACATCCCAAAGACACATCCCTCACCCACACACACATCTATCCACACATCTCCTACCCATCCACACATCCCCCAACTACAGTCACCCTCACTACCCACACATACATCCTCCATCCAGCCACACACACCCCCACCCAGCCAGACATATCCCCCACCCACACACACATCTCCAAATCCATCACCCACACTCATCACGCACCCCTCCCCCAACCCACACACATCCCCCACACACATTCACCCACACATCTCTCATCCACACACACTCCCCACCCATCCACCCAAACATCCCACACCCACATACACATCCTCAAACCCACAACCACCCCCACCTGCACACATCTCCCACCCACCACATATCCCCACACCCACATCTCCCCACCCACACATATACCCCCACCCATCCCATAACCCACCATCAATCATCCACCAACATATCCTCCTCCACCCACTCACCCACAACCACCTAGACAAACACACATCCCCACTCACAAACACATCTCCCCATACACCCATACATCTCGCACGCACCTACACACAAATCCCCCACCCACCCACACAAACCCACCCCGCCCACCCACACACATCACGAATCCACCCACACACACATCCCCCGATCCCCCAACCTACTATTATGATCAAACTCCCACATTTTACACACACATACAGTGACGATTGTCGTGAGCATTGTCGCAAAATTGTAAAAAAAATGGAGAAAAATTGTACATATACATTTTGTAACTTAAAAATTAGTGATGCAATTCAACTCTCTCCCCCCCCCTCTCTCTCTCTCTCTCTCTCTCTCTCTCTCTCTCTCTCTCTCTCTCTCTCTCTCTCTCTCTCTCTCTCTCTCTCTTTCTCTCTCACTCACTAGCGCTCTCACTCACATTACAGTAATGTTATATTATACATGATAAAATCAAGTGTCATACATACAAAATGATAATGTGAAAGATGAAAATACACAAAGAATATGGAATGGCATGTTACAGGACATGCGAGCACTGAATTCTCTCTCTCTCTCTCTCTCTCTCTCTCTCTCTCTCTCGAGAGAGAGAGAGAGAGAGAGAGAGAGAGAGAGAGAGAGAGAGAGAGAGAGAGAGAGAGAGAGAGAGAGAGAGAGAGAGTATGAATGGGTGATTGATTTAGTGTTTGTGATTGTGAGTGGGTGTATGCGTGTATATAAGGAAGTGTGTCATTGTATGGATGTACGACTGTGTGAGAATTTGTGTATTTGCGTGTGTGAAAGTGTGTATGTGTCGATTAAGTGTGTATGGGAAGGAGAGAATGTGAGTAGTTATATATGTTGCATACACCCCCCCCGAAATTGTGGTGCCGCGTGGTGCGCACCACGTGGTGCTCGTGGTGCTGGCACCACATGGTGCTGTGTGGTGTCTAGTGGTGGGAGTATGTGGTGCGGTGGTGCTGGGTGTATGTGGTGCCTGTGGAGTGTGTCTTTGGCTTGTTAA
Organism: Cepaea nemoralis; assembly: GCA_014155875.1. Taxonomy (NCBI): domain Eukaryota; kingdom Metazoa; phylum Mollusca; class Gastropoda; order Stylommatophora; family Helicidae; genus Cepaea; species Cepaea nemoralis. Next base: position 29,884 of record JACEFZ010010501.1, on the reverse strand, counting down.
GCTCGGTGTTTTTGGCGGGTAAAATTTAAAATAAAATGTACTAAGGATTGGAAGGAGCGGGTTCGTCATGTGTGTCGTGTCTCCTCATGTGTGTGGTCAGGGTGGAGTGGAAGGAGCCGGCGTAAATAGTAAGCGCAAAGAAGGTGGTGCTGTCCCCCATGTAGTTGTCACCTGGCCGGTCAGCGCCCGAGTGACCACGAGTCCGGTCATGGGTCTAACGAGTAGCGGTGTATCTACTGGTGCTAACAACGGACAACCGACTGTGTCTTTAAAATGTCAAAACTTACAAAAACACACAGAGATGTACATGCACAATGTGGGACAAAAAATCAATACGCATCTTCATAACAACTAATCCAGGGTATTATCGTCGTCGTAATGAACTAGGTGGATTATTAATAATGCTTTATATAAACCGGGCGGGGTGGTCGGAGCCAGCGCGGGCGACGAACGCGGGGGCGACCACGACCGGGTGGTCGCGTGGGCGCGGGTTCGAACCCTCGAGCCGCTCCGGGTGTCGTATGAAAGTTGTAATAAGTAAAAATGTAAATAATTCGGATGTATGAGCTATAGTGGTTCGTAGTGGTTTATACATTATCATCATATAAATTACACCGCTTCAAATGAAAACCTCAGCAAAGAAAAGATGGCCGCTAGTACGTGTTGTAGTGGTATGGCTTAGTGTTATTTGATGTTAAGGGGTGGGTGAGTGAAAGCGTATCTCTATAAGTGCTTCCAAACAATATCAGCATACAGTGTCAGATCGTTAAAGAGAAACCTTAAAGAAACATGTCAAGATGGCCGTCGATGTCCTCCGTAGGTGCCGGGTTCGAGTCCCAGTTGGGTGATCTAGTGGTAGAAGAAATATTGACTTAGTAACTTGTTACTTAGTTGTGATGGCGATAGCTGGTGGTAGTAACAGGCTATGTGTAGCAAAGGAGAGGTGGTATGCAGGGTGAGGAGTATGTATAGGGGGTACCCCAGACGAGATGACAGGTTCGAATCTCGGGTGCTGTGCTACAGGTAAGGGTAATAGGCGTCAGCGTGTGGGGTGTCTAGCTGGTCATACGGGTTATGATTAGGGACAGTCTGTCTCTCCGTGTCGCTGTGTCCACAAGTCCAAGGGAAAAACAGGCATCCGACTTCACAGCTTAACTTAACATAACAAATTGGAGAACATAAGATACCCATACACGTCGCCAGCTGTTACAAAATCAATAATAGCCAGATGTATATATGAATAATCCTGGGGGATTATCGCCGTCGATAGAAAGGGGTTGGGAAAGCAATAATACTCGTCATATCTTCAGGGAGGGGATTATAACATATGTCGTCTAAGCCCAAGGTATATCTCCTGTAATATAAGGTGGTCGGAAAACCAATATCACTAGGCCTCGATTCTTCTCATAATTGCGACTAGTGGCTTATAGATATAACCATTATTGCAGACGCAGCTGTGTGCAGACTAATCTACCAGGTCACGTGGTCTAGGCCATATCGACAAAAACGGGGTATAAATGTTAAGGAATAGACGCTGTACGAAGCACTCTCTGCCAGCTCTCTGATCCTGATACATCAAGGGAAACTGACAGAACAACCTTTGCAGTCGGTGAGTATGATGTCTCGTTGGTAAACACTGCGCATGTGTGTGCATGTGTATGTCTGTATGTATATAGGTATGTGTGTGTGTGTGTGTGTGTGTGTGTGTGTGTGTGTGTGTGTGTAAGTGTGTGTTTATGTCTATGTGTGCGTGTGTACATGTGAATAAGTGTAACGATGGTAGATATAACCAAAGGGTAATAGAGCGTGGGCTACTCTAGTGATATGAAGATAACAAAAGAACCTCTCTCTTTCACATGGAAACGGCCGCTGTGATCATACTGTACTAAGGTGATGTTTTGCTGTTATACTCAAGTTGGGTCTATTTACCCTCTACCGGTTAACTTCACTCAGCCATATCATGTGGAGTTTCATATTCACTGTTAACAAACATGAGCCGGCAGTATAATTTCTAGACCAACCAATGTGTCAAACTATACTGACTTTGTCTTTTTTCACGTTAGATCAAATATGTCTTCACTTCATATTGCCACAAATATTAACTTTATATACATCACTGTGCTCATGGAGACTCAGTATGATATCATTCATAGATCATAAAAAATCTTCACAATTAAAAAAGTATTGCTGGTCACTAAAAGTTTTCTTGTTCTTGTTGTTTTTCCAGGTGTACGTTGTCAACGTGTTGAAAGAACCCATATTCTTGACTTCAATCTACTATAAAAATCAAAAGGAGGGCTGAAAATATAAAGACCTTGTACCGAATTACTACTATCAACCTATAAACCTCAACTTTTACGGTATTGTCAAACAGAATTATGTCGACTCAGCAAAAAGAAATCCACTTATGTGTCACATGTGGGAAAAGTTTCACAGAAAAGCGCAATCTGCTTCGTCATCTTTGCACAGTTCACAGCACTGAAACGCATGCATGTCACCTATGTGGCAAGCTATTCAACAGAAAAGACAACCTACAAAAACACAGACGAACATACCACAAGACACACACTTCATCAACAACTATGGACACTAAACCTTCAAACCCTGAACCCAGTCTACCATCACTTTCATCACGCAAAAGGAGGACACCCTCGAACGCATATACCAATAAAAAACGTAGACACACTACTGATCAAATGGTAGCAAAGGAAGCGGACACCCAACAAACATATAGGGACAACTGGACAGCCCTTAGGACTTACTGCAAGGCGCTGTCGATCATGTTACCCAAGAATATAGTGGTATTATAAGAAAGCGCCGACCAACACCACCTAGTGAGCATAGTAAATGTATAAACCTAACAATTTTACCTCCTCGGTCTTATAAGAAGTAGTATTCTGATATATTTGTATGATAGCCCTGAGTCACCCCAACTAATGTGCATGTCTTCATTCTGGCGTGGATCTGTTTAGCGTGCCTCCTATGCAAACGATGACAGAAGAGGGTTAGTGTGTGGAGATACACCGGCTCACGGCTCTAGGAGCACCTGTGAGGATCTAGCGTCATGTCGTCTGCAGGCTGTACTACAATAACATTTCAACAAAGATGAAATAATCACGCTAAGCCACAGTAGTATCGCGGAGTGCCCCTTCAACTATAATCGCCAACACGAAAACTCGGAACCATCTCCAACCAACAGAGAGTGTTAACCACCACAGACAACCTTATCTTTCAGTAAATCCACACTGGTCGATGGGTAGTAAGCAGCTACCTATAAAGAAAGAGAGGCAATATAATTACAGATAGGTCGTCAATACCTGAATAAGTCTCAATATGAAGAAGCTTAGGGTGGATGTAAGGAGTCTTTTTATATAAATATACATAGGTGTTGTTATTTCTTCGCAGGTTGTATCCCATAGGGGTGGCTACAGAGTGGTATATCCATCGAAGGAACATCACTGGCGCAAACACCCCAGGCCACCACTGATGTCACTAGTGGTAAATCGCTGTGTCCTAGTGCGAAAAGAGTGAATAGCATTGCACAAGCTACCACAGTATTTGACCAAACACAATTGTCTGTCGCCCTAACAACCATTTGTATGATCCTAGTGTGACGTCAACAATCTGCTCAAGACCTTGTTATTATTCGTGAAGAACAGACTAAGCAATCTTTATAAGTTCGGTGACACTGGTGTCAATTCCACAAGAAAAAACATGTCTACGCAACCAACAGAACTTCATCTGACTGCCATAAGACCGGTTGTCACTAAACAATATACACTGAACAAAGAAAGAGTGGTCAAAAACAATATCAACAGAGATGCACACCCGACTGGTTTACTCGTTAAACGGACTAACTCAGGTCAATGTGTTACTATAACTTTCGACAGTACAAGTCACTATCAGTCGTTTCGAACCCGTATGTTTAGTTATTACAAGCACCAGTGCATTGAATCCAGACAAGACCTGAACGGGGTACCCGTGGAAGACCTGTTTTCAACACCCCTGGTTAAGATACATATGTATCACACGAAGATGAAACTTTTCGCCCAGGGAAAGATTGACAATATTAATTCTTGGTTAAAAATAGACTTTATCGAACTTGGAAACTTCGATACAGACGAATAGACACACAAAGCAACCTTCCTGGGTCAAAAAGGAGAAGAAACCCACAATAAGGCACAAATTCCAAGTTAGTATATTTGAGACTATAAGCCTGTATTTCCACAACTAATCAAAAATAGACAAAACTTTGACGCTTTTATCAAAACAGTACACGAACACGACGTTCTTACCTACGCTATGCAACAACGTCCAAATACCAAATACACTACAGAGATGATTCCAGCTATATGTTTTTATCTCTATCATATCCCAGAATTCCGACTTGTTTAATAAATAACCACCCTTTTATGACCCACGTTAGGCATCACTGTGCATGATCATACTAGTTATAACATCCCATATTTAGCCAACCATTTTGTATACTGACATTATGCTTGCTCATTTTTTGTAAAATGTACTGGAAATATTGTAAAATAAACAGTTTTATGTATTATAAGTGCGTTCACATGTTTGTTTTTAGTGTTGACGGTACATATGGGTGTCATGTGGTGAGCGGGTGTTACATGTTGATGGCCAGGTAAAGAAATATCGCAACCAAACTTATAAAAATTAGGAAAATTTGTTAACCTAATGAGAAAAATATTGACCAAGTAAAGAAAAATTTACACAAAATTTACACAAATTAGGAAAATGTTACCCATATTAGGAAAAATATTGGCCAACGTATGAAATATCTCGAACAAATTTACAAAGAGTAGGAAAACATGTCGACCAAAGTAGGAAAATTGTTCGTCAAATGTGAAAAATATTGGGCAAGTAGGAAATCATGTTAACCAAAGGTGAAAACTATTGACCAAGTAAAGAAACTTCTCGTCCAAACTCATAAAAAGTAGGAAAATTTGTTAGCCAAATGGGAAAAATGGTGGCCAAATACAGAAATATCTCGACCAAACTAATAAACATTAGGAAAATGTGCTAGCCAAAGGTGAAAAATATTGGTCAAGTAAAGAAATATCTCAGCCGATTTATAACAAGTAAGAAAAACATGCTAGTAAAATCAAGAAATATGTCGACCGAAGTAATACAATAGGCAAAACGATGGACAAACTTATAAAGATGTCGACCGTTATAAAAATATGTGTTACCCAAATTAGGAAAAATATTGCCCAAGTGAAGAAATATCTCAACCATACTTATGAAAAGGAGGAAAATGTGTTAACCAAATGGGAAAAATATTGGCGAAGTGAAGAAATATCTCATCCATTCTTATAAAAATTAGGAAAATGTGTTAATCTAAGGAGAAAAAATATTGACCAAGTAAAGACAAATTTACACCAAACTTATGAAAAGTAGGAAAATTTGTTAACCAAAGGGGAATAAATATGGGCTAAACTAAATATGTTGACCCAAGTAAGAAAATATGTTAGCCAAATGGGGGAAAATGTTGGCCAAAACATGAAACATCTTAATCAAACTTATAAATATCTCGTGTAAACTTTTAAATAAGTAGGGGGAAAAAAATATTGCTTCTGTAGTTATGTCAAAAGTATCTTGAACTTTTATCTGAACAGACATTTCACAAGACATAATCATCAACGTCAACACTTTCCCTCTTTTTACATTACCGAAAACTTCAACTTACCATTCCAACGTATCTGCTAAAGACGCACTTATACATACTAATCACCCATCTCTTCACACTCTTGGTTGTTGTCTTCTAACATAAAATATCTCTGTCTTTCGTAGCTGTCTTCACAACTTTTCCATGTCACATCACCAAGATACTCCAAACATTCGTTGCACATGAGTTCTAATGAAACAGTCATAACAACATTTATGGTAATGCAATCTGTGGCTCCACCTGGGATAGTTTCAATATCATCTGAGTATTCGTCAGCAAAGAGCTATTACCCATGGCTGACATCTTCAACTTTCTATACCACAATGACTTCTACACTAACCTTCCATTGTTCCATCTTTCAACAATACAAAGGGTGGTCTCGAAGTTTAGCTAACATAACATTTTGTACTTTATCCACCTCTTTCACACGTTGTAATTTCACAGCTGCAATAACGACAAGTCTGCAACCAACACTGTCTGTTATGAAGTCGACCATTCTTAAAACCACGTCTGTCTTAATGAGCCCTTGAATACTCTCTACCAGATCTTATAACCGACTTTCAACTTTTCATACCAAATAACATTAACACTCTTTTTGATTACAGAACAACCGATTTTCTGCTGACTAGGCAGGTTTCTCAATCTAATGGAGATAAATCACCTGTCCTCCTAACATACTAGGCACTATTCTAGACAACGAATATGGTCATCAACCAGCACCCCTAAGAAGAACTTGAAAACACCAACAGAGATTGGGTTCCTGAGACGAATTCCTTGGACTACCAGAGTAACTAACGCTGATCGCCTAAAAGAGCCTACAAAACATAGAGCCTTATATACATCAAACACAACAAACTTTTTCTTACTAACCCTAACTATGCATCATCTAGCCCTAACCCTAACCCTAACTATACATCATGTAACCCTAACTCTAACCCTAACCCCTAACCCTAACCCTAACTATACAGCAAATACAACAACTTCCGTCTTAAGAGACATAGATACAAAACAGTGTTAGAAATGGAAAAAGTTAAAATTTAATTAAAATTTAAAACTAATAAATCGCAATTTTATTGCTCGCTTCACTTAATTTACAGATATAGGCTAGGTATATGTATAGGTTAGGTATAGGACATATAGCAAGCTTACATCTTACGCAATAAAATTGCGATTTATTAGTTTTAAATTTTAATTAAATTTTAACTTTTTCCATTTCTAACACTGTTTTGTATCTATGTCTCTTAAGACGGAAGTTGTTGTATTTGCTGTATAGTTAGGGTTAGGGTTAGGGGTTAGGGTTAGAGTTAGGGTTACATGATGTATAGTTAGGGTTAGGGTTAGGGCTAGATGATGCATAGTTAGGGTTAGTAAGAAAAAGTTTGTTGTGTTTGATGTATATAAGGCTCTATGTTTTGTAGGCTCTTTTAGGCGATCAGCGTTAGTTACTCTGGTAGTCCAAGGAATTCGTCTCAGGAACCCAATCTCTGTTGGTGTTTTCAAGTTCTTCTTAGGGGTGCTGGTTGATGACCATATTCGTTGTCTAGAATAGTGCCTAGTATGTTAGGAGGACAGGTGATTTATCTCCATTAGATTGAGAAACCTGCCTAGTCAGCAGAAAATCGGTTGTTCTGTAATCAAAAAGAGTGTTAATGTTATTTGGTATGAAAAGTTGAAAGTCGGTTATAAGATCTGGTAGAGAGTATTCAAGGGCTCATTAAGACAGACGTGGTTTTAAGAATGGTCGACTTCATAACAGACAGTGTTGGTTGCAGACTTGTCGTTATTGCAGCTGTGAAATTACAACGTGTGAAAGAGGTGGATAAAGTACAAAATGTTATGTTAGCTAAACTTCGAGACCACCCTTTGTATTGTTGAAAGATGGAACAATGGAAGGTTAGTGTAGAAGTCATTGTGGTATAGAAAGTTGAAGATGTCAGCCATGGGTAATAGCTCTTTGCTGACGAATACTCAGATGATATTGAAACTATCCCAGGTGGAGCCACAGATTGCATTACCATAAATGTTGTTATGACTGTTTCATTAGAACTCATGTGCAACGAATGTTTGGAGTATCTTGGTGATGTGACATGGAAAAGTTGTGAAGACAGCTACGAAAGACAGAGATATTTTATGTTAGAAGACAACAACCAAGAGTGTGAAGAGATGGGTGATTAGTATGTATAAGTGCGTCTTTAGCAGATACGTTGGAATGGTAAGTTGAAGTTTTCGGTAATGTAAAAAGAGGGAAAGTGTTGACGTTGATGATTATGTCTTGTGAAATGTCTGTTCAGATAAAAGTTCAAGATACTTTTGACATAACTACAGAAGCAATATTTTTTTCCCCCTACTTATTTAAAAGTTTACACGAGATATTTATAAGTTTGATTAAGATGTTTCATGTTTTGGCCAACATTTTCCCCCATTTGGCTAACATATTTTCTTACTTGGGTCAACATATTTAGTTTAGCCCATATTTATTCCCCTTTGGTTAACAAATTTTCCTACTTTTCATAAGTTTGGTGTAAATTTGTCTTTACTTGGTCAATATTTTTTCTCCTTAGATTAACACATTTTCCTAATTTTTATAAGAATGGATGAGATATTTCTTCACTTCGCCAATATTTTTCCCATTTGGTTAACACATTTTCCTCCTTTTCATAAGTATGGTTGAGATATTTCTTCACTTGGGCAATATTTTTCCTAATTTGGGTAACACATATTTTTATAACGGTCGACATCTTTATAAGTTTGTCCATCGTTTTGCCTATTGTATTACTTCGGTCGACATATTTCTTGATTTTACTAGCATGTTTTTCTTACTTGTTATAAATCGGCTGAGATATTTCTTTACTTGACCAATATTTTTCACCTTTGGCTAGCACATTTTCCTAATGTTTATTAGTTTGGTCGAGATATTTCTGTATTTGGCCACCATTTTTCCCATTTGGCTAACAAATTTTCCTACTTTTTATGAGTTTGGACGAGAAGTTTCTTTACTTGGTCAATAGTTTTCACCTTTGGTTAACATGATTTCCTACTTGCCCAATATTTTTCACATTTGACGAACAATTTTCCTACTTTGGTCGACATGTTTTCCTACTCTTTGTAAATTTGTTCGAGATATTTCATACGTTGGCCAATATTTTTCCTAATATGGGTAACATTTTCCTAATTTGTGTAAATTTTGTGTAAATTTTTCTTTACTTGGTCAATATTTTTCTCATTAGGTTAACAAATTTTCCTAATTTTTATAAGTTTGGTTGCGATATTTCTTTACCTGGCCATCAACATGTAACACCCGCTCACCACATGACACCCATATGTACCGTCAACACTAAAAACAAACATGTGAACGCACTTATAATACATAAAACTGTTTATTTTACAATATTTCCAGTACATTTTACAAAAAATGAGCAAGCATAATGTCAGTATACAAAATGGTTGGCTAAATATGGGATGTTATAACTAGTATGATCATGCACAGTGATGCCTAACGTGGGTCATAAAAGGGTGGTTATTTATTAAACAAGTCGGAATTCTGGGATATGATAGAGATAAAAACATATAGCTGGAATCATCTCTGTAGTGTATTTGGTATTTGGACGTTGTTGCATAGCGTAGGTAAGAACGTCGTGTTCGTGTACTGTTTTGATAAAAGCGTCAAAGTTTTGTCTATTTTTGATTAGTTGTGGAAATACAGGCTTATAGTCTCAAATATACTAACTTGGAATTTGTGCCTTATTGTGGGTTTCTTCTCCTTTTTGACCCAGGAAGGTTGCTTTGTGTGTCTATTCGTCTGTATCGAAGTTTCCAAGTTCGATAAAGTCTATTTTTAACCAAGAATTAATATTGTCAATCTTTCCCTGGGCGAAAAGTTTCATCTTCGTGTGATACATATGTATCTTAACCAGGGGTGTTGAAAACAGGTCTTCCACGGGTACCCCGTTCAGGTCTTGTCTGGATTCAATGCACTGGTGCTTGTAATAACTAAACATACGGGTTCGAAACGACTGATAGTGACTTGTACTGTCGAAAGTTATAGTAACACATTGACCTGAGTTAGTCCGTTTAACGAGTAAACCAGTCGGGTGTGCATCTCTGTTGATATTGTTTTTGACCACTCTTTCTTTGTTCAGTGTATATTGTTTAGTGACAACCGGTCTTATGGCAGTCAGATGAAGTTCTGTTGGTTGCGTAGACATGTTTTTTCTTGTGGAATTGACACCAGTGTCACCGAACTTATAAAGATTGCTTAGTCTGTTCTTCACGAATAATAACAAGGTCTTGAGCAGATTGTTGACGTCACACTAGGATCATACAAATGGTTGTTAGGGCGACAGACAATTGTGTTTGGTCAAATACTGTGGTAGCTTGTGCAATGCTATTCACTCTTTTCGCACTAGGACACAGCGATTTACCACTAGTGACATCAGTGGTGGCCTGGGGTGTTTGCGCCAGTGATGTTCCTTCGATGGATATACCACTCTGTAGCCACCCCTATGGGATACAACCTGCGAAGAAATAACAACACCTATGTATATTTATATAAAAAGACTCCTTACATCCACCCTAAGCTTCTTCATATTGAGACTTATTCAGGTATTGACGACCTATCTGTAATTATATTGCCTCTCTTTCTTTATAGGTAGCTGCTTACTACCCATCGACCAGTGTGGATTTACTGAAAGATAAGGTTGTCTGTGGTGGTTAACACTCTCTGTTGGTTGGAGATGGTTCCGAGTTTTCGTGTTGGCGATTATAGTTGAAGGGGCACTCAGCGATACTACTGTGGCTTAGCGTGATTATTTCATCTTTGTTGAAATGTTATTGTAGTACAGCCTGCAGACGACATGACGCTAGATCCTCACAGGTGCTCCTAGAGCCGTGAGCCGGTGTATCTCCACACACTAACCCTCTTCTGTCATCGTTTGCATAGGAGGCACGCTAAACAGATCCACGCCAAAATGAAGACATGCACATTAGTTGGGGTGACTCAGGGCTATCATACAAATATATCAGAATACTACTTCTTATAAGACCGAGCAGGTAAAATTGTTAGGTTTATACATTTACTATGCTCACTAGGTGGTGTTGGTCGGCGCTTTCTTATAATACCACTATATTCTTGGGTAACATGATCGACAGCGCCTTGCAGTAAGTCCTAAGGGCTGTCCAGTTGTCCCTATATGTTTGTTGGGTGTCCGCTTCCTTTGCTACCATTTGATCAGTAGTGTGTCTACGTTTTTTATTGGTATATGCGTTCGAGGGTGTCCTCCTTTTGCGTGATGAAAGTGATGGTAGACTGGGTTCAGGGTTTGAAGGTTTAGTGTCCATAGTTGTTGATGAAGTGTGTGTCTTGTGGTATGTTCGTCTGTGTTTTTGTAGGTTGTCTTTTCTGTTGAATAGCTTGCCACATAGGTGACATGCATGCGTTTCAGTGCTGTGAACTGTGCAAAGATGACGAAGCAGATTGCGCTTTTCTGTGAAACTTTTCCCACATGTGACACATAAGTGGATTTCTTTTTGCTGAGTCGACATAATTCTGTTTGACAATACCGTAAAAGTTGAGGTTTATAGGTTGATAGTAGTAATTCGGTACAAGGTCTTTATATTTTCAGCCCTCCTTTTGATTTTTATAGTAGATTGAAGTCAAGAATATGGGTTCTTTCAACACGTTGACAACGTACACCTGGAAAAACAACAAGAACAAGAAAACTTTTAGTGACCAGCAATACTTTTTTAATTGTGAAGATTTTTTATGATCTATGAATGATATCATACTGAGTCTCCATGAGCACAGTGATGTATATAAAGTTAATATTTGTGGCAATATGAAGTGAAGACATATTTGATCTAACGTGAAAAAAGACAAAGTCAGTATAGTTTGACACATTGGTTGGTCTAGAAATTATACTGCCGGCTCATGTTTGTTAACAGTGAATATGAAACTCCACATGATATGGCTGAGTGAAGTTAACCGGTAGAGGGTAAATAGACCCAACTTGAGTATAACAGCAAAACATCACCTTAGTACAGTATGATCACAGCGGCCGTTTCCATGTGAAAGAGAGAGGTTCTTTTGTTATCTTCATATCACTAGAGTAGCCCACGCTCTATTACCCTTTGGTTATATCTACCATCGTTACACTTATTCACATGTACACACGCACACATAGACATAAATACACACTTACACACTCACACACACACACACACACACACACACACATACCTATATACATACAGACATACACATGCACACACATGCGCAGTGTTTACCAACGAGACATCATACTCACCGACTGCAAAGGTTGTTCTGTCAGTTTCCCTTGATGTATCAGGATCAGAGAGCTGGCAGAGAGTGCTTCGTACAGCGTCTATTCCTTAACATTTATACCCCGTTTTTGTCGATATGGCCTAGACCACGTGACCTGGTAGATTAGTCTGCACACAGCTTCGTCTGCAATAATGGTTATATCTATAAGCCACTAGTCGCAATTATGAGAAGAATCGAGGCCTAGTGATATTGGTTTTCCGACCACCTTATATTACAGGAGATATACCTTGGGCTTAGACGACATATGTTATAATCCCCTCCCTGAAGATATGACGAGTATTATTGCTTTCCCAACCCCTTTCTATCGACGGCGATAATCCCCCAGGATTATTCATATATACATCTGGCTATTATTGATTTTGTAACAGCTGGCGACGTGTATGGGTATCTTATGTTCTCCAATTTGTTATGTTAAGTTAAGCTGTGAAGTCGGATGCCTGTTTTTCCCTTGGACTTGTGGACACAGCGACACGGAGAGACAGACTGTCCCTAATCATAACCCGTATGACCAGCTAGACACCCCACACGCTGACGCCTATTACCCTTACCTGTAGCACAGCACCCGAGATTCGAACCTGTCATCTCGTCTGGGGTACCCCCTATACATACTCCTCACCCTGCATACCACCTCTCCTTTGCTACACATAGCCTGTTACTACCACCAGCTATCGCCATCACAACTAAGTAACAAGTTACTAAGTCAATATTTCTTCTACCACTAGATCACCCAACTGGGACTCGAACCCGGCACCTACGGAGGACATCGACGGCCATCTTGACATGTTTCTTTAAGGTTTCTCTTTAACGATCTGACACTGTATGCTGATATTGTTTGGAAGCACTTATAGAGATACGCTTTCACTCACCCACCCCTTAACATCAAATAACACTAAGCCATACCACTACAACACGTACTAGCGGCCATCTTTTCTTTGCTGAGTTTTTCATTTGAAGCGGTGTAATTTATATGATGATAATGTATAAACCACTACGAACCACTATAGCTCATACATCCGAATTATTTACATTTTTACTTATTACAACTTTCATACGACACCCGGAGCGGCTCGAGGGTTCGAACCCGCGCCCACGCGACCACCCGGTCGTGGTCGCCCCCGCGTTCGTCGCCCGCGCTGGCTCCGACCACCCCGCCCGGTTTATATAAAGCATTATTAATAATCCACCTAGTTCATTACGACGACGATAATACCCTGGATTAGTTGTTATGAAGATGCGTATTGATTTTTTGTCCCACATTGTGCATGTACATCTCTGTGTGTTTTTGTAAGTTTTGACATTTTAAAGACACAGTCGGTTGTCCGTTGTTAGCACCAGTAGATACACCGCTACTCGTTAGACCCATGACCGGACTCGTGGTCACTCGGGCGCTGACCGGCCAGGTGACAACTACATGGGGGACAGCACCACCTTCTTTGCGCTTACTATTTACGCCGGCTCCTTCCACTCCACCCTGACCACACACATGAGGAGACACGCACACACATGACGAACCTCCAGCTCATTCAGATCCTTAGTACATTTTTATTTTAAAATTTTACCCGCCAAAAACACCGAGCTTAACAAGCCAAAGACACACTCCACAGGCACCACATACACCCAGCACCACCGCACCACATACTCCCACCACTAGACACCACACAGCACCATGTGGTGCCAGCACCACGAGCACCACGTGGTGCGCACCACGCGGCACCACAATTTCGGGGGGGGGGTGTATGCAACATATATAACTACTAATGTGTGTGCTTTGCTTTATTGATGATTGATTGATTGATTGATTTAGGAACCGACATCACAGCATTCGGGACATTCCCATAAGCGCTCCGTCCCCATCCTCAGCAGCCAGCGAAGAGTTCCAACACTAATAGTTCCAGTAGCAATCTGATTATATGTCCGTCTCGCCTTTCCTCTGAGCGTCGAGCGTCGACCAGATCCCCTCGTCACACCTCGCTGTCTCATTCTTACCAGACTATGGTGATCCATCTGCCCCTCCGAGGTGTACTACTTTATTGATGAATGAAGATATACGGGCGAGAGAGAGAGAGAGAGAGAGAGAGAGAGAGAGAGAGAGAGAGAGAGAGAGAGAGAGAGAGAGAGAGAGAGAGAGGGAGAGGGATAGAGAATGAGAGAGGGAGAATATGAATGTATAGGTAAATTTTTGTTAGTGAGTTTGTGATTGTGAGCTTATGTGTATGCGAGGGAGGTGGTTGTATTTGTGTGTTATTGAGTGGGTACATAACTGAGAGTTTGTGTAAATGATGTAAGTATGTATGTTTTATGCACATGTGCATGTGTGTGTGTTTGTGTGTGTGTGTGTGTGTGTGTGTGTGTGTGTGTGTGTGTGTGTGTGTGTGTGCGTGCGTGCGTGTATGCCTGTCTGCCTGCCTGCCTGCCTGTCTCACAGCATGGTAATAAGCATTGTTTGGTCAGGTTTTTTTCCCTATGTGAATGTAACATTCAGAATAAAGAATTGATGAACGAAAGATAAGTGACTGGGAGGGCCGAATGTAAGACGGTTCTGCGTGCCCAATGTGAGATCCTTTTAAAAATAAAGCTGGTTCGTTCGTTCTGCTAAACTAAATTTGTTTGAAAAATAGGGGACAAAACAAGAAACCCTCTCTTTCGATCTGTCACTTTTTTCTTTCTTCTTTCGTTCTACTGCTTTTGTCGTGAAACGTCACAGAGTGGAGACAACTGTAATTTTATGTGTGTCTCTTGTCTTGTTGCTTGTACTAATATGTTTAATGTATTCAATCTGTCCTTTACTCCATCTAGCCAACTCTTACTGTGTCGTCCTCTCCCCTTGTATCCCGACGTTCACGCGTAGAACGCTCCAGCCGCTGGTTGATCTTGTCCCATTCTAACTAAATGTTCGAACTTTGAATTCGGGCCAGCTGTAATACTCACCCACATGGTACTACTTCTGTCGTTAATTCCGATCATAACTTACCCCTTTCCACATTTAAACAATATCAGTGACTAAGTGTTTTAAGTATTTCAGCCAAAGTTTAATTCATTTATTTACTTCATAAAATATATTACTCTACGGCACAATTCACTAAGGGCTACACTGTAATGAATAACTTCCTGATGTTGTCTTGAGCAGATATCGGCGGTCATGAATCTCCAGTCCTCGCTAGCGTTTAACATTTTGATGAAGTTGGTGTTGCCTATACTAGGTGTTTGTAAAGTCTCACTACACTGTGTATGAAGAACAAATCTGACAAATGAAGTACATGACGTCATCAAAAAATGTGCTCCACAGTCCATCGTGAAGCAAAATGCAACGAATGGCTGACGCCTGGCTGGAGAAATTCTTTGCACACTAAACAGAATTTTGTTATCAACGGAAGACAGAATTTATTTTGGTTCAACAAGTGTTTCGACATGGTGAAACACATGGATGGCTGTTCAAAGATTTATAGCGAGATTTCCTTATAAACAACCTCCTCATCGCATTACGGTTAGAAATTGGGTGAATCAGTTACAATGAATTCTTCATTTGTACTTTCCAGCTTACCCCAAAACGGCGTTAGACCACAGCAGTAACGATTGCAACTAATTTAATGAATTTTTTAGCACATTTGTTTAATTGATTGATTGATTGATTGATCTAGGAACCGACATCACAGCATTCGGGACATTCCCATAAGCGCTCCGTCTCCATCCTCAGCAGCCAGCGAAGAGTTCCAACACTAATAGTTCCAGTAGCAATCTGATTATATGTCCGTCTAATGACGTTTAATGACGTCATGTACTTAATTTTTCAGAATTGTTCTACATATAAAATGTAATGTGACTTTACAAACACCATGTACATCTTTCTCTGTCTTCCTGTGATTCTCTTGTCTGATATATTTCCACATAAGACTAATTGTTCTGTTCTACCTCTTCTGTTGATATCATTCAGTGTCGTTAGTATAATCGTGGGCGGTCAAGTTTCGCCATTTCGCACGATCATTGGGGTCGGGAATCAGCTCTTTGTCTTTGTTTGGATTATGCGATTATGCCTAGCCATATTGATATTTACTTCTCTGCTTTTTCCTTGTTCTTTTCCCCTCAATCTTGCCAGCCGTCACGAAGTTCTCCAATTTATTTCTTCTCATAAAGTGCTCAACAAAGTATTGACTGACTACGTCTAATTTCTCTAATCAGTTTACGGTTTTCATTTGTTTCTTGTAGGAATGACTTCCTCATTGTTATTTTCTGTCTGTCCATGGTACTCTGTACATTTCTACTGGCATTAGATGTTGTTTTTTATTTTTTTTTAGATTGTCTGCTCATTGTCCAAGTTTCACATCCATACAAAAGCACACGTTCTATGTAGTTAGCACTTCAACACTTTTTGTTTGTTTGTTGCAGTTGACATCTTTTTTATTGATCAGTATATTTTCAGTCTTGCAAAAGGCTACGTTTGCCATAACGATTCTTGTTCTAATTTTTTCAAGGCATCTTCCATTAGATGTTATGACTGTTCTGAGATAGCTGTACCGATTCACTTCATGCCTGTTCCGAGAACACATAAATATACGCACTGAATCATTCCACGTCAGCCTGTGTGAGCTGTCAACATAGTTTTTTCAAAACAATCTTTGTTGAAAAACTGGGAAATTCCAGCCTCGCGTAAACGTTCGTTCGAGTACCGCAGCACTTTGATGAGGCATGGCTCAGCTGGCACATTGTCGGTTCATATAGGTCAAGGATAAAGCCTACTTTGTCCATGCAATCTCTAATAATACCCCACGTAAAAAAGCTCATCTTGGTTGGTATTTTTGGTTGGTTGTTTGGCTGCTTATTGGTTGGTTGGCTTGTTAATTGTTGATTCTTTGTTTAACTGCTTGGTTGTTTAGCCGGTTATTGGTTGATTGTTTTGCTGGTTATTGTATGGTTGTTTGGTTATTGGTTGGTTGTTAGGTTATTGATTGGTTGTCTTGTTATTTGTTGATTGTTTAACTGCTTGGTTTTTTAGCTGGTTATTGGTTGATTGTTTTGCTGGTTATTGGATGGTTGTTTGATTATTGGTTGGTTGATTGGTTATTGGTTGGTTGTTTGGTTGTTTAGCTGGTTATTGGTTGGTTGGCTAGTTACCGGTTAGTTGTTTGCCTGATTGGCTGGTTATTGGTTGGTTGATTGCTGATTGATTTGTTGACTGGTTAGTTGGTTGATTGCTGATTGATTTGTTGACTGGTTAGTTGGTTGATTGCTGATTGATTTGTTGACTGGTTAGTTGGCTGGTTGCTGATACTGATAGATTGGTTGCCGCAGTTATCAGAAGCAGCCATCAGTTTTTGGGAGCCATATTATGAGAAGACAAAAAACTGGAACATATTGTGACAACTAGAAATATTTGTGGAAAGAGAAATAGAGGAAGACAGAGTGAGAAAATTCTTGATAGTCTTGTGTTATGGCACGAAAGGGAGTCAACACACGAACATGAACTGATCCATGCCGTCGGAAATCGTAATTTGTGGAGAGACATGATCGCCCACGCCAGGCGGCAAGTCATTGGATGATGATGTATTCCATGGCGGGCGGGCTAGAGAAATTAAAGCGATCCGCGCGGGTTATGTCATGAGCACGGTCGGACGAGAGTTCGATACTTGGGCTCGTATTTTGCCAATATGAGGGAACGATCGGTCACCCTATTTCCTCTGGGCTGTCCGCCTAGAAAATGTGATGGCACTATCACATTAAGGACCCATACCCGGACACTGGTTTGGGACAATTTAAAGTATCCCATGGGTCTACCAACCCATCACCGACTCCCCGGCCTTTGCGGTATCGAGGATGGACGACAAGTTTGCAGTGTGGTTGACCTTACCTTCTGTTCTCTGTCTAACATTGAGGAGGTACATTGGCTCGACACTAGCTTTAGTTGGCTGGTTCAATCTGGCCACCTCCACCAAGGCTGCCGGCGCAGTGAGCACTTTGTTCTGGTGCCACGTGAATCTATCTTGTCCGGTTGCTAGCCTACACGCTGACAATACATGCTCGGGATTCTGTTTCCTGCCACAGAGGGCACATACTGTAATTTCGGACTTTTCCAATGGGCTAAATTAGCAGCTGTTTTACATAATATGTTTAGGACATAAGGTTCTTCAGCGCTCTAACTTTGTTCCATCTCTGAATGTACGTACAGTCTAATGTTATCAAATCCTATATACAGCAGATGGGTTGTGAGGTGTTAGATCTTCACATAATCGAGGCTATGGCATACGAGATGGGGTGGCCAGTTCCTTTCTTCGTCGTCTTTTTTTTAAAGAAAATTCTCAGAAACTTCTGAACATTGTCTGGTAGTCATTATTATGAAGCTGGGTCGACCATAGAGCCGTACTGTTCAGGAGAAAAAAAAACAATCTTGCCTCTGCGGGTAGGTTGAACTCTTACTACTCTCTTGGCAGGCCAGCGCTCTAACCACTTTACCGCTACGGTCCTGAATATATTTACAATTTGTATTTTCACATTTGTTTAATCTTTAATGGCGATCAGTTATATTATTTAAGAGCTATGTCATCGACAATTTTCCCAGATTCGTCCTTCTTCTCCTCCTCTGTCTTTGCTGCTGCAGGAGCTGGGTTTCTGCAGTTGAGGTGGCGACGGCAGCTGGATCAGCAGCAGCAAATGCAGGACCCGCAGAGCTTCATACATTACTGATCAGCTCTCGCACATTCAGCCCATCCAGCGTCTAGTCAAAATGACCCGGCCAGTGCGGCTCAACAGAGACTGTGGGTGCCTTGAGAATGGTTGCAATCTTGTCATCAGTGAATGCTGCTTGGTGAATCATAAACGGCGGGAGATTGCCCGTTGATGGGCATATATCGAGATTACCATGGACTCTGTTATTCCCTCTCCCCATCGTTTACATAGTCGGCCTGTTCTTATTGTTCCATTTGGTCTGCATTGCTTGTTGAGGTATACTGTTAGTTGGTAGCCTAGTGCTGCTGATAAAATGTATGTTGATGGATTGGCCACAGCGCGTTACAGAATTAAATACGCTACTGAATGTTCCTTTTGTGTTTGTATTCTCTCCAGAATAAATTATTGTGTGTTTTTCGGTTATAATTTTACCTGATCCCTTCCATCTCATGTCATTTATGCCTAGCCACTACGCTACAGATTGCCGAATTTTAGCGGAAATATATTTGCGATTTTGTTCGGCAACTATTTTTTGTGTCTCCGATTTAAAGAGGTTTAGAGTACTCGTGATGTTAAATTTCCCGATTATTTCAAGATCGCGTTAAAGAAAAAACCGATTACTTTATATGGTTTCTCCATCCTCGGTTTACGTGTGCACATCTCGTGTTTCTGAAATTCGTTTCATCGCGTTTTATGTACATGTATATGTTTGTTCTGGTATGTGTTATTAGATGTTCTGAGCACGTTGCGAAACTGGTCTTATTTATGCCTCAAATGCTTGTATTTGGGTGAGCACGTTGCGCTTCTGGTCTTATTATCCATCACATGCTTGTTCTGGAGTGAGCACTTTGCGCTTCTGGTCTTATTTATCCATCAAATGCTTGTTCTGGAGTGAGTACGTTGCGCAATTGGTCTTCTTTATGCCCCAACTGCTTATTTTGGAGTTAGCACTTTGGGCAGCTGGTCTTATTTATGCCTCAACTGCTTGTTCTGGAGTGAGCACGTTGCGCAACTGGTCTTATTTATGCCTCAACTACTTCTTCTGGAATGCGCACGTTGCGAATCTGGTCTAATTTATGGCTCAACTGCTTTTTCTTAAGTGAGCACGTTGCGCAACTGGTCCCATTTATACTTCAACTGCTTGTTCTGGATTGAGCACGTTGCGCAACAGGTCTTATTTATGCCTTATCTGCTTGTTCTGGAGTGAGCACGTTGCGCAACTGGTCTTATTTATGCCTCAACTGCTTTTTATGGAGTGAGCACGTTGCGTAACGGGTCTTATTTATGCCTTATCTGCTTGTTCTGGAGTGACCACGTTGCGCAACTGGTCTTATTTATGCCTCAACTGCTTTTTCTGGAGTGAGCACGTTGCGTAACGGGTCTTATTTATGCCTCAACTGCTTTTTATGGAGTGAGCACGTTGCGTAACGGGTCTTATTTATGCCTTATCTGCTTGTTCTGGAGTAAGCACGTTGCGTAACGGGTCTTATTTATGCCTCAACTGCTTGTTTTGAAGTGCGCACGTTGAGCAATTGGTCTTATTTATGCCTCATCTGCTTGTTCTGGAGTGAGCACGTTGCTCAACTAGTCTTATTTATACCTCAACAGCTTCTTCTAGAGTGAGCATATTGCGTAACTGATTTTATTTATGACTCGACTGCTTCTTCTAGAATGAGGACGTTACTCGACTGATCTTATTTATGCCTCGACTTATGCTTCTAGAGTGAGCACGTTGCGCAACTGATCATATTTGTGTCTAAACTGCTTCTTCTAGAGTGAGCACGTTGCGCAACTGATCATATTTGTGTCTAAACTGCTTCTTCTAGAGTGAGCACGTTGCGCAACTGATCATATTTGTGTCTAAACTGCTTCTTCTAGAGTGAGAACGTTGCGCAACTGATCATATTTGTGTCTAAACTGCTTCTTCTAGAGTGAGCACGTTGCGCAACTGATCATATTTGTGTCTAAACTGCTTCTTCTAGAGTGAGCACGTTGCGCAACTGATCATATTTGTGTCTAAACTGCTTCTTCTAGAGTGAGCACGTTGCGCAACTGATCATATTTGTGTCTAAACTGCTTCTTCTAGAGTGAGAACGTTGCGCAACTGATCATATTTGTGTCTAAACTGCTTCTTCTAGAGTGAGCACGTTGCGCAACTGATCATATTTGTGTCTAAACTGCTTCTTCTAGAGTGAGAACGTTGCGCAACTGATCATATTTGTGTCTAAACTGCTTCTTCTAGAGTGAGAACGTTGCGCAACTGATCATATTTGTGTCTAAACTGCTTCTTCTAGAGTGAGCACGTTGCGCAACTGATCATATTTGTGTCTAAACTGCTTCTTCTAGAGTGAGAACGTTGCGCAACTGATCATATTTGTGTCTAAACTGCTTCTTCTAGAGTGAGAACGTTGCGCAACTGATCATATTTGTGTCTAAACTGCTTCTTCTAGAGTGAGCACGTTGCGCAACTGATCATATTTGTGTCTAAACTGCTTCTTCTAGAGTGAGCACGTTGCGCAACTGATCATATTTGTGTCTAAACTGCTTCTTCTAGAGTGAGAACGTTGCGCAACTGATCATATTTGTGTCTAAACTGCTTCTTCTAGAGTGAGCACGTTGCGCAACTGATCATATTTGTGTCTAAACTGCTTCTTCTAGAGTGAGCACGTTGCGCAACTGATCATATTTGTGTCTAAACTGCTTCTTCTAGAGTGAGAACGTTGCGCAACTGATCATATTTGTGTCTAAACTGCTTCTTCTAGAGTGAGAACGGTGCGAAAATGATCTTCTTTATGCTTCAACTGTTTTTTTTTTTTAGTGCGAGCACTTTGCGCAACTGATCTTATTTATGCCTCATTTACTTCTTCTAGAGTGATCACGTGGGGCAAATTATCTTATTTATGCTACTGCTACAATCGACTACTACTACTAAAGTGAGCACGTTACGCACCTGAGCTTATTTATACCTCAATTAATACTTCTAGAGTGTGAACGTTGCGCAGTTGATCTTATATATTCCTCATTTCCTTCTTCCTGTGTGAGCATGTTGCGCAAATGATGTTATTTATGCCTCGACTGCTTCTTCTAAAGAGAGCAAGTTGCGCACCTGAGCTTATTTATGCCTCAATTGCTACTTCTAGATTGTGAACGTTGTGCGACTGATCTTATTTATGACTCGACTGCTTCTTCTAGAGCAGTGGTTCTCAACCTTTTTTGGTCCGTTCCCCCCTTCACCATATTTTTAGGACGTCATTCCCCCCCCCCCCCTCACCATATTTTTAGGACATCATTCCCCCCTTACCATATTTTTAGAACGTCATTCCCCCCCCCCCTTTTTTTGTATTTCCTCCCTAAAAATTTCCCCCTGCCCCTACACAGTATACGTAACAATTGAAGCTAAATTTAATAGCACATACTAAAACAAGTCTAGACATGTACATAAAATGTGATTTGCGGATCTACTTACGTTATAAAATGAATTTCAGAAGGGTGATGCGTACAGAAGCGTAAAATATTAAAGGAAAAACAAGATCAAGTAATTGGTTCTTGTATTAACGCGATCTTGAAATAATCTTCATCCCCCCCCCCCCCCCCTGGAAAGCCCAAAATTCCCCCCTGGGGGGGGGGGGATTCCCCACCGGTTGAGAACCACTGTTCTAGAGTGACGATGTTCCGCAACTAATCTTATTTATGCCTCGGCGGCTTCTTCTAGCGTAAGTATTTTGTGCAGCTGATCTTATTTATGTCTTAATTGCTTCTTCTAGAGTAAGCACGTTGTGCAACTGATCTTCTTCTTCTTCTTCTTCTTCGTTCATCCGGAGTTTTTTTTCGGACGTGATTGCGTTGTGCCTGTTTACAGCAGAGCTGCGTTCTTGCGCCGTTAGGCCGACACATCCGACTTCTGCGGGCATTTGTTGACCGGGTTAACCTTCCCGGGGGGTTTCTTAGGACGTTAGACTCTCACTGTTGCGGTGTTATCTCCCATCCCAGCTGGCCCATATAGAACAGCCAGAGGCATCCTGGTCGGCCCTCAAGGGAAGGCAGGGGCAGACCATGGGCATTCCCCGCCATCCAAGGAGGCTTCCATAATTGCAGAGCCAACACACAGCGCTCTGATACTGGGCTCACCCAAGGAATCGTCACGTCCTGCACATGGCTGCTTAGCCTCACTTCCGTATATTGGGCCTTCCGTTCACCATAGGCTGTTCTTCCAGAAGCCAGAAGAATGCTGTTTGCAGATGACATCCACGCAGTGAGCTTTCGATTCGGACTTTCCACGTAATGGATTTGCTATCCAAGCAATATTCCATTTTGTGCCACTAGGACACTTTTTCCACCTTTTATGAAGCCCACACAGTGAGCTTTCTATTCGGACTTTCCACGTAATGGATTTGCTATCCAAGCAATATTCCATTTCATGCCTCTGGGAGGCTTGTGTAACCGACATGCCTGTGGTATGAAGTGTGGCAGTCTAAATACTTCTTAATGTAAATTTAAATGTCAACCTGAATACAGTTAAAGTAAGCTGCAGTCGACTTGAGCTTGTTGATATCTCCATAGAGCTTGTCCTCAAATGAAGCAGGTGTGGGCCAAAATATCTTTCTCTGTTCTGCATATATTGGGCACTCTTGCAGCAAATGTTTAGCTGTCATTTTACCAGTTCCACAATTACATTCATCTGTATCTCCTATCTTTAGTTTGTTGAACAAGTGGTATTTCAGCCTGTTATGTCCTGTGCGGAGTCTGAAGATTGCTACTTGTTCTCTTCGGTCGAGTTTGTAATATGCATCATCCTTCTGGTGGCCTGGATGCTCTGATTCCCATTTGGTTCTATAAGTGCTTTTTATCAACCTCTTTGCCTCATTATAGGTTATGTCTATGTCAGGCTGTGGTAGTCGTCCGCCCTCTTTTGCCAGTCTGTCAGCCTCTTCATTTCCAGGTATACTGCAATGTGATGGGATCCACTGTATTATAACTTTTTTGGATTTCTGGCATAGACCATGGAGTGCTGCTCTTAGGTCAGCTAGTTCTGTGCTGTTTTTGCTCTTCAGTATTGAGACAGCTGACTTTGCATCTGTGAAGATAGCTATTTGCGTCTCTTTATTTTCCTCCATCAAGAGCATTTCTGCTGCAGTTTTCAGAGCCTCTACCTCCGCTTTGAAGTTACTTGAGAACTTTCCAGTTGCCACTGAATGTGTTTTTTTTCACTCCATTTTTTAAATTTAGGAGAATTCCTCCTCCTCCATTCTCTACTGAATTTTTGGCTGATCCATCTGTATATGCATGGGTCCAATTGCTGCTTGGGTAATGTTCTTTTATGTAGTTTAGGGTTATTTCTCTTCTTTCGGTTTCATGCTGAGTGTTCTTTTTCTCAATACCAGGAATGTTTTCTATCATCTCAGGCAGTTGCTGCTGTCTCCAAGCTGGGAACTTGTCTGCATTGTAAATGGGTTTGACTGTTGATATGTTAAGTATGGGATCTGCCCTAATCTTTCGTTTTGCAGTTTCTACAAAGTTGCTACGCTTCAGTCTTCCCTTTCCAAAACCACTAAACCTTTTATACATAGGGTGGTCTGTCAATCTTCTAAATTTTTCAGCTTGTTGCTGGGCTCTGCTATCTCTTCTATCCTGCATTGGTTGTAAACAAGTGATCTTTTCTAATTCATTAATAGGCGTTGTCTTCAGGCTTCCAGTTATGATTCGCATTCCTTGATTTTGGACTCTACTTATTTTGTTAAAGTTTGACTTAGCTGCTGTTGCCCAAGCTGCAATGCCATATTCCAGTACTGGCCTCACCCGTCCAGTATATAACTTCTTGAGAACTTTCTCATCTGCTCCCCACGTTGTACCAGCAAGCTTTTTCATGATTGCCATTCTTTGCCTTGCTCTTGTTCGATTTTTCTCAACCTGTGTCTTCCATGTCAGGCGACGATCAAAGGTGACTCCTAGATAGTTTGGATTTTCGTCATGGCGCAATATTTTTCCATTCAATACCAGCTTAGGTTGCTGAGTTTTAGTTGAGAGGGAGAACACTGTGCATGTTGTTTTCTCCTCACTTATCTTCACTAGCCATGATTTTGACCAGTCCTCTAGCGCTAATAGGGCTTGCTGTATTCTGCTGTTAGCTGTACTAATATATTCTTCAGATGTCCATATGGCTAGGTCATCTGCAAAGGATGATGTGTGTACTCTGGCTGGAAAATTTTCCGTGATGTCGTTTATATATGCTAGGAATAATGTTGGTGAAAGAACTCCTCCTTGGGGGACACCTTGCTCCAATAGCATCATTTTGCTGGTTTGTCCTTGTACTTTTGTCCTGGCAGTTCTGTTCTCAAGGTAGTGGCTGATCCATTTGTACATTTTCCCACAAACATGCATTTTTTGCAGTTTTACTTTCAGTCCTTCCTTCCATACTTTATCAAATGCTTTTTCTAAATCTATCCAGACCGCTAGTGTGTGCTTTTTCTCTTGGAAGGCATCCTCTATTTCCTGAGCTATATAGGTTATTTGATCTTCAGTGGATCTGTACTTTCTGAATCCTGCTTGGTGAGGTGTTAAGAGTTGGTTTTCTTCCAGATGCCATGTTAGCCTGCCATTGATAATGCGTTCCATTAATTTTCCTACACAGCTAAGAAGACTGATAGGTCGATAGCCATTTGGTTCTTCCAGGTCTTTTCCTTTCTTTGGGACTGGTATTAGTATAGCTTCCTTCCATGCCTGTGGGACTATTCCCCTCTTCCAGCTGTAATTTAGGACTGCTAGTAGTTTCTTTTTTGCCTTAGTGCCTAGTCCTATTAACATTTCATTTGTGATTCCATCCTTTCCTGGTGATGTCTTCTTTTTTAGGGTATTCATTGCCTGTTCCATTTCTTCCATTGTTAGATTTGCCATCATATAATCTGCTGCTGTCTCTGTATATCTATGATGTATCTGTTTATCTTTGATTGCTTTCTTCTGTTCGGCTGTAATATCAATGTGGTTTGCACTGGCATAGTGTTCCATTAGTGCATTTGCAGCCTTTTTTCCTGTAAGCAAGGCATTTCCTTGTTTAATTGTTATTTGTTTGTTTCTAGGTCCTTCATTGTTCATGGCTTTCACTAGTTTCCATAGTTTGTTTCCATCCCTGTCAAAATTCAGGTTTTCTGTTTTTTTCCTCCAACAATCTCTTGTTGTTTGATTTACTGTTCTTTTATATTTTGCTGAGATGGCTTTGAGAGAGATATTTCGCTTCAGTTGTTTGTTCTCTCTCTGCGGTCTTCCTAGCATCTTCAACTTTGTCCTCCAAAATTTGTAGTTCTTCAGTCCAGTATGGTTTGTAATTTTTCCTCGCTCCTCTTGGAATAGACTCAGTGGCCGCCTGTATTATTGCTCTGTTTAGACTTTCCACCATTTGCTTCATGTTGCCATATCGTGTATTTATGTTTTCACAATATTTGTCTGTTAGTATGGCAAATCTGTCCCAATCTGCTCGTTTGTAATTCCAACGGGGCAAAGGCTTTTGCTCCTGTGGAACATACTCCATATTTATTACAAGCTTGATTGGTCTGTGGTCACTACCTGCTAATTGGTCAAGCACATGGCGATCGATTTTGTGGAGGATGTCTCCTGTGCAGAAAGCTAAGTCTGGAGTAGAAGTGGTAAGCCATCTTCTGGAGTAGAAGCTCGGTGTGTCATCCGCTTTGTTGAGTAGATGGAGATTTGAGTCTATTTCCCAGTCCTCCACTTCATCTCCTCTTTTGTCAGTATCTGGGTATCCCCATCTTTCTGAACGGCTATTAAAGTCTCCGACAACAATGCAATTTGTGTCAGTTATTTCCATGTTTGAGAGTGTAAGATCCTTATCTGCCGGGCTATACAGATTGTAAATTCTTATTTTCACGTCCTTTATCATTATATCAACACCTATAATTTCCGTTTGGTTGTCAGAGATCACAGATACTTCGCTGCAAGGTATTATATTTCGTGTAAGTATTACAACTCCTCCTTTGTGTCCTTCGCGGTCGAAACGTGTGGCCTGATATCCCTGAACTGAAAATGTGCGATTGGCGTTGAGGTGTGTCTCTTGAATGCATGCCACATCTATTCTATCTTTATGAAGACGCTGTGTTAGGGAGGCTTTCTTGTTATAAACTCCTTCTGCATTCCATTGTAGTATGTTGAGTGTCCGGGGTGTTTGGTCAATAGCTCTTAACCTACTCCTCTGTGCCTTGACTCCACAGCACAGGGGAAGGTGACCACCAGTAGTCATGGGTGGACCCCCTCGAGGCAGGGGGCCCGGCACTATCACCGCCTGATGGGACTTCACGGGATTAGCACCATAACGATTAATTTTCATCTGTGGCATCATGAAATGATAAAGTTACGTTGCACTTCTTTGTCAAGCCTGTGGCTCAGTACATCCGATTTCGACAAGCATTTGTTCGGGATGCTTTCCCTAGCCTTTGACTGTCCCCAGTCTACCTACAAGGCAGCAGGTTTGTACGTCGCTTGGTCTGGTCCCTCTCCCTTGACCTGTCCGACATGGGTGACCCTACCAGTAGCTGTGCTACCGTCGGCATAGCTCTTGGGGTCATTGGAACGCGCAAGCCCCTCTACCTCGTCAAGGTGGACGCACGGCAGAGGGGCAACTGATCTTATTTATGCCTTATTTGCTTCTTCTAGAGTGAGCACGTTGCGCAAATGATCTTATCGATGCCTCGACTGCCTCGTCAAGAGTGAGCACATTGCGCAGCTGATCTTATTTATGCCTCAACGGCTTCTTCTAGTGCGATCACGTTGCGCAACTGATCTTATTTATGCCCTCAAGTGCTTCTTCTATATTGAGCACATTGCGCAAATGATCTTATTTGTGCCTCAACTACTTCTTCTAGAGTGAGCACGTTGCGCCACAGATCTTATTTATGCCCCAACTACTTCTTCTAGAGTGAGTACGTTGCGCAACTGATGTTATGTATGCCCTAACTTCTTCTTTTATAGTGAGCACGTTGCGCAACTGATCTTATTTATGCTTCAAGTGCTTCTTCTAGGGTCGACACGTTGGGCAACTGATGTTATTTATGCTCAACTGCTTCTAGCAGAGTGAACAATTTGCGCAGAGGATCTTATTTATGCCTCATCTGCTTCCTCTAGAGTGTGCACGTTGTGCAACTGATCTTATTTTGCCTCGACTCTTTCTTAAAGAGTGAGCACATTGTGCAACTGATCTTATTTATGCCTCAACTGCTTATACTAAAGTGAGCACGTTGCGCAACTGATCTTATTTATGCTTCAAGTGCTTTTTCTAAGGTCTTCAGGTTGCGCAGCTGAAGTTATTTATGCTCAACTACTTCGTCTAGAGTGATCACATTGCGCAACTAATCTTATCTATGCCTCAGCTGCTTCCCCAGCATGGCCTTTGGCAGACAGTACAAGAATGTGTTGGACAGAAATGGAATGACCCTGCAAACAAAGCTAAAAGTCTACAAAGCAGTTGTATTATCCACACTGCTATACGCTTGTGAAACCCGGACTGTTTATCAGCGACACGCTAGGAAATTAAACCACTTTCACACAGTCTGCTTTTGGAAGCTACTGAAGATTAAATGGCTAGACAAGATCCCAGACACTGAAATTCTAGACAGAAAGTCCATGCCCAGTATCCACACTATACTAATGAAGGATTCACTGAGCTGGTCACTTAACTCGCATGCAGATCACAGGCTCCCTAAACGAATTTTTTTTACGGCGAGCTGCGTTATAGTAAATGCTCCCAATGCGGCCAGAGGAAATGCTTTAAAGACACTCTGAAAATCTCACTGAATGTTTTAGGAATTCATCATGACACTTTCGAGACTGCAGCCAGAGACCGAAATTCGTGGCGTGCATCATTACGCAAGGGTGCAGTCAAGTGTGAGGCAACCAGGACTGCAAGAGCTGTGAAGAAAAGGCAGGACAGAAAAACCAC
Source organism: Cepaea nemoralis (assembly GCA_014155875.1). Classification (NCBI taxonomy): domain Eukaryota; kingdom Metazoa; phylum Mollusca; class Gastropoda; order Stylommatophora; family Helicidae; genus Cepaea; species Cepaea nemoralis. The sequence continues at coordinate 1,258 of JACEFZ010010501.1, read as the reverse complement.
TGCAGGAAATCCTCCTCCAGAAACGTCAAGCATTCGTTGTCCACATTGTCAAAGAACATTTCGAGCCAAAATAGACATTATCAGACATCTTAGAATGCACGGCTCCATATTTTCAACCCCATTGGATGAATTGAATAGTCATCATCATTCTTGATGGACAAACAACATTTTTATATATACCTATGTTGTGCTAACTTCCATCTTACATCCCGAATGGTCACTTTTATAAACCAGTATAAAATCACTACTACACCTCTTCTCATGTAAATGTTTGTCTATATATGTTTTCTCTGTATTAAAATTATTATATACCTTATTTTTGAATCATTTGTTTTATGTTTCATGTTTTATGTTGTGCACTAGACGTACCTACAATTTAAGCGGTCACTTGACCACGTCTTCACTTACTTTAACCACCACCAAATCACTACACGTACCCTCCCCTACAATTTAAGGGGTCACTTTACTACTCCTTGACCACTTTACCACCTCTTGACCACTACTTGACCACATTATCGCTAACTTTAACCACCACCGTTTCACTACACGTACCCTCCCTTACAATTTAAAGGGTCACTTGACCACCTCTTGACCACTTGACCACATCTTGACCACCTCTTGACCGCGCCATCGCACAATTTACTCACCACCGTCTCACTACATGTACCTTCCCCTAAATTTAAGGGGTCAGTTGACCACCCCTTGACCTCTTGACCACCTCTTGACCGCGTCATCCATCACATTACCCACAACGTCTCACTACACTACCGTCCCCTACAATTTAAAGGGCCACTTGACTACCACGCCTACATTTTGTAAATTATACCAGGAGTTATAAGTTATAACCATTTGTGGATAAGGATCGATATATGATTGATTTATATAGTGCGCCACAAAAACGGGCATCGTTCTAACCCTATATACTACTCTACTGGACGTAGTATTATGGACTACGCTTGAGCTCAAAGCGAGCGAGTGCAAAAAAAAAAAAAAAAAAAAAGTCTAGTAGCACTGGGCTGATGTTTGCATGTGGATTTATAATTTAGTTGCACACCCTTTACGGGCGCAGCAGTAAATCTCAGCATTTTTTGGCTAAGCGTGATTCCTGGGCAAGTTTACGTTCAGAAGTTTGCCAATGCTTTCTGAACGACCGGCACCCATACCATTCCATATAAAACCAACACAGCTGTGTTTCGAACGCGGTATGCGGGATTACGAACTGCACCCGTGCCTGTTACTAGCATCACACTCGAACCCT